>BLKM01000502.1:1196848-1388709 GCA_013340265.1 Coptotermes formosanus | reverse complement strand
ATTCCCAATAGTCGGTTTGAAAATATCCTCTCTCCCCACTTTTGCATTAAAATCTCCTAACAGAATTTTCATATGGTACTTAGGAAAATGATCAAAAACCCCTTCTAATTCCTCATAGAAGCTGTCCTTTGAATCATCACCCTTCTCTTCCGTTGGTGCATGCGCATTCAGAACAATGATATTACACCAGCGGCCTCTCAGCACTATGTATGACATCCTAGCACTAACAAACTCCACTCTCTTGATTGCTGATACCATTCTCTGGTGCACAAAAAAACCTGTTCCAAATTGATGATTTTCCTGCCCTTTGCCATAGAAAAAAGTATACTCCCCGGCTCTTACAGTCCCTTCTTTGTCCCACCTAACCTCCTGTACACCCACTAAATTTAACCTGTACTTAGCTAATTCCCTGGCCACTGTCATAAGTGACCCTGGCCTATACATGCTCCTCACATTCCATGTTCCAAAACTCATATCCTTTTGCCGTAGCTGGGGTCGTATCAAAGAATCGGTCCAGGTCCGAGGCTTTTCTTGGAAATACTACGGTACATTTTACAGACTGTTGTATTTCTTAATACGAAGTGTAATCGGATAGCGTCAGTAAAATGTGGGGGGCCTCGTTACGAAGTGCTGATGAGTTTCTGAAAAAAATATTTGGCTTTTTTAATACGCAGTTAATAATACAAATACACAAAATAAGAAACGTGAATTAGTACGTAATTAAGCGCAGCAGAATTCACCATGAGAAGCTGATTGTCGCTTGGATGGTCAGGACTTTTTCGCCATTGATGGAACGAAAAGGTTCGTGACCGTGTTCACTGTAGGTCACCACTGGACCTCATTTTGCATCAGATGAATCCACATGACGCCCTCACATCCTTTATGAGGATTCATGTTAATATTAACCCCTGTTGTAAGCACTTGTCTCTCAGAATGTTCCTTTTTTCAGTGTCTCAGCTAAAACGCCGTACATTTTTCAAATGTTTCTCGTTGTGCACATTTATCCAGTCCATCACATCCTTGTTTATTTCATCAGCCTAATAATATTTGGTTAGCGGTACAAATTGTGAACATCCGCATTATGCAGTGTTGTTCGCCCTCTTGTTACTTCCTATGTCTCAGGTCTCAGCACCCTATTCCCCAAGCATCTTCAGTCAGTTTGAGGGAGCCTACCATATTTCACGTGTTCCTTGCCCCCACGTGTCGCGAGTTTTCAAAGGTAAGTAAGCAAATGTGTGTGCCTTCCTGACTCGGGTCGCGGCGTGTCCACAGTCACTGCTTACATGAAGTGTTCCTTGCCCCCACGAGTCGCGAGGTTTCGAATGTAACTAAGTAAATGGGTGTGTCTTCCCTGCTCGGGTCATGGGGTTTCCACACTACCTGCATACACGAAGTGTGCCTTGCCCCCACGGATTACTGGGATTCCACGGCAAATACGTAAATGTGTGTCCCTAGCCAGCCCGGTTGCCGGCCACCAGCATACTAGTAGTTCCTTGTATTTCAGCATTTATTTTACCCTATATCAGACTGGAAAACAAGAGATTCTGAACAGATGACAGAAAGCAGCTCCCGAATTTAATCTTCAGTGTCCTTCGTCGTGTATATAACTTTGGTTTATCAATCACTTCACAAAATAATCGAAACTTTCCACGTATTAGGTGAGTGTATCAGCTATTTTAGGCGTTTTTCGAAAAATTCTAAAAGCGACATTAGCTTCGTCATGTCTGTCCATCAGTCCGTCCGCATGGAACATCTCGGCTCCCACTGGATGGATTTTCGTGAAATTTGGTGTTTTGAGTATTTTTCGAAAACCTGTTGCGAGAATTAAAGTTTTATTAAAATATAGTAAGAAGAAAGGGTACTGTACACGAAGACCTATGTACATTTTGGTAATATCTTGCCCGAATTCTTCTTAGAATGGGAAATGCTTCAGACAGAATTTGTAGAGAAAATTGAGACACAAATTTTATGGTCAGTAAGTGCTACCCCCCTCCCCCCCTCCCGAAGATGGTGCCACTTATGAGGTGATGTGGAAGAATGCGGTAGAGCTTTACATGGCCGCAGATGATAATATAACGCGGCGCATGCGCTTTGCGTGCCGAATAACTAAGTTAAGAGTATAGACACACACTCATAATATTAAATACTTATTTCTTTTCCACGTCAACAATGGTTACGAGAAAGCGCCACAATGCTACGTTATCGTACATTGCCTTTGTAGTTATAATATGATTTTGTTGGTCGTTCTGGTGGTGAAATACTGTACAAACATATACGCATTTTAGTGTTTATTTTTAAAGCCACCTTCCTTTGTAGAATCTCATGGAAGTCACACAGTTATGCCAACAAAAACTGCAAACTACCTCAACAGTCGTCACATAAAATATTTTCGTTTTGTCCCTGAAGTTGCTGTAAGGTGTCCCAGGATGTGTCCAACAAATTATTTGCCATGGCCTACAGACGTACTTAATTTACCCATGTCGAAGAATACCACATTCCATCTGTTTGGTTCTAATGTCACATTGTCAGTAATACCGACATGGCGACCTTACGAATTTCTGAAGTGAGAACGGCGGTGTTCTATGGAAATAGATATTCGAAGAACATATTGCGTTTGTTGACCAGTTCTTTCTGTAGAACATAAACAAGGCAATGTGGATTTGTCCCGAAATGTATAGGCCGGTTTAGTAAGTAGCATTTTTGTGAAGCGCAGGCACATGCATGCAAATTATACAAGCTTATCTTTCACTTGTTTGCAAATTCTACGCCAGAAAATTTGGGGAACATGTTATGGTTGAATCGTGTGTTGTAGATTGGAACAGTCGTAAAAGGAGTAATTGAACGTTCCTCGAAACCGAAAACAAATGACGCTTGCTTTACTACGTTTCTTCAGCTGCAGTGTCAGGTAGTCTACCCTCGAGTGACTGCGTACTTCATGAATTGCGAATTTTGAGGAAAGGAGAAGGAAGTGTTACTGACCTCTGTTGATGTAAAATGTCAACTGCTTTTTGGAATTTCTAAGGAAAAACACGCAAAATATCAGTCACATTACGTGGTCTGGGAACAATTCCCAAATTATTTCAGAATGTTTTTACTATTCTGCTGAAGTTTGGTCTCGAATGATTATAAAATTGTGAAGTCATGTGCTCTGAATCGGAAATATGAATCCACCTTCAAATTTTGTTCGTTGACGTTACTATGTTTGTCAAAAGTTTCTTGTGTTTGGTTGTGTATGAACCGTTGTATTCTCTCTTCATCTCCGTAGATGATGATGGTCCATTTTAATTGTTGATAGGGGGAGGGAACCAGGTTGTAAGGAGACAACTTCGGTTTCTGTGGAATCTTTATGGGGCTTCTTATATCCATTAATATGGCTGACAGGAACTGCCAAAACGAGACAACCCCTCGTCTGTCTAAAATGATACAAGCCTCTCTCTGACCCATGGGTCATTAAATCATAGTGTAGTTTACTGTGTGATCTAAGTATTGGATTAAACAGTGCATGAGTAATATCGTCAACATTCACCAGGACTTTTCCGTTTTCTTAAGTATTTAAAACAAGCACCTACGTGCGGAAGCTACCTGAGGACGCAAGCAGGTAGCTTCCAAAACGTAGTTTGTTTTGAACATTGGTGACAATGTAAAACGTCCTTCTGAATGTTGATGATATTTCTTCTGTAAAACCATTGCCAAAATATATATGTTACAATTAAACGTTATGGACGCGATGTTTTTCTTTCTTTTCGGAAACTATAGTTTCACTTGAGGACAAAAGCGGATAGCTTCCGAAACGTAGTGTTTGTTTGAGTACTGGTGACAGTGGAAATATATTGGTGATATTACTCATGTAAAACTGTTGTCAGAAATGTATATGTTGCAATTAAACAATGCATTTTATATTCTTGAAACACATTGTAAGATATTGTTAATGACAGAACTTGTTAATAGTAAAGGTAAAGGTAAAGCACTCCCATTACAGGCCTGGACAGGCCCACAGGGTTCCAGGAGGTCGAGGCTCACAGATTTATAGACAGTCGGCGCATGAAGGTGGCAGGTTGTCGGCCAATGAAAAAATCCACTGACACCATCGGAATCGAACCCGCGACCTGCCGGTTTGTAGCGCAGTGCCTCAACCAACTGTGCCACCGCGGCCCCCTTGTTGATAGTACACGTGTTAAACATGTTACTTTACGTTACCTTCATGTCGAATGAGATAATTTTGAAAATATAGTTTGTACTGCATTGGGTGCCTTTTCGTCTAATTTTTTGAACGAAAGGGGCTGGATCATATTCTAACTGAGGAAGAATATTTTAAGACGTTAATTAAACTGCGTCGACTGTAATAACTGACACATTTAATTGAGGAAATATGAGCACAGTTGAGCTATTCCCAAGTGATTCGAATTAACTGTGATGAGAGGACCGTGTACTGACTCGTTCATAATCACGATCTGCCAGTTGAATGCAGGAAAATGTAATCATCTTCCCTTTTAACTCAGTTCTAAAGCCGTTAAGGTGAAATGTTCTACAGCAAGACTTGTAAATGGTTTCTCGTGGTGACAGTGGTTTGAATATTTATTCACTTGTTTTGTTGTTTGAGTCAGCTCTAACATTTTTGTACGGAGGATCGTTACTTTAAATCCTGTCAATGTGGGCGAAATGTCATGGATGCTTAAGTTTTAAAGTTGCTTTCTAAATAAACGAGCAAGGAAGTAGAGGTGAGAGCGATAAAATAACCTGAAGTGTGTGGTTATTTATGATGCACTGTTTCCGTTTTTATATTAATGGTGCTATTATTTCGCGATATATCATGAATCCAAGGACTGCTTCAGAGCTAGGGACGGGTGAGAAATAGGGAGCATCTTAAAAACAGTCTAATAAATCTCTTTGGTAAAATTAAACGCAGTGTCGTAATGAAGGACATTGTCTTACAATAAGGGTTCCCAATGTAATGAAGAAATCGAGCAATGTTGATCTTATATTCTAGATTTAAAATTTTTAAAATTTCGTATTTTACATCTGTGTGTTGGTTCACAAACGTTTGTAGTATCTCGATGTGGCCATGCTTTGTAACGCACCTCCCTGAGGATGGCCACATGAGTGGTTGAAACATGCAGGAGGTATTCTGTGTTTATAATATACAGTCAAACCCGATTATAAGGACATCGGTTTATGCGACCCCTCATATAAAGCGTCAGATATTGTGTGGCACCAATAAGTTCTTCACTGTTAACCATGACATTATACTCCCCGGTTATAACGACACTCGTGTATAACGACACAAAATATTCAGTACTTTTCGTGACGTTATAACCGAGTTCGACTGTACTTCCACACACTTCTATGCATTTGTTGACTTCGCTACCATATGTGATTGATCTTACGTACTTACTTCAAGTCTCCTCCATTTCAAGCTTAAAAGAGAGTACTGGGAACGATTATACAGTGGTTATTTTTGAAACATCTGTACGGGAAAGGAGTCATTACGTGAACACAATTTGCAGGAAAAATTAATTTTAGTTTGACTAATTTGTCCATAAAAGTCATTGTGGATTATGTTTCAAAACCCACTAACTAACGTAAACAGGAATTTAGGACCTTCAACCAATAAACGTTTAACCTCGCTTGAAAAGTGGAGAGATTTATTACTGACATTATGATGAGAGAACATCATGTGGCAGTAGAAGCCCCTTTACAGCTTCCAGGTGCATGATGTCTGCCAGCATAAAAGAGTAGTGTGATGCCTGTGACACATGAGAAGAACACACTGCTATAATAAAGCAGTAGGGTGTAGAACTTGAAATTTCAACTACACCTCTCTAAAACGTACATCAGATTTGCCCACAAAATTATCAGATTTGTATCGGCAACTTTGCACTATACTTGCTTGTAAGAGGCTATCAGACCGAGCCTAAGAAAGACAGAGAAATAGCTGCTACACGAGAAAGATTTATGGAGGCTGTATGATGGTAATACACACACATGTCAAAGAAACTTACAACGAATAAGAGTGTCATGAAAGGAACTAAAATATTTATTTGTGTTTTATTTAACGACGCTGTCAATATTGTGTCTCGTCCAATAATAAAATGATAGTGAAAAATGTATTGATAAGAATGTGGAAGGATGCTTAGTGGTCTAATTTCACAGACTATTTCGAAATTCTCTTAACTTGACTGAGGAAAACCAGGGAACCCCTCCGACCGAAATCCGAATGCGAAGCATTACCGCTTGAGCCAGCGTGATCGTAACTGCATAATAAAATTAATGATTACAGTGAGCCTACAATTCACTTAGCAGCTTATCGGATTTATGGGCTGTATGCCAAGCAACTAATTCTGTGCGAAGATTTGCACTAAGAAAACCAGGCGGTAATTTGAAGCTTGTATACAGATACCAAGTTACAGTCTTTCGAGGGCACAGGATATCCAGAGGAATTTTGCGCCGTTCCTTAGTACTGTCAGGTAATGTGTTTTTAAATAGGTCACGGTCACCATTTCGTCCATTTTACCATACTTGATAATTCTCTGTTCTCATTCATGCTAAAAGTAACTCGTCAGATGTCAGAACGCTTTTGAGTAGTGTACGAACCAACAGCTTCGCCAGCACGGGAGATGTCTACGAATTGAATTTAGATGCTGCATGTCGAGAGAGGGAATTTTCAGTCCGGTCACATCCATAATGTTACGAAATGCCCGACATTGCTATAGCAGCTGCGCCATTAACCTTGCATCAGACCATGCTAAATCAAACAAACAAATTAAATGGGAAGGATAAATCAGACGTTTCTTAAACTCTAAAAGAAAAAGAAATAAACTGGGTCAGTTTTTATTCAGATGTGTTGAAAAGAAGGGCGACAGAAGAAGTATTTCGCCAGACACGCTTCATAATTTGTATCTGGTGGAATTGTTCCTAAAATGATTCTATTTAAATTATATTCTTGTGCTGTGATGTAACAGTAACTTTGTATGTAACAGTGTATCAATGATGTAACATTGCTGTCTCATACTGCAGAAATTTTTTTGTGTCTAAGTGTGCGGTTGATAACCAATTGAACATGATAAATCGCAATTTTTTGTTTTTGTACAGTTTTTAATACAAACTGTCTTATTATTGTGTATTATGCGTTTCGTAGTCCTTACCTCTTCTACCTACTCACAGCAGGTGTCGAGGTTGTTTATTTTCACTTGATCACACGCAGACACACCACAGTCGGTAGGACTCCTCTGGACGAGTTATCGGCCCATCGCAGAGACTACCTGACAACACAAACACTGTACAAGAGACAAACATCCATGCTCCCGGTGGGATTCGAACCCACGATCCCAGCAAGCGCTCGGCCGCAGACCTATGCCATAGACCGCGCGGCCACTGGGATCGGCATTGTGTATTATTTGGTGTTAATTGCTTTATGGTAATTCGCTTTTGTGGCCTGTTTGAATGCGCTCGTTCGCTACTCGCTTGGAGGGGATGAAAAATTGCTACTATCGTACGTGTGATAGCAGTCAAAGTAGTCCGGCCTCTGACAAATTCGCTAAGGTATCCAACGAATATATACACTGGCGTCGCTGCACAGTAGTTTACGGCCAGTTTGTGTCAATACGCACAGTATAGCATTGGGGCTGTCAACTTTATTTGTGACCGTATTGTAGATGTAGAATTCATAGCACAGAGAGTCGCGTCTCATAATGAGAAGCTAGCAGGCCATTTGCTATGAAAGCTTATATTTTAGGTTATGTGTAAATGCTTGTATACTGTTACACAGAAACCATATAAACCATGGATCTCCAACCTTTTTTTCGCAAAGAGTCACAACCATGTAATATGTGTGCTGATTTCGATTTTGTTGTATCAGTGTTACAACTGCTCTGCACACGGTGCCGGCGAAACATGTACTTAAATTTGTAGTAGGAAGTGCATCTTTACACCTGGTTGTTGTACTTGTTCTACCAAAAACGTATGTTATATTAAGTTAAAATATTAATGATCAAAATGTAACATTATTGTAAAGTTGTTTGATTTAGTTGTACCCAGGGAAAAGGTCATTGTTGGCTTCGGTTTCTTTTAAAATAAAACACAGGGAAATACGAAAGCGAGATTCTGTTATGATAGTGTTGTGAATATAGACTTTATTCCTTTTGACCCATAATCTATTACTTGTCGTTTCGGAGCAACATTGTAATTTCCCGATGCCTTAAACTGATGGCAAGAAAGTTAACTGTGGTGGATTATATGTATTTATATCGCTATAAACTATTCACATTGTCCTAGCAATCGGGCGGAAACCCAGGGAAAGAGCTCAGTGAACAGAGGGATTTTATATATAAGGGTAGTCTGGAGAAACGTCCTGGCTACTGACACAAACGTATGGAATTTTCGCAATATTTTTTATATTTGAGTTGGCGCAAAGACAGATGTAAGTTGAGTCATTTTTTTGTTAATTTTAATGCCACATTGTAGTAAAGTTCATGCTTTCTTTTGTCTGCCATCGACAGTTGTGTTCCTTGCATTGTTTTCCCCTATTTTATACTATCGTTTATCTCATCTTTATGTCTTCAGTCTAGGGGCAGTTTTTAAGTTAGCTGAACGACAGAACCGGATAGAAACACGGAACGAGTAGAGGTCAGTAATCTCTGCATCTGTGTATTCTCGAACCATTGTATCTCTTATGTATTCGTAAAAAAATAAATGAGATTTACTCTACATTTCATAGCGTCAGATTCTGGCAACTTAACTATGTGGAGAGAGTAACTTAACACCAAAAAATACAAGTTAGGAGTTCGAAGTTTGCAACGGATATCAGAAAGTGCTCAAAATATTATATGCGAAAATATCTATCGTCACGAGGCTGAAGTCATTCGCAGAATGAATGAACCTTCTCTATCCAACAACGACTTTTCCTACAAATCAGCAATACACAAATTAACAGAACCACATATTGTTTTCTGCCATAGAACAGTGGAAGCAGTACGATGAAGCGTATTGAAGGGATTCTTAAATACGTCCGTTTCTGATTCACAGTACGTATATTCCTCTACTTTCTTCCTGAAGAGTTTGGTTGCATCTCATTGCGACAGTTTGTGCAGAGTCTGCGTTAACCAGACTGAACGTATATTTTCACTCGAATCAAAACCATTCATAGAATATTAGGTGAGACGTCCACGTTGCTAATGCGACGACTAGTCCGGACGACTGGATTGCGATTGGCCGACAGCTGGTGAAATTTTTCCCTAGTCGTCAGCGGCACAAGGGACACTGCGGGCTCTTTCCTTGGGAGTACCGTTTCTAGTGCGACATGTACACCATCTCCGTCGACTGGACAGGTTTTAAAGGATCTACTCCTCCGCCTTTATTTTGCATAGTTCGATTATATCTTCAAATTTTACGTCAAAAACTGATATTAACCTGAATTACAGTTAAAGATTGAGTTCGTAGAATATTAAAGCGCCCAGGGACAGGAACAGGGACTGCGATCGAGCCTGGAGGCGCGATGGCCACCTTGTTCGCAGGCCCGGTTCCTGCCCTATTTCCCTGTGCCTGGATGTCTTCCCCATCGCAGCTTACCTTTAATACCCTGAAGACGGAGGCAGAAGTTTCTATAAAAACGTGGAGTCCAATCTACCAAACTACTTGGTGTCACACCTCAGAAGTCCATAACTTTGTATCCACTGCTATGACAGCCCCAGACCCTACTTTTCCAATATGGGATATTTGTTTATGTCTATGCTGGTAGCTTCATTGTAACCATGTCTTGCCCTTTAAATAATCTGCCAGGAGAACTATAAGTTTCTACGTTTAATTTGAGATCTGTGGGGCTTCGAGGTCACGTCAGTGCCACCGTTTGTCACTGGTCACCTAATAACTGAATTCGGTTCATATTTGGGAACCACGTGGCGGAAGAGAAACGTTTTTTCAGAGCGTATGTAGCTGCGGCAGTTTTAAGGACGTTGAAAGATGCACCGTTGGGCGTAATTGTAAATAAAGGTTTTCAGGCAAGCTGTAATCGACGATTATTTAAATTCGTTGTGGACAGTCTACTAGTGGTTAAGAGAAACAATCAACAGGATTGCATGTAGGTTACTTTGTCAGCATAGCCATTGTTCCTAACAGCCACGTGGCACAAACAGATCGGATATTGCAGGATCCCAACTTAAGATATTATTGCTGTTGATTTCAGAAAGACTTCGTTTTTCTGTCCTAATCAGGTTATGTGACTCATGTGCATGGATAGACAGAAGAGTTCAGTGTATCCTAATGTGAAGATCTGTAAGTCGTAAGTGTTGAGGTTTGAGGGAAGAAGCTCGGGGCAGCAGGAAAGTGACTCTTGCATTGACACAGCTTTTAACAAATGTCAGCAAACTCTTCGAATTAAAGAAAGAGAAAACTAGATGATTGATTATTTAATTAATAATAAATATACTTTAACCACAAATAAAGAAGAAGTAAGCGACAGGTGAGTTCAGGGGTGCACAAATCTTCCTAAAGTCTACAAGCCACCTCGAAATTCTAGGCGCCAGAAGGGTGACATGCAGCAAGTACCGTACTGAGGGCCGTCAAATATTAGGCGCCACCGTGCGACATTTAGTGATCACGGCGGCCTGGCGCCCGGGACTTGTGCACCCCTGGGTGAGTTAATAAGTGAAGCGGAACGTTGCAAGTGGGTAGAGAACAATTGTGCTTCATATTGAGGAGGTTCCGATTGAAATTACAGCGCGAATATTTTCGTGGTTTTACTCTGACCATCCAGGAAGTTGCTGACCACGACGGTTTCCATCCATATACTTTAAAATTAAGTTATCGATCGATCATACCGTTCGACACTTTAGTTTTAGTTTAGCTTCGCTATTACTCAATCCGCGTCTAAATATCCAGAGTGGGTTTTTTCCATTTAGGTTTCCTTCCATGAGTGTGACATGTTCTGCCTGCATTGGATCACCATAATCATATTACGTTTTTCAGCGGAAAGCTTTGAAATGATTCTCATTTGCATGGAGTTCATGCAAGTGATCATGAAATTTGCTTTAATAGACTCGGCATATGCCTTTGTCTTTCCCTTCCGGAAATAATACCAGAAATTATTCCGTTCTCTAAAAAATGCAGATTTCCTTTATCTAGGTCGCGCATGTAACTGAAGCAGATACATGCAGTAGATTAGTTGCGGGATAAATAATCTCGGTCAGTGCCATTCTGTTCAAACGTTGACAAAAAGAAAATTATTTAAGTGCTGGTATTGTTATGCGTGACCTACTGTGGGTTTGTACTATTTTGAAACAGTCTGTTTATTTGGTGAATGAGTTTGTTACATTTTGAAATATTTGTAGTCTGTGTGGGTAATAAACATGTTTTTAGTCTTTTATTTATGATAATACTTGTTGCATAACTGCTGATCTTAACATGCATGTGTAATTGGTTCTGCGTATATATTTGAACTGTCTCCAAAATAGAGCTTGTTGCGACTGTATAACCCACAGGGTAGAAGAAGGGGGGTGGGGGGGGTGGAGTGGCGTTTTAAGGTCTGTTTGCCCTTTTGTTCATAGTGTGAATATAGACTGTACATTTGAATTTGTTCACAGTTGCTACAGAAGTCTTGACCTCGCCCTGATGTCAACATGGCCTATATTACATAAATATGTCTGCGCATGCGTTGCAGAATTTCTGAGAGCTTTATGGGTGTGTGAATTTGAAACTAAAGACCGTTTCCATGCATTACTGTTTCTTTTAATAACCGTAATTAGCTACCTAATTTTGGGGTAACAATTTCTTTTTTCAAGTTGGAAGTGGAGTGCGGGAATTTGCTGTGTTTGTATGGTTTTCTTTTTGGTTTTTAAAAGACGCTCTTTCAGCTTCGTAGGGCACATAACATAGAGTGGCAGTATGATTCGGATGTATTGGCGTCACAATTGAATAACGCGTTCGTGGTTTGTATGAAAGCAGTATCACAAAATTTAGGTGAATGACTTGCAGACAACCACGAAAAATATTATTCAGTATAATGCAGCTGTGGTGTGAGAAACGAATCAGGGACGTCTTGAACATTAAACTGAAATGACAGCCACCACACGAGTTGTTCCCTTATGAACTTTGTTTTGATTTCTATCTTGGATCTTAACGTTCTGCTCCTTCCGGAAACAAATTTAAAACACATTAGTGACGTACTTATTGCGCAATTTATTTGAAGGTTTGTTGTATTGAAATAGGTCAGTTCTGCAGGTGCTTTTAAGTCTGTGCTTAACACAGTAGCGTCCTTCTAGTAGTAACAGACTAGAAACTGTGTGGATCTGTACTTAACATCTTTCTTGCAGCAACAAATTAGAAACTCTTCGAAGAGCGTAACAGTTCTGGCACGTTCGCTCTGTTATTTGGTGTAGGTTTTCAGTTCAAGAATGTCGTCTCTTGATGCTGTCATAAGCAGGCGAGACTAACGACGGAAAAATAAGTCCACCGATTGCTGAATTTACGTCTATGTGATGGCACGACATACTAATCGGTTGAACCCTTAACAATAACGTAAAAGCGTACTGGACATAAAGTTTGTGCTTCTGGGCGTAAAGTGCATGCTACTGGGTGTAAAGTGCATGCTTCGTGTTTTTGCTATGGGGCTTGTTTACAGTATTTTTCGCTGTCATAAGTACGTAGCAGCTTAGGCGCGAGGTCCTCCCAGAAATGTAAGTAGGTCTTCCTGTGAAGTGTCCGTTACATTTGTCCGAATGTAACGAAATGTGTCAGGATGCAGGGAATTTTTGTAGACTTCCGTATTGTAAAATTTCGTGAAGGTGACTTCAGCAGTTCTAAAATTGTTACGTGTAGAGGGACGAACAGACAATTGACGAAGGTAATAGGCACGATTTTGCACTTTTCCTTTACGAATACGCCAAGAATGATAAACTTGATTCATGTGCCCAGACCGTCACTTGCTGGTTATGTATACATTATTTGTGGATCATTGTATCCGTATGTCTAATAAACTTATGTCAAGAGTCATGTAAAGTACTTCTTTATTATCAGTCTTAATTATTAATTAACATTTTAAAGTCTTGTGCTTATTACTGCTAGGTTTAACAGTAACAACTGTGCATTTTTTTACACAGTGACTTCCATATGTTCCCTATAATTTTCACAATGACAACCATTACTGTCCTGTGCAGAATACGCAGATTATCCTTTCTACTGGAAGTACGTTGTTTCTCCTGTGGAGTATAAAAACTGAATATGTGTAACATACATCAATTTCAGTCTTTAAAAGGGCAATTAAGTGTAATTTCTGGCGTCGTTTGGACATAAAGAAGACAATTTCGTTAGTTTCTGTCTTGTATGCAGTTGATCTTCTAGTTACGACACTGTAATCATTATGTGTCATGAAAAGTAAATTCAGTGTGTTTTGGCTTAAATAGATGTTAATTTTTTGATAAGTTTTATTTAAACCGTATTTTGTATAACCACGCAGAACAAAATAATCAAATTTATGTGTTAGGGCAAATAAACAGACAGACCAATCATCATAGGTGTGGTAACAGTGGGCGTGCAGTGTAAGCAGCCAGTGGTGTCGAAGAGCACTAATACTTGGAACGTTATATAGATACCCGTTCATTTTTCTTTGTGTGTGTCCGCAATTTGTTCGACTGTGTTGTCCTGTTCAAGTGTGATTGGTGTAATCATTGTCCAACGTCTAAAGTGGTTAATAATGTCAGAAGGCATTTCTCAATCGGAACAGGCCAGAGATATGAAGAGGGGAAAAAATGACCAATTTAGTGAATCAGTAAATCTTGTAATTATGTTCTGGTCCAAATCCGGGTACCGAATTCGCAGCAGGATGCAGGATGATAAATTTAACGTCATCTTTCGTTGAATTCCGAAAAAGAGGATTTTATCAGGGATAATCACGTAGTTCGCAAAATCGTGAGAACTAGACCTGTTTGTTTGTGGACTTTGTAAGTCTTCTCTGAATTGTGTTTCCAATTATATTTCAACATCACACACTTTCTTTCTGGAACATTCTTGTGAATTAAGTGGTTTATATGAATAAATCAGCAAGAGTGATCAAGCAGTTTGTCTGTGTCCACAAGATATCGTCGCCTCCCTGCTCACTTCTGCAGTGTGTTACTGTGCCGCTTCTGAACGGTAAGAGCAGATTTATTACCTGAGAATGTGCTAGTTCCTCGTAAATATTTTCATCACACACACACACGCGCGCGCGCGCGCACACACACACACACAGCCCATTATCATAACGTGGAAGTGCCTGTCACCCTGCTCCCCACTCCCATGCTCTGTCAGTGTTGCTTGCCACCCTGCTTCTTAGTCCCATGCTGCCTCACTGTTGCTTGTCACTCTGCTCCCCAGTCCCATGCTGTCCCAGTGTGGCTTGTCACTCTGTTCCACAGTCCCATGCTGTATCACTATGGCTTGTCACCCTGCTCCCCAGTCCCTTGCTCTGTCACTGTGGTTTGTCACTCTGCTCCCCAGTCCCGTGGTCTCTCAGTGTGGCTTGACGCCTCTGTTCGCCAGTCCCGTGGTCTGTCAGTTTGGCTTGTCGCGCTGCTGCCCAGTCCCGCGGTCTCTCAGTGTGGCTTGACGCTCTGCTCCCCTGTCCCATGGTCTCTCATTGTGGCTTGTCACTCTGTTCCCCAGTCCCATGCTGCCTCACGGTGTATTTTCACTCAGCCCCCCTAGTCCCATGCTCTGTCAGTGTGGCTTTCACTTTGCTCCCAACCTTCTGTTGGTTTGCTGTGCTGCTGATGCGGACTCCATTTGTCCGACTGAATTCCTGAATCTTTTATTTAAATGTGATGACACTGGTGTTGTGCCGCCGTGGTTAGGTCCTCCAATACCCTGATCCCGCGCCAGGAGCATCCAACCACGCGACACTGTAGGGTTTATCACCAGGCGTCCCTATGTCTAATTCGGTAGCCTGATTGGTAGCGTGCCACCACCTCTCACGTTTATCAGTCAAATATGCAGGAACCGCGAGATGTCAGTTCCTGCGATATCACCTAGGGGAGTCGGAGGCTACTAGGGTTAGGGAGAAAAAGAGCGTACGTTATAAAGTAATTTCCTATACTATATTTACAAAATACCAAAGACATACATTGTTCGGGCAGGAGCGAGGGGGTCTGCTTGTGCATCGATTTTACCATGGACCAAATAAACGAATAACCAAATGAAGCTAATGAACCTAATGAACCACCATAGACCCAGGTCAGTTCAGAAGTCAGCAGTCGTACCTAGTAGACTTGTCGCGACGGCGTAGGGCGCCGATCTCCATTCTGCGGTTGCAGACTGATGGTAGCTTGCTTCGTCGACTGGAGATTGATACCGATGACTTGCCGACTAATTGGTTGTCGCCAGGGAGACTTGTTGATTGAATCACACCAGGCTATTTCAGCTCATCTGTTATCTTATATGAAATTTGAACAACGTTTGCTTGGAGATGCTTGGAGTTCCATGGATCGCCACCAGATGGCAGGAGACTGAACTATGAGAACGTTGGAGTTCCACAGAGAGCCACTATATGTCAGCAGACGTAAATACAGAGAACTGTGTTTTCTGCGCGATACGGTCTGAGCCTGTAATATGATTCAGCTTTATTTACGTGTTTTGTATGGAACTCTGAACAAACCGCGATTCTTTCCCCACACAGCATTAAATTATTGATTTTTAAGACCCTGTTGGGGTGTGTTTACTGCGCGCACGGACTGAACCTGTACTATAATTCAGTTTTATTTACGTGTTTTCTATGGTTCTCGGAACAAACCGCGATTGTTTCCCATACAGCATTAACTGATTGAGTTTTAAAATCCTATTGGGCTGGGTCTACTGCGCGGTACGAACTGAGCCTGTAATATAATTCAGCTTTATTTAAATGTTTTGCACGGACCTCGGAACAAAACACTATTATTTTCCTATGCAGCATTAACTGATTAATTTTTAAAACCGAGACGGAGTGTGTTTACTGCGCGGTACGAAATAAGCGTGTAATATATAATGCAGCATAATCTAAGTTTTTTAATGGTTAATCACAAAAATATTAAATAGCAAAGAAATATTCGTAAACAATGTTCTCTTTGGTGTAACTTATGATTTAAGGTCATGCCATGTCTCAGGCGGTTAGCCGCCGGCTTTCCAGCGCGGAGGCCCGGGTTCGATCCCGGGTCAGTACACGTGGGGTTTGTGGTGGACAAAGTGGCACTATTATTTCCCCTATTATTTCGGTCTTCCCCTGTCAATTACATTCCATCGGTGCTCCATTACTAGGAAAAGGACGACGACGACGACAACAACAACAACAACAACCATCATAATGTTGCACGAGAGCTCTTAAGGTTGCGGTGCTACCGTAGCGTCTGCTGCGGGCTCCTTCTCCACAAAAAACTGAAATTATGGAACGGGATTTTATGGTGTGGCTCTTTTTTAAAATGGTTCAACCTTTTGCCTACTGCAAGCAGTATGCCCATCTAGTATACACTGTAGCATTGTTAGTTTCTGTCACACTCCCATATTGGAGTTCCATGGACCGCCACCAAATAGCAGGAAAACACAAGACATAGAATTTAGTTTGACGGACGCGCGGATGCTATGTAACAGACACGACTAATTGGGGTTGCCACGTTAACTACGTAAAGGTTCGCCGGGTACTAATACGATAGTGTAATATACATACATCCACATTATTCGGGTTTTCACGATAACTGCGGGCACCACTACGAAATAATAGTACACGGGCGTATACATTCTTCAGATTTCCATGTAACTACATAGATGGGTGTCCCTTTCCTGCCAACATAGCGAGGTTTCCGCGGTAACTACGGAAATGCGTGTGCCTTGCCTGCACGGATGGCGGGGTTTCCGCTGTAACTGCGTACATGAAGTGTTCCTTGCCCCCACGGGTCCAGAGTTTTCAAAGGTAACTAATTAAATCGGTGTGCCTTGCCTGCCCGGATTGCGGGGTTTCCGCAGTAACTGCTTACGTGAACTGTGCCTTGCCCCATAAGTCGCGAAGTTTCAAAGCTAACTAAGTAAACGGGTGCGCCTTCCCTGCTCGGGTCGCGGGTTTCCACAGTAACTGCTTACATGAAGTGTTCCTTGCCCCCAGGAGCTGCGAGGTTTCAAATGTAACTAAGTAAAGGGGTGTGTCTTCCCTGCTCGGGTCGTAGGTTTTCCACAGCAACGGCGTACATGAAGTATGCCTTGCCCCCACGGGTTGCGGGGATTCCATAGTAAATACGTAAATGGGTGTTCCTAGCCTGCGCGGGTCGCCGGGCACCAGCATACTAGTGTATCCTAATTTGGGCGTCCTTCGGCCCCACTTTGGGTGACAGTTTGTTGTCCCCGTCATGAAACAGTGACTGTCCTTGCTGACGCGCTACCTTCTTCTCTCTCGACCTTGGTCTAGGTGTTACATTATTGCTAACTCTTCAGCCGTCATAAATATTTCACATGCCATTCTGTGTTTTCTGACATAAGTTTTGGCCTTCGTTTAACATAAAGATTAAATTGCAGGGCATAACATTTATTGTGTCATGCCTCTGTTCGATTTTAACAGTGTCTTTAATTTTCCAAAAACTTACTACATTATAAGTGGAAAGTCATTTATAACGCTCTTTCTTGATTTAATAGCATATTTTTGTTAATTTAAGTGCAACGTTAGAACTATCGTATGCTGATTTTTTCGTCGTCCAGACTTTTAGGCGAAAAAATAAATTCTGTGTATGGGAAGAGTGGTTAATTTTAGCTTAGGTGACTCTGAACAACGTGGCTGGTAAATTACATATTTTGTGGCTCATGTCAATGTATTTTGAGTACAGTTTATTCTTTCAGGCGGAGACTATAATTGCTCTGAATACCGCGTGTCGACACAAAGTGACTGTAACGGGATAGCGCAAATATTAATGATACCAGGCCTCACAGATGAAGGTGTATTATGCGTACTAAGTTCAAGCAAGTTTCCGTAAGCAGTTTCGTAGTTGACCGCTGTAAATTCAGGTGACCAATTAGGTTGTACGATTATCAGAGCCACCATTACCACTGCCTCCGCATTACACTTAATTACAGAATTTCATCTTCACAATCTTTAATGTGTAAGAATGAAAACTGTAAAACGTTGTCTCGCTATAAAATTGTAACATCTGTCTATAAGTTGTCTTTACATCTTATGCAAGGACGCGCTCACTGCCAAGTGTAATCACTTCTATGGAGATGCTGGTGCAAGTAGAGGGTAATGAAGTTGGTGACATTGCGCACGGACTGAATAGGTAATGCATGGTTGAGAGCTATTAATGGAAGAGGAGAGCCGTATAAAATGCGCACGGAGAGCTGAACAACGATAAAAGAAATGAAACATAGAAAGCAAAATAAACAGCTAACTAAATCAATTTAAATATAGTATAAGGGCGACAGTTCAATGTTTTTGCAGTTACTGGGAATGGAAGATTGATGAAAGGATATGGAATAAGTAACAGAGAGATAAATGTAGGTAATATGTTCGTATGGGAGGAGAGAACATTATTTAATAATAGGTAGAGTGGAAAGAAAGGAAAAAGAAATTCGGTGAAGGAAAGTAAGACCTTTGTGCAGTAACTAGGAATCTGTTAAATGTCCTTTCGGAAGGCCATACCAGTTGTATTATGCGCCTCGAGCGTAACAATAGTGCAAAGAAACAACAGGAAGCTGCTGGAACAAACAACTTAACTTTTCCTACTTCTGCAACATCTCTGACATACCTATGAGGCATGTAGCCTATGCAGATATTGCAGGCGTCAACTGATTGTTTTTGTTACTGAAGCGCACCGGGCGCGCGCGCGCGCGTGTGCGTGCGTGAAAATTTTGACTTTGCAGCTCACACACAGACATGATCCAAATAATGCTGATCAGTGTAAAGAGCTGAGAGAAAACAATTTATTATAATGGTAGTTACTGGCAATACGTGTCGGCATAGGTTTAACGAACTTCGATGAGGGTACGGTAAAGTGAAAGCAGTGCAAAAAAGCGATACGTCATGATGTATTAGTCGGCGGTACTTTACCTTAATCGGTTCCCCGTACTGGGACATTTGTAGACGGAAAAATCGGCGACTTGCAGAAGGTGCAGTTCGGTTGTTCTGAAGCCGGGAAGGGCACTCTTCCGCTGGATAACAAAGATGTGAGTTGAATTATGGGTCTCAGATATACTAAATTTCATTCTTAAAGTAAAACCATCGTGCACAATTACCACTGTATAAAGAAGGGTAGGAGGATCAGCAAAGGATGAGAAGGGTGACCTGGTTGCAGACTCCCACAGTATTTTGGCTAGGTGGAGGAATCATTTCTCCCAGCTGTTGAATATACACGGGGTTAATGATGTTAGGCAGACTGAAGTACACACAGCAGAGCCACTAGTGCCTGAGCCCAGTGCCTTTGAGGTTGAGATGGCTATTGAAAAGCTAAAAAGTCACAAATCACCAGGTATTGATCAGATTCCAGCAGAATTCATTAAAGCAGGGGGTAGGATTATTCGGTCTGAAATCCATAAACTTATTATTTCTATTTGGAATAAGGAGGAATTGCCTGAGGAATGGAAGGAGTCGGTCATTGTGCCTATTTATAAGAAGGGTGATAAAACAGATTGTAGTAACTATCGAGGCATATCACTTTTGTCGACTACATACAAAATTTTATCCAACATTCTTTTGTCAAGGTTAACTCCATATGCGGAGGAAATTATTGGGGATCATCAATGTGGATTTCGACGTAACAGGTCAACTACTGATCATATATTCAGCATTCGTCAAATACTTGAGAAAAAATGGGAATACAATGAGGCAGTGCATCAGCTATTTATAGACTTCAAGAAAGCCTATGATTCATTTAGGAGGGAGGTCTTGTATAATATTCTCATTGAGTTCGGTATCCCCATGAAGCTAGTAAGGTTAATAAAAATGTGTCTAAGTAAAAAGTGTAGCAGAGTTCGGGTAGGCAAACATCTGTCTGACACGTTTCCTATTAAGAATGGCTTGAAACAAGGAGATGCTCTGTCGCCATTGCTTTTCAACTTTGCTTTAGAATATGCCATTAGGAGGGTTCAGGCAAACCAGGAGGGCTTGAAATTGAATGGTACACATCAGTTTCTGGTTTATGCTGATGATGTTAATATATTGGGTGGCAGCATACATAGTATAAAGAAAAATGCAGAAGATTTAATTATTGCTAGTAAGTAGATTGGTCTAGGAGTAAATGCTGAGAAAACTAAATACATGGTCATGTCTCGAAATCAGAATGCACGACACAATCACAACATAATTATAGATAATAAATCCTTTGAAAGGGTGGAAGAATTCAAATATTTGGGAGCAACCCTAACGAATCGAAACTCCATTCATGAAGAAATTAAGAGCAGATTGAAGTCGGGGAATGCTTGCTATCATTCGGTGCAGAATCTTTTGTCTTCCAGGTTACTATCCAAAAACACAAAGATTAGGGTATACAGAACTATAATTTTACCTGTTGTTCTGTATGGATGTGAAACTTGGTCTCTCACATTGAGGGAGGAACAAAGACTGAGGGTGTTCGAGAATAGGGTGCTGAGGAGGATATTTGGGCCTAAGAGGGACGAGGCGACAGGGGATTGGAGAAGACTACATAACGAGGAACTTAACGACCTGTTCTCATCACCAAATATTATTCGGGTAATCAAATCGAGAAGACTGAGATGGGCGGGGCATGCGGCACGTATGGGGGAGGAGAGAGGTGCATACCGGATTTTGGTGGGGAGACCCGAGTGAAGGCGACCACTTGGGAGACCGAGGCGTAGATGGGAGGATAATATTAAGATGGATATTCGGGAAGTGGGATGTGGGGCATCAACTGGATTGAGTTGGCTCAGGATAGGGACAGGTGGCGGGCTCTTGTGAATGCGGTAATGAACCTTCGGGTTCCATAAAATGCGGGGAATTTCTTGACTAGCTGAGAAACTGTTAGCTTCTCAAGAAGGCCTCTGCTCCATGGAGTTAGTTAGTTAGTTAGTTAGGAGGATCAGCAACGCAATTCCTTTGTGCAGATTCTCAAATCCCTACCCGTGTACTTAAGAGTAATCTTCCAATTATACCCATAATTTTATTTTGCGACGCGTGGTTTAAGTTTCGAGTTTCCCTGTTTTGCTTCCCAATGTCTGTTTTTCCCCATGTATATTTGTTTCCTTTCTCAGCTGTTCTTCAGTAATTTCAACGCGTCGCCCCATGTTGCCTTTGTCGTTCAGATTTCATAACTATTATAATGTCAGTTGTCATGTCCACGAGCTTCGCGCATTAGGAGTTATTACGCTATGCCTACATTAGATAACTTGCTGCCTAAGCAATTTAGCTAATGCAGGCATAGCATTACAATTCTGATTTGCTAGCCTATTTTTGTTGAAATAAAGGCTTACGGAAAAGTGTATAGGACATGCAATATTTGTTTTATTTATCTGTACAACTCTTGTCCCGTAAACATATAGGGAACCATACCGGAGATTCGAACAAGAACGCATACAAATGTTCATTTAAGTTGTTATCTTGCTTAGATTTTTACCATCGTTGGAATTTTCGACACGTTTTAGTAAGAATCCAAAATGTCAAATGTCGTGGATATAGTTTCGGTCGTTAAGTTGTTTTATACATAGAGACGGACGGATGGAGTGTTATTTATAAGCATTTTTTAGGAACACGAGTGCGAGTGGAAATAGTAAATCCCATCACAGGGCTTGTCATCGCTTCATAAGCCACGCAGGAAAGATTGGAGAAAAGAAGAACAGTGAAGAAATAAGCATATAAATATTTAAGATGCATAGATGTAGATAGATCTGTAGACAGGAAGATAAGAGGAGAATGGAAAGAAGGAACGAAGGAAGGAAGGAAAGAAAGAGAAGTTTTAAACAAAATAGTGAATAGAAGTATGATCGTGAAATAAGGGTATATCCAAGAGAGGTAAATTGACGTAAAATATACATGGAACGCACACTCGAAATCTTGCAGCTCTGCCACGCATGTTCGTAACGCCTGTACGTAGTGTATCGCCGGACGCACAGTAGGTTTCTCGCTCATTAATTGATTAAGTTGGAGGTCGGAAAAGCCGGCGCGTGGATATGGTCCAGCGCGTGTAGCTGGTACAGCATTGCGCATTTTGTCATTCAGTCATTGAGTCACCGCGGCTGGTTATGAGGAAGTGTCTGCGTGTCGCAAACATTTGAAGCCACTTTGTCATGTAAAAATAATCCATCAGTCACCGGAACTTCCAGCCAAATGGTGGGAGGGGGGGGGGAGAGTTTGGGGTTTATGTTTTCGTATACAATTCTGGATAAATTTATTATTAATAACATCAGAGAAGAATTTGTGAAGCGAACTTTCCTGTCTTTAGACAAATGCACACCGCATAACACAACTTGTATTTATTGTCAAAAAAACTTTATTTTGGTTTTAACAGTAAAAACCTTTTTATTGTTGAAAGCGGAAGAAAAATAAATTTCGTTTATCAATAAATAAAAGTTGTGTTGGACTGTTTACATTTGACTAAAAACCGCATTTTAAACGAAAGGCATGTCAGCTATCAAGAATCAAACTTTCCTTTAAGTACGTACTTCCAGCTGAACACGGCGGCTGCCCAGGTGTATAAATTGTAGAATTTACAGCAGTAGCAGTTTATTTTTCTATAATGTTTTCGGTATTGCCGGTTTCCATGACCTGAAATTTATAGACGTGACCGACCGTTTTACTGTTTAGAGCAGATTACCTGCAGCCGTTCTAGTGACTCGGCTGTGGGCTGTAGGACGGAGGAATCATGATTCGATCCCTTGCATTGTAACGAGATGTTTTGTCTTAAGAGTGTCCCGACCGACTCTGGAGCCACCCTTCCTTTTATTCAGTCCGTACTTCGTTATTTTTCCTCTGGGGTAAAGCGACCGCAGCATGAAGCTGGCCACTTTCGTCCTTCTGTTGCCGAGGTTAAGAATTGGTCAAGGGATACCTCCACTTCCCCATACGCTTTCGTGGCGTGTATGGGGACAACTTTACCTATGCAGAGTATGTTACGAAGTAATGAACTTTTTACTAAAATGAATAATAGTAGTGGTAGTAGTAGTAGTAGTAGTAGTAGTAGTAGTAATATCCGTAAGCGTACGAATGTGTGCGCAAGAAAAGTAAGATTTATCATGTCTGCGCAGAAGTCCTTGTTAACTTGACGGGAACGGTATTACATAGAATAACGCTAACAACACAAATATGCAATGGTTGTTGGTGTTGGGCATCGGACCTTGAGGCAAGTAGGCCTGTAGGGTTTGTGCGTCGTATCTTTCTGCCTGGCACGTAGATGTAACAATTAAGAACAAAGAAGAAAATAGGGTATGTAAACTCAGCATAAGAGAGCATTAATCTTTGTGATTTATGTCTTGTTTTCAGAAGTGACTTCTGTCGCTAGGAATAGCTGAATTACAACAACCGAAGTGCACAAATGTTCTCAAGAAAAACAAATTTTGTTCTGTGCTATAGTATCAGCTCCATTTTTTCCGACAGCTTTTGGGCTCGTTTGGGAGTTACGTACTCTGTGTGTTACTTTTATAGTACAAATAAAAGTAGTTCGTATGTACACAGTTTATGGGCCCACACCTTAGAGTACTCATCTTACATTGTGCATCAAATCGCTGACTAGGAGTATGTTCATCATACACATTGTGACTATCGAGGTTGTACTCAGGTGTCCACCGAGCTGAACAGTGCACGACCAGGAGTCTACGATAGTGAGCAGATCTGCTACCTTAAGCAGAAATATTACAGTACGGTACAAGCTCCTATATGAAAACATATTCCGTTACCCATAATATCTTCGCGAGGTCGTGCAGCTTAGCAGAACCCTCCTACTTATACTGTTTAATATAGCTCGACATATATAGAACTGAGTTACTCTACGATCCCCGATTCTTACCCACCTGGCTTGGACTTACGCACCCTCCTTCGCGACGATATAACTGGATACACCAGAATACAAAAATGCGACTGAACTACCCTATAATATCTTAAAGTTAATTCGTAATAACTTATGTTTAATAATATACCTTGGGAGGCATAATTGAATATATTAGAAAAACGTTTAAGTTTAGTAGGAATTTTACCTTTGAATGTATTATAGTTTTATATAGCATATTAGTGAGATCTCACTAAAAGTTCTTACATTGTGTACTTGAAGATTTGTGTTCTCTTGCCATGTAAATTGCCTGATGGTGGTTCAACTGAACCGAAACATGTCGTAATGCACGCATGTACAAAGTAATGTTGTAATGTGCTAACGCAGAATACATGGTGTTGTGACTGACTGACTGTGCTTTATTGTATAATTTTATCTAATGAGGATGGGCTAGCACATGGAGATTCTGTACATACACACACACACACACGTAAACGGGCACACACGGATACAAACGAGTAAGTAAGTAAATAAATAAATAAATAAATATTTAAATATATACATACATAATACGTACCAACATACATAATACATACATACATACATACATACATACATACATACATACATACATACATACATACATACATACATACATACAGAAAATAGAATATGTGAGGGTGAAACAATTAGATTGCATACCTTTCCTTCCCAGTAAAAGGTCTACAAATGTTCAGCTGACATCATTCATTTTGGTTGCGTGTTTCTGTGACATGTGTGTCATGCTGCATGAACGCTGATTGAAAAATCAGCAGTCGTTCTCCATTTTAAAATATTGTTAATAGTAATCTTGTGTTACGTTACATGAAGCTAGGAGAAATGTCACTGTTCATATTAAGAAGGCGTTGTTTGGTAGTCTGTGAAGGGTGAAGCAGTGCTGACGCATTATCTGAAAAGTTTATTGTAGCCTAGTTTCGTCACATTTACATCAAGAAAATACGGAAGACACATTTGAACCGATAGAAAATGTTGAGAATTTAGTCTTAAACTTTTGAATAAAATTAATCGAAGTGACATTTTTAAAAGCCCTGTAGGGGGAAAGAAAGGAGTAAACAATACCAATACCATTCTTTGGTCTTAAATTCTCACGCTATCTGGAGGTTACTGCTCGTTTATCTTTGCAGTTTTATTTGTCCTGATTGTGTAGGGAAGCCGTTGTAAATTGCTTCCTCGAAACACCTGAATTAAGCAGTTTTGTCAGTATTTTTATTTGCATGTGACGATGTGTTGCATTTCTCTTGGTCACCCAGGATTTAATATACTCTGTAATCTTCGTAATATACGGCAGCGGGACTAACGACATTGCTTGTTCTCTTGTATGGGTCTAGAGGCCAGTCTTTATGGAATATATAGTCCAGGCTGTGACAACTTGATGCTGATTATAACACTGGGACAGCCGTCGCCCTTTGGTTTTAGGTACATATACACATACACGTCTTTTATGTTTCTGAATGTCCATTCCACTCTCAGGTGGAAATAGTCAGTTGTATTGAAATTGGGTGAGGTTTTGAAGAGAATTCTGATTGACATGAGATTGCTTGAGTTGGGGACGAGAACAAACAAACCGAAAATAGCATTTCTTGAAAAAAAGCGTTTATTGTAGGCCTATTGCATATTCGTAAGTATGTTACAATGTTCGCACTTTCTTTTTTAACATACATAACCTTCGGTAATTTTGTTTAGAAGGAATCCATTTCACAGGAGTCTGTGCTTAAGCAGGACGGAGCTTTAGTCTTCTTGTTAATTAGAGGGCCGGGATGTGTTGGAAGCACCTGCATGTCATAATGGCGGGTCCTAATGAATCGTTGTTAACGGAACATAACAGGAGTAGCATTATCTCTTTGAAGACTGAAAACAAAGCAGTGAGTTGTTCTCTGATTTCAGAAGGAACCGTACTTTTGTTGGAATGTTCCCAGGTCTTGTCCATTTGTCATCGTGTCAAGAGTTGCTTTGAAAGTGAAGTTGAGTATGGGGCATTAGTGGAATGATGCTGACAGGGGAAACCCAGCACTTGGAGAGACACCTGTCCCAGTGCTGCTTCGCCCACCACAGACACCATATGGACTGGCCTAGGCACAAACCCGAGTAGTTCATCTAAATTATACGTAATACTTCAAATACTACCTAACAGAGAACTCAGTCCGTGTTCTTTATAAAAACTCATCGGTTAATGCTGTTTAGGGGAGTGATAGTTTATTTATTGTAACAACCACGCTAAAGACACAGATTCAAAACCTAGTTCTTTAGTGTTACACCTGATGGTATGCAGTCATCGCTGGGCCTTTAAATGTTATCATCACTTCATCACAAGTTGTAGCTTACAAAATGAACGACGTTGGAAATTGTTTTATTCTTGTGTTTGGCATACGAAAATATTCCTCTCAGAATCCCACACGGTAAGAGAAAACAGTATTGACAGCCAACGATTTGTCCACAAGGAGGCAAAGGCGATGTGAACTGTTGTTACTGCCGCCTGTACAGATACTGTGTAATGTATACTCTTGCACATAAGAAAGTCTAGGCAGAAAGGTGGTTACTATTAGCTTATATTAGGATTTTTATTAGTAACATTTTTATGTAACTTTGATCAGGTACGAATAGTCTAACTGTAAAGCCATAGAGATTTATTAATTGACGAAATTCCTGCAGAGCGTGGGTTTATTAATGCGATATTTTTATTATTAATCACGCATTTTTCGTATAGTGTGAGTTAGAAATTACAGACAAATCTTTTGTCAGTTTCTGATCGAAGTTCGCTGTGAAGGTAGTTCTTGAATGTGAAATATATGGCAGAAAACGTACCCTGAAATACATTGTTGTTTTATGTGTTGAAGGTTTCTAGAGTTAAATGTTCGACATAAGTTGATGCTGAAGTATTCATTTCTGAAATGACATGGTTTGGTAACTTGGCAGAAAGAAACTCTGGTGAAGTTCCTTGATCCAGTATCAGTTTCGTACAGTATGCTCGGTTCAAGAAATGGAAAAACGATTTTCTGCGACCGCCCAACTATCAGAAAAGTTGTGTCAAAAGTGCGGCTGAGAATTCGCGGCATTAAGAGAGTGAGTTCTCTCAATTAGCTCAGTTAAATCCTGAGTTGCAACACACTGTAGTGGAAATTAAGTAGAACTATAAGTAATAAATACTCGTAGAAAAAACGATTACTGTGCTTATTACTTCTGCCCTTTTCAGTTTTAATTTATTTATATATGTTTCAGCTACAGGGGCTGGTAGAACAAGTAGAGAAAGCGAATATGTGGGTGGCTAGCCTCGTGAGAATGTGCTATGTAAGGGAAGGTAATGTGTGTTGTTTTAACTGGGTTACGAGGTTCTTTAAAACTCTCGCATTGCTGATGGTGATGCACGGGGTTCCATAACAAGAATGAATTTTGTGCTGCTTATCAAAAGATACGACATTTAATTTTCAGTGTAAGTTACAGGTCATGTACGGCCAGTGCAAACATTTGTTAGAAGAGTGAGTATTAAGTACAGAGTTACATAAGGTCTGATGTTTTGAACGATCATGAACGATTAAGTCGTAAAATTTGGCGGAGACTGGCTCTAGCCTGTTTTAATGAACGCATGAGGAAGGCCGTGGCGTCCTCGTGAGACTATCCGGATATCGATAGAACCTTAATTAGGCATTTTATTTTGGAGATACTTGGGTTTGTTACATGGGACGTATTGGTGTTTGCAGATTCTGAAATAATTAGTGATTTCAACTTTATGAGTGAGGAAAATATTCTTCTAGATAGCCTGTATAGTAGAAGAGGACCAAACAGCATTTCTTGTACGCTGTATTCTCTGAATTGCATGCTACTACAAAGGAAACAGTGTACTTGAGGCATCTAAATTTCAGTAGACCTACCTGGAGAGAACACCATTCGAATTTGTGCTTTATTAATCATTTAAGTAGATATTTGAGTTCTTAGTTGGGGATCTTTAGATGAATTGTGATAGCTGTCTTCGTAATTGTACCAAATGGACTTACAGGCGTTTTACAGTAATGCTGTTTTTTATTTAACGTAAAGCATCTTGATTACGTGCTGATTTTGAATGTAGTATAATATTCTGACTGTTACATGAATCAGAGAAAGATTTAAGTTAGTGGTAAATTTAGGTTATTGCGAAATAAGGAATTTAGCGCTTCATACAAGAATTTTAGTAATGCTGTGTTGTTGAGTTGTTAGATATTACGATTGGTTGGTTATGTATCTCACGTGGGACGCAAGAAGCAGCTATCTTCGAAATTTGTTTATGAAATGCCACGGATACGCCGGTGACTTGGAAGTCTGTGTACATGCGAAGATAAAATTAAGTGGGATCTTATATAAGTTTTTAGAATGGAGGGTGAACAGAATTGCCAGATCACCCTACCCGACAGTGGGCTTAGGTATCAATTTGTCTGTTGTATGAGGTATATGTGTGTATGATAGAAATAGGGCTTCCAAACTGCTCGACTTACGTTTAGCTTTGGCAGATCTCCAAGATAGTTACAAGTAACATATTTATATATATTTAATCTATTGCAAGTAGTCTGTTTTATTCTGTAGCTAAGTAACTAACTACCTGGAGAGCAGTCCCTCTTGAGAAGTAACAGTTTCTCAGCTAGTCGACAAATTCCCTGCACTTATGAAACGCGCAAGTTAAATACCGTCTTCTAAAGAGCCTGCCTCTGGGCTCTGTCCTGAGCCATATGAATCCAGTTCACACTTTCTCATCCTATTTTTTCACCATGTTCACATAACCTGTAGAATGAGCTAACGATATTATTATATGAGGTGCTTTAGTTTCTGCACCCTAGCCTACATATTTCTACATTCTGGGGGACAAACAGATCTCGTTCTGCTTTGTGCATCTGTGTTCGTTGATTACAGATCTATATACCACGAGACAGAGGATTCTTTCAGAATGTGCCGTTTAATTCGTGAATGCATTCACAGATACGAGGCTATCTGGAGCACGACCTAATTCCATCATTGCAAGTGTTCTAGCTCACAAACTGTTCAGTGTGTTACATGCCATTATAGCTCTAACTTAAAACGTGTCCCTGGGTCCCTGAACCGATTTGGATGTAGCGCAGATTGTGTGTGTAATGTAGATTGATAATGGTGACACACAGCATGTAATTTGTAATTTGTATCGCGTATTCTCATCATTGTTAGGCTGTTTTCGTAGCATTACACTTGAAATAAATGTAGGCCTCGTTCTCCTTATAATGTCATAATATTTTTAATGGAGTGGAGCGTGATTCCTTCCGCATCTGAGTGTTATCCGGCATTTCAGGTTCATAGTTCCTCGGCATTATTTTTTTTTATTTTGTGGCACAACAGCCAAATTGGGCCTAAACTGCCTCATTATTGAGGTTTATAGATCGCACACAGTTAGAAACACAAACCCGGTAGGACTTCTGTCAATGAGTGATCAGCTTGTCGCAGAGGCCGCTACCTACACGACACACAACAAACACAAGAGGCAACACCCATGCCCTCAGCGGGATTCTAGCTCACGATCCAGGAAATCGAGCGACCGCAGACCTACGCCATAGACCGAACGGCCACCGGGATCGGCCCTCGGCGTGCTCACGTTTCCAATCGTAGTCATGTGTGTTAGAAATTAATTTTGATAGTCTCTTGCAGGTTTTTGATGGGCCGTTCGTTCCGTCTTATTAACAACAGCGAAGTATATCTCCTTTTTGGAGAAACCCGTAAGTATTTAATTAAAGCAAATAAGACGCTACTTTCATATTATAAGCCTGTTCCAACACACGTAACCTCCAGCATCCTGTACATCGAGTAAATGCTTAGGTGCATGTATGGTGTGGCTTAATGCAAGTATCTGCACACACACACACACACACACACACACACACACACACACACACACACACACACACACACACACACACAAAATTCATGGAGTCCGTCTGTCCGTCCGTCATGTTCGGTATTTCGGAAACATATACTGGCAGCAAAAAATGAAAATGTAGTTTTTTTTTTAAATTTTAAGAGGGAAAACTTGGAAGGATAGTTAGCTTTGCCGTCACAGGCATGGAAAAGTGATCGTTCGGGGAAAACGACGCTAGTACTGTTGACAGAAAGTGGGAAGACACGCATTAGATCTATTGCTAGTGTACGAGGAAGACTTCTTTCGGAGTAAACGGAAAGTAGCGCCGTTTCCAGCGTGTGGGGAACACCACTCGGGGAGGTCACAACGCTTGTTATGGCGCAGCTGGTGGAATGCAGAATAATCAGCAGAGAGGAATTACAAAAATAAAACGAAATTCTGGTATCTGCGTAATACGCGGTTATCAAGTTTTGACACTGCGAACACGCTCGTGAAAGGAGCGGGCGTAGACTAATTCAGGCCTTACGCCGGGCTTGCGCAGCCGTCATTCAATAGAAAGTTCGTGTACAGTAAGCGATACGATAAAGGCTTCGGTATATGTCGCAGCAGCACTGTTACTGGTTTGCGAGTTTTCCACTTGACGTCTCATAATCGCTTAGCAAGTTAACTTATACTAGACTTCGTAGTATCCTTTTTTCACTGCCACAGCTAAACTGTTTTTCAATTGTACTAATAAGGCCACGTGGCTCTTTTTCGTATTATTTAAAGCCACGTTCTGTCCGTTGAAAGTACGCTTCTCATACGCACGCTATACTCGCACTTAAATCAGATTAACCCTTTAAACACGAAGCGTATCTGTTTTATATAAGGACTCAGTGCGTACCGCGCTGTAAACACTCTCCACTTCGGTTATAAAAACCAGTCTCTTAATGTTTTATAAGGCAAAAGTTGCTGTTTGTTCTGAGATCCGTACAAAACACATAAAAGCAATGTGGGCACCACGTAGAATTTTTTAATATTAAACCTGGTGGTACGTAAAGTTACCGCTAGGCTTTAAAAGGTTAATGCCTCTATCAACACTCTAATGCTGGAGGATGCACGTTATTCTGAAACGTCGGTACAAATGTAACAGACCGCACAGCGTCACGTGTCGGAAGACAGGTATGTTCGTAGAAATCACCGTGGGCCCCTAAAACCCCGCACGGTTATGAACAGATAACATGCCGTTCAGCGTGCCGGTATCCTGTTACCGGTGACTTAATATCGACTTCTCTGAGCACGAGTTGGACCGTTGGACTGAATCGTTTAATTTCATTTAACCCTTTAAAGACGAAGCGTGTCTGTTTTATATAAGGACTCAGTGCGTACCCCGCTGTAAACACTCTCCACTTGTGTTATAAAAACCAGTTATAAAAAAAATGTTTTATAAGGCAAAAGTTGCTGTTTGTTCCGAGATCCGTACAAAACACATAAACGCAACGTGGGCACCACGTAGAATTTTTTAATGTTAAACCTGGTGGTATGTAAAGTTACCGCTAGGCTTTAAAAGGTTAAACACGATGCGCGAGACGACCTAGCGTCGTGCCCTGTGGTTAGTCACAGAGGTAAGCACGTACACGTGGGAGGCGCACGCTGCAGCGCGTAACTTCTGCGTAGCGCTGTACTGGCACCCAATGTGATTTTATGCCCCTAGACTAAGTGTGTGGGTGGAGAGTTAACCTTGCAGGACATAGTACTTTCTTTCCTTTTGTTGAAGTTATTGTAGGTCATGAAAAGCACAGTAATAGTGGCAAATGCGTTCTTCATGGTGTTCTAGGTACGTTCAACCTTGATGATATTTATGACTGATGTAAATAAATCAAGTGCCACTGCACTTACAATCATTTTTATTCGGGCCATTAACTGTACTGTCTTAACACATTTACGAACGTGTTGCATACACCAAGCTACTCTTGAAATGAATTGTAACTATTTTATTTTACCCATCTTAATTGCTTGTTGGTGGATGTGCAGTTATTTCGAACTGAGGGAGCCCGGTGGCCCTGAAGTAAGGCCTAATCACCGGCGTTGAAGTTTCCGGGTTCAAGACTTAATGGAACCGATTGTGGGCGTTTCTCATACCCTCCCTATTCCTATAATTATTTCTGACCAGTCAAAATTTCGTGTACGTGTCCCAAAATTGTATCTGTTCCAACGCTAACTAAAGTCTTCTCAGCCCGCCATAATCATTTTAACGATTCTGTCATCGAGGGCAAGGTGGTTATCCTGACCACTAGGATAGAGAAGCTACAAAGAAATGTGATTCAAAATTGTTCAAATAGGAGAGAAATTTTCTAATATATTATTACTTTGTAAGTCAGTATAATGAACCAATTCCTGTATTAATTGACTTGAAATTTGAAGGCCGATCCCAGTGGCCACGCGGTCTAAGGCGTAGGTCTGCGGCCGAGCACTTGCTGAGATCGTGGGTTCGAATCCCACTGGGGGCATGGATGTTTGTCTCTTGTGAGTGTTTGTGTTATCAGGTAGAGGTCTCTGCGACGGGCCGATCCCTCGTCCAGAGGAGTCCTACCGACTGTGGTGTGTGTCTGAGTGTGATCAAGTGAAAATAAACAACCTCGACACCTACTGTGAATAGGTAGAAGAGGTAAGGACTACGAAATTTCAAGGTAATTAATATAAGAAGATTGTTGATTGACGGTGGTGTCGTTACCTTTGATCAAAATGTTATTCATTTATTAAACATTGTATTCTTACATTCTGGTTTAGAGAAATTATAAGAACGCTAAGGATATATGAAAAACAGGCGCTAATTTTTTGAGAAGTGGTCGTCACAGTTTTGTAAGAACCGTGGCGTGGTGCGACACCTTGCGTTCAGACTTGTGATATGGTTTAACGCCTTAGGATACGCCAAGGACTTTGAAAATCAGCATTCGTAAAAAGCAGGCAGTATTTATCGTTGCGGATAAGAATGTGGATTTAAGATGTTCGGGAACAGAATGCTGAGAAAAATATGTGTATGTGAGGCGGGGATGAAAGGCGCATAAGGTGTTCGGGACGTGTTGTGCGCATGGGAAAGAGGAGGGATGCATACGCATGTTTAGTCGGAAACAGAATGCCTTGTAGACCTAGACGTAAATGGGGGTAGTGTTTTAACGGATATTCAAGAAACAGGTTGCTAGGATGTGGTCACATTAATCTGATTCTGTGTAGACTCCAGTGGTGTGCTGCGGCAAATATGGCACTGAACCTTCGGGTGGCATAACTGCCGGAGAACCAGCCTGTCGTCTATCGGTATTTCAAGGCCTGTACCGCGTGCAGTCTGTTAATGTAGCGTAACCGATGCACTCGATAAAGCGCACTTAAATAAACTAACGATTAATGTTTTGTAACATATTTACTTTGCAGTGCTGTACAGTAATGAGGAATGTTTACCGACGCTCAGAAAGGATGAGTATTTCGGGTCCAAAACCGTAATATATTCTGCCGAGTCTTCCTTTGAAAACAACTGTGAAAACCACCCGCCTTCAGCTATTGGTCCTTCTAGTTGTGACCCAGCTACTGTGTCCAGTGAATCTAGCTTGCAATTTCAGTATCCGGCGGCGTAATGTAGGGGTGGGGAAAATATGGTCAGCAAGTCGGAAGCGGTCTGCGAAGAATTCAGACTCATGGCACGGGCTCACTTCACACGCTTTGTGGACAGGATGTTACAATTGCAATAAAATACGCAATAAGTTTATAGATGAAATAATAGGTTAATGACAGAACACCGTGGTTTATGTCAAAGCCATCTTTTTGGAATCTTTAATACACGTATTTATTATTTACATTTGTAATACAGTGCTGTCCACTGTAGTGTTCATTCTGTTGTGAGTCACTTCCCGGAGAACGAAAAACAGAATTAAGGACTTCGTATTCGAATTAATTATTAGCGATTATAATTTTGCTTCGTTTTGTATTACTTTGTAATTCATATGTTCAGTCTATTTCGTGTCTTTCCGGTTAGCGATCAGTGCGAGATAGGCCAGGCTTGCTCGTGTTCAAAATAACAACCCACTCCTGTTTCAGTGTGTGCACATTTACTGCTCAAAAGGTTTTCCTATGCTAATTCATTTTGCCATCAATGAAATGTCCGAAATCATGAAATGCTGGCAGCAGGAGTATGAGGAAGGCCAGTGCCACTTCACAGGCCATGGTATTGAGGAAGAAGTTCTCACGGTAACTTTGTGAAGCAGACGTGTCTGTGTAACAGGGTTTTATATGGGGTCAATAACATTTGTATCCCAAAGCTGTCTGTTCACACAGGGGACGGTTCAAGAGTTCTGTCTCGGGATTTAAGTACGTTGTGTACTTTCTGAAACACGATATGCATGCTGCATCCCTTTGAATCTTTAGTTTCTTCTGAGCCACAGAATCGCTGCCGACGTGTTTTGGTTCTTTTCTTCACAATAGAGGACGGCCAGTTATTAAAGTAATACCACAACACACGAATTTACTGTTGCTGTATATCCTGTCGACATTCGGACCTTTCTCCGTTATTTTTGTTGGTGGGTTTGGAAATAGTATATCCGTGTCCGCTAGATTTGAGTTTGTCACATTGGTGCTGATGAAAATTCAGTTCAAGTCTTCTGGAATATGACGCCGTATCGATTGGTAAATAATTACCGACGTTTCGGAGGGGATTGCAGTCCCTATCTTCAGGGTCTATGCAGTGAGGCCTGCTATAAAATAAAATAGTACTCCCTGATAAGCGAGTACTGGTGAACTTTTAATGTATTTGGTTTTAATTAATATATTTATGTTCGTTGGTATTGTGGGCGCTGTGGTTTGCATTGCAAAGAGATAATGTTTAATGTTTCACACATAAAAATTGTCATGTAAATTCTGTACAGTAGTGAAATTGCATGTTATCAAAACAAAAACGAAACTAGTGAGCAATTGAAATAGTTCCTTTTTTTGTGATGCGGATTAAGTGATAAATTTAGTGGGTGGAATATCATTTATTATTTGCATTCTTGGACGCGATGAGTTTAATTGGAAGTATATTAATTTGGTATTGAGGGTTTCTTCAGTTGTATGATTAGAAGACGTTGTTTTGTCTCAGCATTTTACGAAAAACACATAAATAAATTGTAATAATAACATTTAGCAACAAATGCACTAGTATATAATTTTATGTTATCATTCACATTACACTAGCCCGAGACGTTTCGATGCTTCTTTGCATCATCTTCAGGGGCACATTGCCACTTTCTTCACAAGACACACGCCACTTATAAAAGATAATAACTAAAAGTCACATTGGGTACTTAATAAGATCTGGTCTTAAATGGTAACACATTTAGTAAGTTAGTATTAAAACCATAAAAGTTTTAAAAACCAGTTATTAATTATATTAAGTTGTAGTGCAATCGTCTATTCATGGAATAATGCAGATCCAAATATGTTCGGAAGGTTTTGTAGTGTGTCTGTTGAAGTCATCAGTTTCTTGTGTCCTTGTTGTGTTGTCCTTGGTCGGGTGCTGTCTGTGTGCTGTGTTAACTAAACGTTACGACAATATCAAGCGTTTTTCATGGGAACGCAGTGAAAGTCATAAATACTGTTGTGTTGGCAAGTGTAATTGAGGAGCGATTTAACTACATTTTGGTAGAACGCCAGAAGACGGCGTGTACTGGGAAATGGTCAGGATAGTCGACTTAGGTTTCGATATCTCACATCACAGACACAGTGAAAATACAGTAGGCCTACAGCTGAATATTTGATTCCGTTTGTGTTCAGTAGGGCTAATATCAATCAACATTACCTGCTGTTGTGTAACAGAATGATTAACGACTTTAAGTTCTGAATTGCAGCTGTCTGTACTGAATTTTACATGAACCGTGCTGAGACGAAGTTACGTAGTACTGAAGCAATATAAAATACGTCAGCAGAAAATATTCTGAGTTGTGCTCGTATATTTCAGGAGATTTATAAAATGAAAAATAGTACGTTGACATTAAAATGGCTTATATGCTATGCCAGCCGATCCCAGTGACAGCGCAGTCTAAGGCTTTGTTCTGCGGCCGTTCGCATGCTGGGATTGTGGGTTCGAATCGCGTCTGGAGCTTGGATGTCTGCCTCTCGTGAGTGTTGTGTGTTGTCAGGTAGAGGTCTCTGCGTCGGGCTGGTCACTCGTCCAGAGGAGTCCTGCCGAGTGTGGTGTGTCTGAGTGTGATCGTGAAGCCTAGATAATGAGGAGGCCCTGGCCAACCAGGGGCTGTTGCGCCATTGGAAAAAAATATTCTATGTCAAAAATAAGCACTGTACAGAAACACACATCGGATGTACAAAAACTCACTTTCAACTTGTTACACAATATTTATTGTGTACTGCTATTACGTGTTTCGGCCATAGGACATGGCCATCTTGAGGTAGCTACAAGCTTCTTAGACGTACACAGCATATATTGTAAGTAGTCATACGCAAATGGTAAAAATATACATATTGGTGTCTGTTTATGGGGTACGCAGCGGCGTAGTTGGTTGAGGCGCAGTCCAGAAGGGCACGGGTTCGATTCCCGATGGGGTCATTGACTTAATCCTTCCGGCTGCACTATGACCCTAGGGTCGACCCAGCCTCTAACACAATTGAGTACCCGGGGGGTATTTCCTGGGGGGAGGGGGTAAAGGCCGATGCGTATGGCTGACAGCTTGGCCACCTTCAGTGTGCCAGTTGTGTAGAAGTTCAGGGGGCCTCAACCTCCTGGAGCCCTAAGGGTCTGTCCAGGCCTTTGTAGGTATATGCGGTGTCAATGTACCCTCGTAATTATGTACAATGTTAGAATTGTTGTGTAAATGTGTAATTAGACACAAGGTTAAAACTGCATTAAAACTGTAATACAAATAAGATACACAGAGGATGTGAGGGAGGAGATACTGTTAATACTGGTAGAAATACTTTATTGCGTAGAATAATTTAGAATACGTTAAGAGCTTTCCACGCTGAATAAGTAGTGCCAGACAAACGTTAATCATTAGTGATGTGGACTGACAGAAACCTGGGTGTTGCCAGTCACTTCCGAGCTAATGTACTTGATACTCAAGCTGTAATGTTACTGGAAAATTTGATTATTGTCCATACCTTTTAGTTTTAATCGTGAAGTCGTAAACGCTTACAGTGCGACCAACTTTCTGTTCATAATGTAGGTAATTCTGTTTAACCCTTTAAAGGCGAAGAATATCTATTTTATATATAAGGACCCAATTCGTACCGCGCAGTAAACACTCTCCTCGGTTATAAAAACCAATCTGTTAATTCTGTATAGGAGAGTAATAGCTGTTTGTTCAGAGATCCATACAAAACGCATAAACGCAATGTGGGCACCACGTAGAATTTTCTAATGTTAAACCTGGTGGTACATAAAGTTACCGCTAGGCTTTAAAATGTTAAAGTCCATTGTCATGTGCCAGTGTTTCTCAGACGGTCACTTACTAACACGAATCACCGCTATGTACGCGGCCTTGTTACTTCATTGACTGTAGTTCCGACCAATTTGCCTTACGTGGGCATTTGGTCAGTGGACATTGATTGATCGTGGATTAAGCTTCATTCCAAAATGGATACCTGCTGTGGTTTGTATCGTACTGAGCGACAACCGGTACCATTGCAAATGGAAGTAAACACGTGCAAAACTGGATATAGGGCACAGCTACAATGTTTATAGTACAATGTAATTAGCAATTTGTACGCGTATGTAGTCATTCCAGAAAGGGAAGCATATTCTTTGTTTGGTCCATAAATTAATTATGCTGTTTTTAAATTATTTCCTGTTCGGTTGTGTACCTCCGTGAATCGTGGGTGATAGCATAGAAACAACAGAATATTTTAAGTGGACGTTGCGTGTAGGCCTGGCTTTGCTATGTTGTTTAGGGCTGATCACACGGTAACGTCTGTTGAATTTTTGCGTACGTAAAGTCCCCTAATGAAGGCATGAATGTGATTTATTCTGTGGTTCCTTAACGAAACATTTACAGCTGGAGATATTAAACAGCATAAAATGAAGTAGGAAGGCGATGATGAATTGCAAACTGTAAGGATTTGGAAGGATAGGTCTCTGTTTACTTAACAGAAATTTTGAGACACTTCTGGGAAATACGAATTAACCTGAAGTCATTCAGGAACACGAACAGCCTCAGTCGATACAGTAAAAGAGAGGAGAAAATTAAAAAAGAAAAGGAAAGGAAATCAAAGGAAAATGTTTTCTGCCCAATCTTACTTACGTTTCCGTATTTATGTTTCCGACCCGGCCCAGACTGTAACAGGAACGTTAAAAGCACAGCGTGCTCTGTGAATGTTGTCGGATTGGATCGCTCTTTGTAGGTTGTTAACGTATCAGATGATTTTACGTGACGTAGTGGAAAGGAGAAGCGATCGTGTTCTGTTGAAGTTAACATCCTGAAACTTTGTTGAAGGGCCTGAGGAAGATAACGAACCTTAGAAGGGGTAGCCGGTGCCTTGTCCGAATGTAGACACGTTACTGACCAGATAACGGTGCCTACTGAGCTACATTTGTGTAATAGCCTGGTAACTACTGACTAAAAGCACAGGGGGCATTGATCAGGAAATCAGCGTTGTAATTCTTAGTCAGATACACTATTCTCATATTGTGTCAGTAGGAAGTGGTTTAACTAAGGTCTTGTGTTTTTTTTTGTGTTTTCCATGTTAAGTGGGTCCCTGTCACCACGGCATGGCGCGTCCTCGGGTTGCGGATGGAGGAACGGCCTCCAGGTATGGAGGGTAGCTGCGAATACATTGAATAAGCAGTCGCGGACAGCCGACAAGGGGTGGTCCTCCAGCTTGGGGGTTGGGCGAGGTGCTAACAACTCCTCACCGTAAAAAATTATGATGTTACGAAACAGCCTACAAAGCCTCGGACCTGGACCGATTCTTTGGTACGACCCCAGCTACGGAAAAAGGATATGAGTTTTGGAACATGGAATGTGAGGAGCATGTATAGGCCAGGGTCACTTATGACAGTGGCCAGGGAATTAGCTAAGTACAAGTTAGATTTAGTGGGTGTACAGGAGGTTAGGTGGGACAAAGAAGGGACTGTAAGAGCCGGGGAGTATACTTTTTTCTATGGCAAAGGGCAGGAAAATCATCAATTGGGAACAGGTTTTTTTGTGCACCAGAGAATGGTATCAGCAATCAAGAGAGTGGAGTTTGTTAGTGCTAGGATGTCATACATAGTGCTGAGAGGCCGCTGGTGTAATATCATTGTTCTGAATGCGCATGCACCAACGGAAGAGAAGGGTGATGATTCAAAGGACAGCTTCTATGAGGAATTAGAAGGGGTTTTTGATCATTTTCCTAAGTACCATATGAAAATTCTGTTAGGAGATTTTAATGCAAAAGTGGGGAGAGAGGATATTTTCAAACCGACTATTGGGAATGAGAGTTTACATCAGGATAGCAACGATAATGGTGTTAGAGTAGTAAACTTTGCCACATCAAAGAATCTAGTTGTTAAGAGCACTATGTTTCCGCACCGAAACATTCATAAATACACCTGGACCTCTCCTGATGGGAAGACTCACAATCAGATCGATCACATATTGATAGATAGGAGACGGCATTCCAGTATACTCGATGTGCGATCTTTCAGGGGAGCTGACTGTGATACTGATCACTATCTGGTGGTTACGAAAGTTAGGGAAAGACTGGCAGTAAGTAAACAAGCAGCACAGAAGTTTGATGTAGAGAGATTTAATCTCAAGAAGCTAAGTGAACTAGAGGCTAGGAAACAGTATCAGCTTAAGATCTCAAACAGGTTTGCAGCTCTGGAAAGCTTAAATGTTAGTGAGGACATGAATAGGGCTTGGGAAAACATTAAAGAGAATATCAAAATCTCGGCTCAAGAGAGTCTAGGTCTACACGAACGGAAGCAGCATAAACCATGGTTTGATGCAGAATGTGCAGAATTTTTAGATAAAAGGAAGCAGGCTAAAATTCAGTGGTTACAGAATCCAAACCAAAATAATGGAGATAATCTGCACAACGTAAGACGTGAAGCTAGTAGACATTTCAGGCACAAAAAGAAGGAATATCTGAAAGCTAAAATTAATGAAATTGAAACAAACAGTAAGAAGAAGAATATAAGAGACTTGTATAGGGGTATCAATGAGTTTAAGAGGGGGTACCAGCCTAGAAGTAATGTAGTAAAGGATGAGAAGGGTGACCTGGTTACAGACTCCCACAGTATTTTGGCTAGGTGGAGGAATCATTTCTCCCAGCTGTTGAATATACACGGGGTTAACGATGTTAGGCAGATTGAAGTACACACGGCAGAGCCACTAGTGCCTGAGCCCAGTGCGGTTGAGGTTGAGATGGCTATTGAAAAACTAAAAAGTCACAAATCACCAGGTATTGATCAGATTCCAGCAGAATTGATTAAAGCAGGGGGTAGGATTATTCGGTCTGAAATCCATAAACTTATTATTTCTATTTGGAATAAGGAGGAATTGCCTGAGGAATGGAAGGAGTCGGTCATTGTGCCTATTTATAAGAAGGGTGATAAGACAGATTGCAATAACTATCGAGGCATATCACTTTTGTCGACTACGTACAAAATTCTATCCAACATCCTTTTGTCAAGGTTAACTCCATATGCAGAGGAAATTATTGGGGATCATCAGTGTGGATTTCGACGTAACAGGTCAACCACTGATCATATATTCAGCATTCGCCAAATACTTGAGAAAAAATGGGAATACAATGAGGCAGTGCATCAGCTATTTATAGACTTCAAGAAAGCCTATGATTCAGTTAGGAGGGAGGTCTTGTATAATATTCTCATTGAGTTCGGTATCCCCATGAAACTAGTAAGGTTAATAAAAATGTGTCTAAGTGAAACATATAGCAGAGTTCGGGTAGGCAAACATCTGTCTGACACGTTCCCTATTAAGAATGGCTTGAAACAAGGAGATGCTCTGTCGCCATTGCTATTCAACTTTGCTTTAGAATATGCCATTAGGAGGGTTCAGGCAAACCAGGAGGGCTTGAAATTGAATGGTACACATCAGCTTCTGGTTTATGCTGATGATGTTAATATATTGGGCGGAAGCGTACATAGCATAAAGAAAAATGCAGAAGATTTAATTATTGCTAGTAAGGAGATTGGTCTAGAAGTAAATGCTGAGAAAACTAAGTACATGGTCATGTCTCGAAATCAGAATGCACGACACAATCACAACATAAATATAGATAATAAATCCTTTGAAAGGGTGGAAGAATTCAAATATTTGGGAGCAACCCTAACGAATCGAAACTCCATTCATGAAGAAATTAAGAGCAGATTGAAGTCGGGGAATGCTTGCTATCATTCGGTGCAGAATCTTTTGTCTTCGAGGTTGCTATCCAAAAACACAAAGATTAGGGTATACAGAACTATAATTTTACCTGTTGTTCTGTATGGATGCGAAACTTGGTCTCTCACACTGAGGGAGGAACAAAGACTGAGGGTGTTCGAGAATAGGGTGCTGAGGAGGATATTTGGGCCTAAGAGGGACGAGGCGACAGGGGATTGGAGAAGACTACATAACGAGGAACTTAATGACCTGTACTCATCACCAAATATTATTCGGGTAATCAAATCGAGAAGACTGAGATGGGCGGGGCATGTGGCACGTATGGGGGAGGAGAGAGGTGCATACCGGATTTTGGTGGGGAGACCCGAGGGAAGGCGACCACTTGGGAGACCCAGGCGTAGATGGGAGGATAATATTAAGATGGATATTCGGGAAGTGGGATGGAAGGACATGAACTGGATTGATCTGGCTCAGGATAGGGACAGGTGGCGGGCTCTTGTGAATGCGGTAATGAACCTTCGGGTTCCATAAAATGCGGGGAATTTCTTGACTAGCTGAGAAACTGTTAGCTTCTCAAGAAGGCCTCTGCTCCATGGAGTTAGTTAGTTAGTTAGTCTTGTGTTTTTTTAGTGAAGAAGGGCCCTGCAGCAGACGCTGCGGGCGCACCGCAGCCTTAAGGCTTCTTGTGCAACCCTATGATGAAGACGAAGATGATTATTATTTGTCCTTTTACAAGTAATGGAGTACCGGTGGAATGAGATTGGCAGGGGAAAACCGAAGTACTCTGGGCGAAACCTGTTCCAGTGCCACTTTGTTCACCACAAATCCCATATGGACTGACCCGGGATCGGACCCGGCAGTCCGCGGTGGGAGGCCGGCGGCTAACCGCCTCAGCCATGGCACGGCCGTAAAGTCTTGTATTTCTTTCCATCAGTTATCTAAATACATGAAAATTAAAATATTCGTTTCGTTTCGTAGTCCTTCCCTCTTGTACCTACTTGTTCACAGGAGGTGTAGAGGGTTTGTAATTTTCACTTGATCACACTCGGACACACACCAAAGTCGGTAGGACTTCTCTGGACGAGAGATGGGCCCGTCGCAGAGACCTCTACCTGACAACACAAACACTGTACAAGAGACAAACATCCATGCCTCCGGTGGGATTCGAACCCACGATCCCAGCAAGCGCTCGGCCGCAGACCAACGCCTTAGACCGCGCGGCCACTGGGTTCGGCAAGATTAAAATATACGGAATTCTGATTTTACCTGTTGTTTTATGGGGTTGAAATTGGGTGTTTCGCATTAAGGTATGATCATAAACTAGTGGCTTTTGAGCATAAGGTGCTGCAAAGAATATTTGGGCCTAAGAGGAAGTAACGTGGGGTCGAGCGAATTACATGACAAGGAGCTTCATAATCTTTGTTTGTTGCCAGGTATTATTAAGATCATAAAATTAAGGAGCTTGATAAGGGCGGGGTATGTAGCATTATGGAAGGGAACAAAATTACACACGTAAGCACGGAAACCAATTTTATTAACAACACTGATTTTGGGAATAATTTCCCCTCGCTGTACGAAGAGAGGCTAGATATGTGTATGGATTCGTGTGTCCAGTCCTTCAAGCGGCGCTGCAGTCCGCGCAATACAAGCAGGCTGCGTTACTTGTTGTAGGTAAAAATGCTAACTGTACGTGGAATGTATTCTGAGACTTTTTATGAACAGAAATCTTTTTAGCGGAGTTTGTGGTAGTTATTTAGTTTAGTTCTACTGTTCACTCTACCATTATAAAGTGTTATTTCCACAACAAAATTTTGTTTCGAAGTTGAAAGTCCCACAACAAATCTTGGAGCCAAACACAATGTTGGAAGTTTTCGTTGGCTTATTCAGTATGCTGTTGCTAGTTTTAGGATGTTGTCTGCCAATGCGTTCATTGTTCAAGCCATCCCATGTGTAATGCTAGGGTCTGCTGCAATGGTACGATGATCTCATTGTTTAGTCTGTTTACGAGTATTTATAGATTGTTTAACGACGCTTTCAGTATCTCAGACTAGATATCGTAATCGAATGACTGAAAATGCTTCGGAAAGGATGTGTACTGAAGCGGTGGTGGCTTAAGTTAAGTGTCTGGAGGAACTTAGGAAAACCACGAGACGCCTCGGTCAAGAAAGCTAGTGTTTCGGCAGAGATTCTAAAGGGCCACCTTCTGTGTGTTGGTCAAATGTCTTGTAGCTTGCTTGGTGTCGGTGGTTCGTAGCGATGTTTAACACAACGTAATTTGACCACCATTATCTCGATGCGAGGACTGCAGTTCTTTCTTTCTTTCTTTCTTTCTTTCTTTCTTTCTTTCTTTCTTTCTTTCTTTCTTTCTTTCTTTCTCATACAGAATGTGCCGCCCTGTTGCAATCTGTACCTGATTTTCGCTTCCTACACTGGTTGTCAGGGTCACTTGAATGATAAATGGCCAGGCAGTCTAGACAGGAAATTTGCTGAAAGGGAAAGCAAGTAACAGGAGACTGGTTATTATCCGTGAATATTAACGCACCATGTCATAAGCTATATCCAGTTGAAGTGAAGGAAAGTATGAAAAATTTCCATGAGGGTTTAAAACCGGTCGACATTTTAATCACATACCTCTCGAATACAAATACAAAACTCCTAGGTTGATTGTAGACTTCCGTAATTGCGGTTTATTTGGTGCAGTGGTTTACCTAGCAGGTTTGCTCAGTCGGAAACGCAACGGAGTTTTATACTGGAGGTGCCCGATTAGAACTCGGCCTGGAGACCCGCTATTCTGAGGGATGTCGTCGTTTTCCTCAGTCCCTCCATACGAATGCTGGGATATTTTCTCAGCTTTGGCTACGAACACTTTCTTTGACGCAATTTTTAATTGATTATTTACCAACCATACCACCATTCAATGTACATAATCTGAGCTATAGGCAGTTTTGTTGAGTAGACAAGTAGTTTGCTTAATGCGCTTGGTATGTGTGTGTGAGTCAAGGTCGAACCGGTTGGAAGTCCACCGACGGCGCATGCGCACAGTAGCACGTCTGTGATGCTGTCTTCACAACTCACGTTTTTGTTTTTATTAATTACTGATCTACAGTGTGTATAAATAAATAAATATATATATGATACGGAACTGTGTGATCAAAATACTATAAGTTTAATTGAACTGTTGCGTATTAATGAAGCATTCCCGAATAACTTATAACAGCAATGTTGCTGGTGTTGTTGGGTTAAATAATTGTTAAAGCAAGTGTATATTATGAGAGAATTGTTCTTTATTATCTTGAGAATGTTTTTATATCTTTACGAGTGAAAATGTTTTATTACTCTTGATTTGCCAAGGGCCGTTTTGACGGATAAACACACCATTAAACAACACCATAAGTAAACTGAGATTTTAAGATTGTCGTCTCCTGGGATACCGCTCTGTCATCTAGGAGAAACTTACTGACGCGTCGAAGGGTCGTACTGCCCCCATTCTTAGGGTGGAAGGTAAGTTGCACAGCGAAGTCATGGTAAGATACGGACAGTAGAAGGAACACGATTCCGTGAGCGAGCCAATGAGAGATGTTTCGACCAGGAGGGAAGGGGCCAAAACAGTGAGGGAAAGACAAGAAAGAATAACACGTCGAGGAGGAAAAAGAAGTAATGATATACGTCGCTGAGTTTCTTCTGTCTATTAACAACCATCGTGCTGTTTCTACAAATAACATGCTGGCTAGCGTGTCGTGACGCGAAATTGATTGCACATGATTCAGAGGAAGTGACTGTGCCTAATTTGTTATTTGTGTCTGTGGGATGAACCAATAAATACAAATAATAATAATAATAATAAAAATAATAATAATACTGCAGCTGTGGAAAGAAGCTCAAGTGACGAAATTCATTTTCTGCCGAATTACATGACAACGACAATAATATATATGTACGTAAACTTCTCGAAAAGAAATATCTATCCTCTACTGAGAGCTGAGTTGTAGTATGCCAACGATTGTACATTTGTGGTACGCAACCTTTTCTAATCTCTTATTTTGACCCTCCGAGGCTGTGAAATGATATCCTAGCTACTTTTTTAAAATATATTTATAAAGATGTAACGAACAAATTTTAAAGATAAGCCAGTAGCGTTGACACATGTACCATACGACGTATAAAACGTTGGAGAATTGTGTTTCCATTGGGATTTAAGAAGGAAACAACCGAAGTGACTTAATATGGAACAGCTTAATTCGTTTCTAAATTAGATTGATACACATATAATTTCTTTGATTCGTGTTATGCAAATGGAGAATACAGATTTAATTAAGTAGGTGGAAAATAATAGAATATTTTTTAGGTCACAATTTTACTTGAAGTTAGGCCATACAATTTAGTTTAGTTCATTGTGAGACTGAAGTTTACACAGCGGTGTATGTGAAGAGTAAGATCTTGCATGACACTAACCACCGGTGCAGCATCACATTACAGAAGACCTGAACTTCAGGTTACTTATGTTGTATAATTTGTAATAACGTAAATATTTGAAGCAACTGTACGTCTGTCGTTACCGATTATTATCGATTACAAAATGAACAGGTAGTAAATGTTCTACATTAATCTCATTGTTGATCAGTGATGACGAAATATACGTTTATTGACAGTTACGTTAATTTAACTGTTTAAAGCAGATTGACTGCTATATGTGCCCGATCCCAGTGGCCGCGCGCTTGCTGGGATCATGGGTTCGAATCCCACCGGGGGCATGGATATTTGTCCCTTGTATAGTGTTTGTATTGTCAGGTAGAGGTCTCTGCGACGGGCAGATCGCTCGTCCAGAGGAGTCCTACCGACTGTGGTGTGTGTTTGAGTGTGATCAAGTGAAAATCAAACCCTCTACACCTACTGTGAGCAAGTGGGTAGAAGAGGGAAGGACTATGAAACGACTGCTATATGTGCCACCTGTTTTAACCTTAAAAGACTCTGCTTTTATTAACCCATATTATATTTATGTATAGGCCTGTTATGATCCTCAGAGTAAGGAGTGTTTTTTTCCCTAAACAACAGTAAGAGATGGTCTTCGTAATGAGAAGCAGTGTGTTCTTGTGAGGCAGATAGACCGACAAAGAAAGAAAGAAAGAAAGAAAGAAAGGAAGAAAGAAAGAAAGAAAGAAAGAAATGAAGAAAGAAAGAAAGAAAGAAACCAACCAACCAACCAACCAACCAACCAACCAACCAACCAACCAACCAACTGCATGGAGCAGAGTCCTTCTGAGAAGCTAACAGCTTATTAGCTAGTCAAGAAATTCCCCGAATTTTATGGAGCCCGAAGGTTCATTACCGCATTCACAAGCGCCTGCCACATGTCCCTATCCTGAGCCACATCAATCGCGTCCTTGCTTCCCTATCCAACTTCTTGAAGACCCATTTTATTATTATTCTTCCATCTGCACCAAGGTCTTACAATGCGCCTCTCATGTCTGCCATACGTGCCACATGCCCTGCAACAGAAACTGAATTTTTAAATATTATTTAGATTAATCTTAAAGCTTCAAAATATGTAGGTTTTCTAGAGACGTGCATTAGTTTCTGAGAGTAGAAACCATGCAGAGCAACTGAGATAATAAATTGCATCCACTGATACGATAAAACAGAGAAGAACAAATGTATCTACGGAAAATTCTGAATTATTTGGTTAGTGCACGACAGCAGGTTTCTTTTAATATCAGTGCATAGCACTAACAGGAATGTCCGCAGTGTTTTGTTTTTGTGTTTACTTGGTTCACTTATTGACCTGCCATGGCTCAGGCGGTTAGGTGCCGGCCTGCCACCGCGGAGGGCCCGGTTCCATCCCGTGTCGGTCCATGTGGGATTTGTGGTGGACAAAGTGGCACCGGGACAGGTTTTTCGCCGAGTACTTCGGTTTGCCCCTATCAGTTTCATTCCATCGGTACTCGACTACTTGGAAGAGGAGAAAAATAATCGTCATCTTCATCATAGGGTTGCACAAGAATCCTTAAGGCTGGGGTGCGTCCGTGGCATCTGCTGCAGGGCCCTTCTCCACTATCTCAGTTACTGAAATCGGGGGTGGCGGAAACTTAAATTTTGCCCCAGGCGACGAGAAATCCGCCATCGAGGTTACAAACAGTTCGTTTCCCTCAAAACATCGACGCAATTAATATCATTCAAATTTTTAGACACTTTCACGAAAACATTTACCGGGAAGCCCAAAAGGCATGTGTTGTGAACTGTGCAGTCCCTGACGTCTGCTTGGTCTCTCTGTGATGTCTTCTAGCACAGGCAGCCAAATGTTTGTCATTGAAACAGTGAAGTCGACACTAAGTAAAATCTCCCTGTGCATGTCATGAAGGAAGTTGATGGAATCAGCTGTAACTCCAATGGTGACTGAACTCGGGACCAGATAGAGCTCAGTAGTCAGTTTCACGATCTAGTCGCTTTACTATGGGTGAAAGCGTCCTCAGCACGCTTTGATTAGGAAGCTGGTTGGACCACAGAGGCTCCGTGGACGTTTTGGTAACTCTCTTGCACGTACCCCTGCAGCCAAAGCGCTATATTTTGGTCGTCCAGCCCGCAGTCTGCTTAGTACACCGACTGAATTATCCTGAATTCATATTGAATAATGTGAATCCAGTTACCGTGTCATATTAACACACATTCCTGTATCAAAGCATTTTACAGAGAGCGCCATAAATTCACTTCCTGCCTGCCTAGTTACCCACTGAATTGCCAGTGCAGCTGTTAGCACCGCCATCAGCCCGCCAGACAGCATTCCATATGGTGCAGCCAATGCTTTATATTCTGCTTCCTGTTTTTGGGTTTCTTTGTGTAGAAAGAAATTGTGTCAGTATTATTCCAACTGTGTTTTCTTTAGAGGAAAAATGTAACGCTCAGATTTATTTAACCGTGCGATATCGACTGCGGAGGTTATATATAGCATATGTTTGTCTGATGAAAAACGACGGAATGATTACGAATAGTGAGAAACTTCTTACGGACGGTTCGAATCTGTGTGGGGACACGGGATACCGTCATTGAAGTATCTTCGTTATTTCCTCTAGGAGCATGTTAGGCGAAGACTGTTTTAGTCACAATCTTCTCCGTGAGATCTGCGTTCTTCTGGGGTATTACGCAGCGTAGAATAGCATTCCTTTACCGACGTTTCGGGGCAACGTATCGGCCCCATCTTCCAGGGTCAAGAAGTCCAAGAGGTAAAGGAGTACCATTCGACGCTGCGTAATATCCCAGAAGAACGCAGATCTCATCGGCATGGCGGCGGAAGCCTCAAATCCCGGAAAATCTTCTCCAGTTCGTCACTCACCAACCTTCTTGCCATCGACGCTATATGAGATACCGACTGCGTTGTAAAATGAACCACGGGTTACAAACAGCTAGGTGGAAAGAGCGCGAAACGATGTGTTATTCACCTGTTTTGGGAAAATATTCTGTCAGTTCTGTATGGGGACTAAAGCAGACGTTCCTCACATGTGACGAAGTTCAGTTACCAGGAGTTGTTATCAGGTCCTTCACCACAAACATCTTTGAACATTCTTTTAAGTGGTCATTAGCTTTTGAGTCAAATACGTACAGGTTTGTAGAGGATACAATAAACGTGCTAGTGCTTTCTGCACTTTGTGTATAGTTGTGGGTTAGACAAGGCAGACGGTGTACTTATAACGTAACATTGAGGCGCTCTGGCGTAGCCATTGTAGCAGTGGAAAAGCAGTAAATGTTAAATATTATGAGCGTGTTTCTGTATTATTGCATCTTTGCTGCGGCGTATTATCCGTTATTGTCATAAGCGGCCTGTCTGGCTGTACAACATTATCTCATAAACGGCACGATTTTCAAAAAAACGTTATTGAGTATAAAATGCGTGTTTTTATTTTCTCTACAACATTTGTCTGAAACATTTCTCGTTTTAAGGAGAAATGAGCAAGGTATGATCATAAAAGTATATTGGCCTTCATGTAAAGTACCTGTTATTCTTGTCAGTTTTTAATGAAACTTGTCTTTTCGCGACAGATTTACGAAAAAATACTCAAAATATGACATTTCATGAATATGCGTCCGGTGGGGGCCGAGCGGACAGACAGACAGACAGACAGACAGTCAGCAAGACAGGCAGATGGACAGACATGACGAAGCTAATCGTTGCTTGTCTCAATTTTGCGAACGCACCTAAAAATTGAATGCAAAATTATGCTGGCATTTTCTTCTTTCTACAGAACAGATTTCCTGCACCAGCGGGGCTGACCACAAAAACCTGATACCGAAAACCGTGCAAATAACGAAGAATTCCGTCAAGATTGCCGGCTTCGGTAATGTGACGCAGTGTAGACGGGTAGAAGTTCGCCGTTGTTGAACACATGGCGCCACGTCCTTGAAGACAGCAGTATTCATGGTTACCACGGTAAGAATTTTATGTCGCATATGTAAATAATTTTTAACAAGCAGTTTCAAGCGGAACTCAGAGCGTAGTGTAGATCTATAGTTTTGTGCCTCTCTCATTAGAGCTAATGTTGTTATATTTTATTTCTGTGAAGATATTATTACTTAACAACAATTCTTGTATATGTTCGGTTTGTAGGGCATAACCTCAACGTGTTGCATCTTGACCATATTCGTAAATTTGTAACGTACAAATGATCTATCATACAAAACATGGACACGTATTTATGATATACTTACACACGGAACTTCACATGCCTAGTACCAGTGGTTCGTTAGTAATCGTTATGAAACATAAATCCAAAAACAGTTTTCGTATGTCTGCGATATTAGTTACGTTTTACATAATGCTGCCTTTAAAGCATTTCATATTTTTCGAAGATGTATTTGTACGCATCATTTCAGAACCTAGAATTATTAGCGCTTAGTTCTATCCTCCTCACATTTTTGCGCATTCGCCTTGTTATGTTTCTGTTTGCACGTAGTTATAAAGTACGGCGCTGGAGCGTTCTTTCGTGGCAAAATGTTCACAATTTCGTGAAAATCGGTCAGCTCGTTAAGATGTTGAAACTGGGGACACGCAAGACACATACAGAGATGTTATGATAATGTCAGAGGCCTAGTTTCTTTCTTTTTGTGAAGGAAGGTAGGTTAAAGCCTTAATTCCTACCTGTCAGAAAACGCATCTTTACAAAAATCGAAGTGTTGTTGCTGTTCGAGAAATAACTGCTGTTTACTGTGAAATCTCTGCGAGGCACATATATATATATATATATATATATATATACTTTGTGGGAAAAATGGCATATTCTTTGATGCTAAAGGAGTTGTTGCATATGAGACTTCTAAAATCAGTCTCAGGTCGTCTCAGTTAATTGTAGAAATTGAGTTACGCAGCCATTGGTTTCTGAGTAGAAATAAGTACAAGGCTGTATATTTGATAGTTGTCACAACCAGCAAATTATCGCATTTGCTGTGGGGAAAAAACAATTCGTTACAACGAAGTCCGCTACCTCCAGTTGTACGTCAGAAGCAAACCTGTGAGTCTGCATGTCTCCCAATCAAGGAGCTGCTATATCTGAACGTTGTCGTGTCAACTGTGAACAGGCCCAATGAGGTTATCCATGACTTTGCAGCAGCGCTCAAACAATGAATTTTATCGTCTGTGACTAATTTTAAGCTTCTTTTGGGTATTAATTGTGATAATAATTTATCATAGTGTTTATATATTGATTCAAAATGGATACCGGTGTTATATATTTGGAATAGTATTGTTGCGAGTGTGTGTTGCCTGTCTTACTACAAGAGTCATGAATACGTGAGAGATTACTGTTTAATAAAAATGGCTGGAATACACGTACTGTGCTATGTACTTGTTTTCAGGTGTATTGCTAATCACTAAAAAGTTTTTGTACTGTCCCTAAAGTAAAAATATCCATGTAAAAGCTTGTAGTGTTTGGTTTACAAAAGAAAATATTACTCAGCCTTTCACAGTCTCCTTTTGTCGCTGCTTAAACGGCAACATATATTTTATTATACGTTTTGATAAGAACGGCGTTTTTATTGTACTTAGACAGCAAGGAACAGAAACAATAGAGAGCAGCTTCAGCAGTTTGGTTTAGTAGTACGAACCAAAAAATCTGCATTTGTGAAGATTGTTTATCTAACAATTTTCAGCCACGTTGTTTTAAAAATAAGCAATCCCCAGCTTTTTCAATGAAATGCAACTATTAATGAGTGTAATTAACAACGATTTCCCTTATTTGGGTAAAAGTACGAGTAACATATATATATATATATGTGGGGGAGACCGGGTTTAGTTCGCTACACGGGTAAGTTGGAACAACGTGAATATCTCGCCTCGGATTGTAAGAGCGCAACACCTGTGAGGCAGCAAGAAGAGTTACATCCTTCATTGGAGGGAAGTTACTTGGCAATGTGCTGAGAGCTGTATTGGAAGGAAAATTTCGTTGTGTGTGTTTTGCAGAGCGCCGAGTAATTTTACGACAGTTTAGTTAACACGTATTATTGAGAAGGCTGATAGGGTATTCTCTGAACCAAAGGTATGTAGTTACATAGTATATATGTGGCAATATGGCTGATAAGTAACACTGTTTCTTGTGCATTTAATCTCAGAGGAAACTGACCTCAGAACTGAAAATTCGTGTTGGGTCTCGTTGGCACACTTGCTAGGGGCAAGTTGGCTCGCTGTGCCAACTTGCCCCGCGCTAAGAAGTACAGCATTCTTATTACTTTCGTCATTTCAATTTTGTTTTAGGAAATATAATTATGCGAAGATCGTGCAAAAGGAAATCTGAAATGGCAAACATTGCCCCAGATATCGTCCTTCGAGCCGTTAGGTTAGCCACGATAGAAAATATGTCGATTAGAAACGTAGCAAGAGATTCTGGAATCCCGTTTCTCTCCAACGAGATACTGCAGCAGAGCTTCTGAGGATGATATACGCGGAATTTCACAGAATCCGACCTTCAGTATTGAGTACAAGAAAACTCGCCAGTTGAGTTCAGGTGTATGGTGAAAGTGAACACGGAAATAAACCACAAGTGTTCCGTAGTCTTATTTTTGATAAATGGGTCGTTACATAAAGTAAAATGTTCTTATATCTTTCACTACGTTTCTCATTAATTTTTAAAAATAGGATAAGTGTTATTTCTGCGCGTATCTTGAGTAATGTTGATTAAGAAAACTCAGAGAATTAATTGTAAAGGGCATCAGACATCTCCCATGGCTTGTCTGCAAGGGAGGTGGGAAAGTTTTCATTTGAGCACGCAGCGGCATTAAATATACAGTTCCCTCAACGCTGGAAGGATATGAAAATGGCAGGCACACAATGCTTTACAAAGTTGTTGAAAAGGCATTAAGACTCATTTACTCCGCAAACCTGAGGCAACAAGCATCAGCAGAGCTTCAAATTTAACAAGACTGATGTTAACGCTTCTTTTTATAAATCTGAAAGAAGTGCTTGATCGTCCGCGGCTTGGATCGGGCGACATATGGAACATGGACGAAACGGATATAAGAACGGTGCAGATATCTGATAGGGTTATTGCGCGCCATGGTTGCAAATGAATAGGGTGACCGATGTTCCCTGAACCTGGAGAATTAGCAACTTCAGCCCCGGCCGTTTCAACGACAGGAAACACAGTGCCGCCGTTTTTTATTTTCCGCAGGGTGAAATTTCGTGCCCATTTCTTGAATGGTGCTCCTGCACGTAGTCAAGGTGTTGGTAGTCATCCTGGATGGATGAAGGCGGAACATTTTGTGAAGTTTGTGAAACATTTTGTTTCCCATGTGAAACCTTCAAGAGAACTAGTTTTCCCCTTTGGAGAGTCATGATTTGCGTTTGTCACTTGCTGCACTCAATTACTGTAAGGAAAAGGTCGTGACAGTTCTCTCCTTCCCACCTCATTGTAGTCACAAGCTGCAGCCCCTCGACAGGAGTGTGTGTGGGCCACTAAACCTATGTCAATCGTGCATGTGAAGCATGGATCACAAACCACGCAAAAAAATGGATGACCATTTACGATTGACCTGGAATTATCAACATGTCTCTCAACTTCACTGCTACTCCTGCAAATATCAAGGCTGGATTCCTGGCCACTGGAATTTTTCCCTACGACGGAGATATCTTTGTTGATGAGGAGTTTCTGTCCTATGTAAGACAGACCAGCTCCAGCCGCAGACACTGCATAATCGAATTGCAGTAACGGAAACATTAAACATGATGAGACTTCAGGACCAGACCCTTCAGGAAGTCATTCTCCCGAACCCGGTCCTTCCAGAAGAAGACCTGCCGAAGCAGATTCTTCCTCAAGCACGTCCTTGACTCCTGAAGCTGCATACAGAAAAGCAAGAGCAAATGCTACTAGAAAGAAAAGAGGTACAGCAGTCGTGACTGATACGCCGGTGAGAGCAGTCTTGCGAAATGCGCAAAAATCGAGACAAGTGACAAAGGAAAAACACATCACAAGGGAAGCAAGAGGCGCCTTTTGATAACACTGAAAGATATTCTAAGAACAAGAAAATAGTGAGAAAAATTCAGACAGACTGCTGAGACAAAAATGGTGGGGAAACATTTTATTTGGTTTGCATGGACAGATACTCAAATAGTGTAGCGGGGAAAGTATGGTTTCAATGCACCCAGTGCCAAATGTGGGCCCATGAAAAATGCACTTCTGGCGTTTCCTGGGGTATATTTGTCCGACCTGGAAGTCGGATGTTTCAGATGGAAATTTCTGAAGTTCTGTGGACGTGTATTTCTGTACTGAGTTTCATTTTTCAATGTAATTTGTAATGTTTGTCCTCGATCTTTTGCGGACTGTAAATCAGTTTCAGTATGTTGTTACAGTTAAATATTTTAGCGTCACTTATGCTGCCCCAGAATATTTTTGACAATAATAATAAACCAGGCTCTACTATGTGCCGGCCTACCCCATGATATGTGCCAACCTGCCCCATGATATGTACCAACCTATCCCATGTATGGGGCAAGTTGGCACACGTGCAGAGTTTAGAAAAAGTTCATTTTTCTTGGATTAATTATTGAAATAACTTCTTCATTATATTTTCTTGCATAATCTAAGAATGACACGTGCCACCACTACCATTTTATTTTTTGTATCATTTGCATGAAAATTGTAAAAAATAAGGAAGTGAAAATTGTGATAACTAAACCACGTCGCCCCTATATACACTGTATATCTTATATTTATGAATTTCAAAATTCTCATACTTCTTAAGAAAGTGAAATTTGCGCCAGCCATTAAACAAAAATGAAATTCTTACTTATACGGCAAATAGGTGCAACAGTTTCCGGCTGTACCGAAAAGTTACTCAAACTGGAGATAGCTGGGTCTGATCTTAGGGGTCAACAAATAACACAGCGACAAGGAGTCCAGCCAGTGTTCTTTTATTCTTGTTGTATACGAATCAAGTCCGTAGACATGGTGGGATACTGACTGAAATATAAAGAGGTTTGAGGTAGTAACAAAGAAGGAAACGTCAGTGTCAGGGTTATTGAACTGTGGGGGTCGCAAACAAATCCCAGAAAATCGCATTCACGAAGAATTATTTCTTACTCACCGGGCTACATATCGATTGTTATTTTTAGTGTCACTAAGCGAAGTGGTGTTGTCCTGCGTGTGGTGACGTGATACACGTGGATTTAATTGACCATATATTTGAGTGTGAACATATACACCAGACATTCCTTTCCGATACCGCTTAAATTGATCTTGATGTATTATATGTTTTGTCAAAGTGAGGGTATTTCCAGTATGCAAAATTTCGAATGTTTACGCTCCAGATAATGGAAGATTTCGTTGTTTTTAGAGTACCTGTTAGTGAATGAAGCCACATGGTAAGTTATTACTCAGCATCATAGCTTTCTTAACAACTGTCCACTGTCAGTCCGTGAATTTTAAACACACGATGTGTGAAATTTTTATTGTCTACAACTGAAAAATAAATTAGTGCCAGTTAATTGTGTAGATCCTTTACCGTCTGACTCTCGTATGTGGCATTGTTATTGCCACGTTACCACACCATGCGTCTATTACGACTCTTACTGACTGCTCATTTCTCAGTACGTAAATGACAAGGGCGTAGTCATCCACATACGTCATATCTAACTTCATTGTAGATTTAACAGAATACATTGCGTGCTGATTACTGTCGCAAAGGTTCAGTAAAAAGTACGTTGTGTGTGTCATTAAGAAAAGCGGTAAATAGAGTAGGCGCATGGGTTGCTGCTGCGATGGATGGACGGCATGGAAGGAAGGAAGGAAGGAAGGAAGGAAGGAAGGAAGGAAGGAAGGAAGGAAGGAAGGAAGAAAAGGCGCATAATGATAGGAAAACCCCTAAAAATGCGGCGTGTCATTAATAACAGCGCAATGTATTGTGACTTGTAAATGGGATCATATGTAATTCGGGAGCATAGTGTACATTTCAATGTGTTACTAAGTACTAGCGCTCTCTAGAATCTGAAGGAAAGGTTGTCAGATCTCTAGGGATTCCTTTCCAAGGAGGTTTCACTCTGTAACTATTCTTATTTTATTTACTTGTTTATGGTTTATTTAAGGACGTCAGTGGCTCAGAATAAATATCGTCATAAGATGGTAATTATTAGGAATGTTGGGAGTATTCGTTGCTAGATTTGAAGTACATATCTAGGCATTTGTGTAAGGATATTGAGGAAAACCACGGAGTGTCACAATCAGGATAGCCAACCTCCCGACCGAAATGCAGATTACTAAGCAGGACTGCTGACGACGAGGGGCCGCGGTGGCGCAGTTGGTTGAGGCACTGCGCTACAAACCGGCAGGGTTCGATTCCCGATGGTGTCAGTAGATTTTTCATTGGCATAATCCTGTCGGTCGCACTATGGCCCTGGGGTCGACTCAGCCTCTAACATAAATGAGTACCAGGAATATTTCCTGGGGGGTAAACGCGGCCGGTGCGTAGGGCTGACAACCGTACCACCTTCAAGCGCCGATTGTCTAGAAATCTGGGAGCCTCGACTTCCTGGAACCCTGTGGGCCTGTCCAGGCCTGTAGTGGGACTGCTTTACCTTTACTGCTGACGACGACCCCTGGTAATTATGTGTAACGACCGTATTGTTAGCTGTAGAGCAGTTAGCCTTTGTGAAGCAGTAGCGTGAATAGTGAGCGCCTTGTTTTCCTATTGTTTGTGATATTGGTTTGAGAAGCATTTTAATTTTTTTTTTTACAGTTTCGTCAGGTACGTTTTCCTTGACTTCATAATTAATTTAAATTCCAGCATCTTTGGAATCTAAAAGTTTCGCCAAAGCACAAAATGTGACAATAGAAACAGAGCAAGAAACAAATACATCGTCTTTTGTGGAGTGGAGAATTCGCTGCTTTGTGTGTAGATAATAGACTGGAAGTGGTCCTACTTGGCCGTTTTTGGGGCAGACTTGTTTACGCCACGCTTGAAGTAAACCTTAGAAAAGCTTTCATTCAACAATCAACAGAACTGTAACAAACAGTTTATAAATTCTCTTTCCATGGCGCAACAGCCCCTAGTGGGACAGGGCCTCCTCGTTATCGAGGCTTCCCTATCACACTCATTTAGACACACCACACTGGGTAGGACTCCTCTGGACGAGTGATCAGCCCGACGCAGAGGTCTCTACCTAACAACACGCAACACTCCCAAGAGACAAATATCCATATACCCAGCAGGATTCGAACCCGCAGTCACAGCAAGCGAACGGCCGCAGACCCAAGCCTTAGACTGCGCGGTCACTGGGATCGGCTTATAAATTCTGATGACGGGGAACGTAGCTTTCTGTGCGTCCCGACACTCGCTCATTATGTGGAAGTGATGCAGCATGAGTAAATTCAAGATAATTTCTCACAGACCCTGGAAGATATTTATCATCTCCCACCCTCTAGTAACATGCGATTGTCTTTTGAAGTCTGTATAGACCTTATGTAATTTGTATAAATTTTGGCGAGGTCTAAATCTGACGTTCCTGCCAGTGACGTAGGAGGTGTTTCACACGTGCGTTTTGGTGTTATGACGGCGTGTGACGTAAGAACGATGAACATTTGTTACTGTGTTTACCGCGACGGCTGGGCAAACTTGATGTCCATACCTTGCCTATGGCAATGCGAGTTTCTTGTTGTGACGATGTTATAAGTTGCCCACTGAAGTGATTATTGTTGTGTTGTCATTGTCAACAATTTTAAGTTTATGATTAGTGCACAATATATTTGCTGACGTCCGATATTTTATCTTCTCCTCTGTTTTCTTAAGTACTGGATAAAAACAAGTATTTTGCCCTGTGTTTGACACTGTATTAATTAAGTTAGTTATATAGATGATGTATTGCTTTGTTAGCCACTCAGAAACTAATTAATTTTTCTTGCCATGGAAGACACGGGTTTAATTTCAGGGTGTTCCATGTGGAATTTACGGTGGATACAGTGGTCCTTGAACAGGCTGCCCCTACCTTTTATCATTCCACTAATGCTGCAGACTAATGTGTAAGCAGATACTGGCATAAGAGGTCTACTTGATTCCGCAGAAGCACTGGGCTCAGCCTCAGTCCCATTGCTGTAACATAAAACATAATTTATTTGATGTGTTTTAAAATGCTGTGGGCCTCCTTCAAAGAAATGTGTAGCCTACTTAGGGAGTGAATTAAGCTAAATACTCTTATTAGTAACTAAACTAATATGACGTGTAATGAAACTGTACATTACTAAATCACAAAACTGTTTTCTGCAGACAGTTTAATAACCTGCAAACTAATTGATTTACCTCATTAACACGCTAACTGACCAATCGAGTAAACATGCAACGAAATAACTGACCGGCCGTAAGACCGATTGGCCAAATACCCAACCGACAAACCGATCCACACAGACACACACACACACACACACACACACACACACACACACAACCAAAGAAACTTAATTAATTAATAAACTAAGTGGGGAGTTTTCCTGTAACAGTTGACAGTCTGTTGAATATATTTTTTCCCGGTGTTTCTGAAACAAGCGATTCATTCACATCTTACTCAAACTCGCACAATTTGCCCTTCCCAGAACCACTGTATTTTACGTATATCACATGCAGCCTCTTCCTCTTCTTGAAATTGTAGTCGTGTTGGTTGTAAAGCTTTGTAGTGTACTAAGTGGGTATCCAAGTTTCAGTAACACTTGCTGTCTTCATATTGTGGTTATACAAGTGACCTAAAGATGGGGATAGTAAGTAGGTTTCTTTGAGACATGGGTAGGGCAGTTTTGTGACGCACTGGACGGTGTCACATACGGGAAGACGATATTCTTGGTAGTTACCGCCGTATCGCAGATGATACACGGTTTTGGAATGGTCCCTATCTTGCCTTACTCTTCGTTCCACACGTACAGCATACCTTGTTCTTGGTTTATTTACCGGCGCTTTCAGTTGTTCAGACATACAGAATCGAATGGCTGGATGACAGACAGAGGCCTGAACTGTAGCTGTCGCGATCTGATTGTAAGAATTGTCTCGACATTTGGCGGGCGGCACTAAGGAAGGCCGCGGAAACCTTCAGTCAGGATAGTCGGCCTGCGGGCACAGACACAAACCCGGTGCTTGCTGCGTACGAAATAGGGGTGCTGACTGCGACTTTCCGTTAGTGTATGTGGCACACTGTGCAGGACCGTTATGTTGTTCGACCATTATTATTTATCACTTCCCGCCTCTATTTTCACGGCGCGTGTGGGACCTCGGATGAGTTGGCTACATTTACGTGATAAGAGAGCAGACGGGAAGTGACAAACGACATTGGTCGGGTAAGATGATGATTGTGTACATTGACATAGCAGCCTTAAACTGAACCTTGAATCTTCACATTCTGCGATTCGCCGCCTAGTATAACAGGCGTGTTTTCCGACGGCCTGTACCCTGGGGGGGGGGGGGCGGCCCGGCGGGGGCCTGACTGTGAGGCTGTGTATATAATTTATGTTTGATTTTAAAAATGTTTGATTTTAAAAATTGTGTGAGAAACATCATGTTTTAAGTAAAACATAACACTGTCTGCAACTGCATTTACGTACGTACGGAATGTAGCTGCCTGTTCCATGTCTGAATCACAGTGTTCTATCTTACCGGCAGAAGTGTTAGGAAATCTCCCCTGCAAACCAATCACATTTAAAAAGAGGGTCAGGAAAGTAATAATTGAGTTGCATTAAAAGGAAGTAAAGTGTGCTGGGAGTCATCGAAAAGTGTAGAGAAGCGAAGTCTAGTGAAGTGAAAGGACTAAAGTGAAGTGAAAATTTATGTAATGTTAAGTGCAGCGAAGTAAATCAAAGTGCAGTGATCAAAGCAAAGTGAAGTGAAATGAGGTTAAGTGAAGTGCAGCAATAGGGAAGGGGGGAACGAGTCTTTGGGGAACAGCTTATAAGATAGTATCTGATGAAAAGGGAAGGGCTGGGTTGAACGCGTTGTTGGTTGCCGGTGTGTATTGTTGCAGTTGTCTTGAGTGTATTTTCTTGTCGTCTGTGTATTTGTGGTACTTTTTTTTTAATTTTGCTGTATTTGTCTCGTGTGTATTTTCTTGTCTTTTGTGTATTTGTTGTACTTTTTTTAATTTGAAAGCCGGACTGCTGGCTAGAAGTCAGTATTCGGAAGGTCCTGCGACCGGCCACTTCGACTCAGGTTTTTCTTGGTTTTCCTGTGTCTAAAAGCAAACGCTGAGGTGGTTCCCAAGACTCCAAGTTGCCACTACATGCTTCTCATGTAGCCCTCCCGACTTAAATTTAGTAGGAACCATTTTCATGTTTGTATACATGTAACATAACCACTGCCACCGGGTTACAACCCACTTGCAGTAAAATAATAATAATAATAATAATTATTATTATCTTCTTGTTTTTTTAATTTTATTTATTTTAAGAATTCTAATGTACTAGTCATCAGCCGATTTCAGGGGCTGATTTCGGCTGAAGGGGAAAGCACGTAAAACTTTTGATGCCATAATATTTACAAAATCTGTGTTTTTAAATTTTCAGTTTTGGGTGGTTTCAGGGGGCTGCAGCCCGTCAGCCCCCCCCCCCCCTGCCGGGATACATCCTTGACCCTGTGCATCTGTTCTAGACTGTACACTTCCAGTTAATAGCCTACTGCCACGTAATACGTGATTATTTCCGATGTAACGTCTTCATCACCCTCACTGAAGGCACGAAATTAAAATTATACAGGAGAGCGTACATGTATAAGTTGATAGAAACTTCCCCTCGGTACGTAAGGAAACAAGGTGTTAATTGCCTGCGTCAGTGATACAGTTTGAAAAAAATGAAACGAATATTATGTTGGTGAACACACGCATTTAGGATCCAAAGAAAAACAACGTGGAAAAATTACTGCTTATAAAATAGTCCTTTTATTCGAGGTGTGATGAAATATCATGTAATACAAACTAGAATGTCCGACCGGTATTGGTCCACGGGCTACCGGTTGAGAAACAAATATGTAAATTGATTAACGCAGCAGAAGTTTTATTGGCGAGATGAATTGTGCTATAACATTTTGTCTAGTCTCATCTGCTACAAATAGACCTCAAACATTTTTGCGACCATGGCTGGTTTTGCAGACACCATTTTATTGCAGAAGAGAAACATAAACAGCGAAAGGAAGAAGGGGATTATGCAGTGTATATAATTAAATTCGGGCTGAGCTGTATAAGAATCTGCGGATGGAATCAGGGTACCAGTGTGACCTTATTTAAAGAAATGCATGCGTCTGGCCTACAATTCCTTTCTAGTCAATGGAAATCCGGAAGTAGCCATGAGAAACTTGGAGTTAGTCGAAATTCTTCACAATGTGGCGACTGTTTCGCCTTGGTACTGGCAGTTTGTACAGACTGTGTCTCACTGCGGAATTTTGTGTCTCATGTAGCAGTTTATACGTCACTTGACTGAGAAATGGCGTTTTATATCTAACCACATTTTTCTGAAATTTTGTGCACTACAGACACGACATTGCTTTTATAAAAGGGCCTTGAACTTTTAGTTGCTCCATCTAATTCCCCAGGAATTCTTCTTTTATAATCTTTGTACAAAACAATGTATTTTTCTGGCACCATCTCTGAACAGAATTATTCTTCATGATTATTTTAGGTACCCTTTATAATAGGTCAGATGAAGATGAGTATTACAGAAAGTATAACAACACGAATTACTGTCTACGCTATTTATCGATTTTGAGGAAGCGTGTTTCATATAGGAGAAACGTGCATAACTGAATTCATCCTGACAGTAATAGAAACATAGGCTTACAGTAAGAAGTATACAGCTGACACGGCTGTCAGCTCATGAAGATTTTATTCAAGAAATGTAATAGTGTGGAATATGTCTTTGTGAGTTAAATTGCTTAATTGGTGCAGAAATTACTGCCTTTATGTTTACTTGAAGAACCACAGACAGACTGAAAGAGATAATTTTGTGAAATAGAAGGCTTCTGTAACAAATGAGCGTGTCGGTGTCTTTTGTTTTGTATGAACGAACAAATGAGCAGTTACAATTTTAGCTCATTCTGATTAGCGTTTTCGAAAGATTATGACCAAAAGCTCATAATCTTACTAATACAGACTACTTTTCGGACAATTTGACTTCTGGGTGGCCCGTCATGTGCCGTAATGTTACCCTGTTCTGGAAAGAGGGAACATTGTCGTGCAAATATTATTGATATTTGATGTCTTTGCGTATTTTTAACATTTGAGGTTCTCAGGGCGTTGATTATGAAGACTGTTGTTGACTGTGACGCCGAGTAGTTTGGTAGAGATTCAACTTCATGTTAATACTTCATAAAATTGTTACCATAATTTTGAAATTTTTTTTTTGAGAGACAAGCATTTGTAGACGACCAGGAGAGGGGTGTATGTTATTGTGTGTTGTGCTGTGTTCTTGTCACCACAACTGGTACGTCTTACTATCGGTCATATGTAACAGTGAACCAACTATCTTGACTGGGAATTAACGTTTCTCGAGGCGTGTCAGACGATTTTGGGGTAAACTGCTGATATATAACGCCACGACCCGTTTCCTTTTCTGCTCATTCTGTGTTGGTGCTCGCATCACTGCATGCTAAAGTAATCAGTGTTATCGATACAGCGCCGCAAAATAACTATGAATCTCAGTCACTTACATGTACCTATGTTGCATGCGTGTACTAGGGCAGGATTTAATGTAGCCCATATTCCGTGCCGTAGACTGATATACAGTATTTAATCCAACAGTTTGCACAGTAAACAACAAATAATCATTTTTTTCACTTACGATGTTCCTCCCGCATGTTTCGGCCTCTACAAGGCCACCATCAGGGAGGCTGTGTACAAAGGAGTACAGATACAGCAAATTCTGTTGAAGATGTGCATGTGTAGCGTTAAAATACAATATTATGAATTAAAATTGTTAAAAATGTTTAAAATATAAATCGGTTACAAAGGTTTCGCGTTTCATGACAGTATTTTATATTTCGTTGCCGACAAACATCTATATCAGTTTAGTCGTCTTCATTTCATTGGTTGATGGTAATGCCTTTGTGGACTGCAGCTATAATTGCTAATATTTTATTTTAACGTTATACATGCACGTCGTCGACAGAATTTGCTGTATCTGTGTTCCTTCGGATGCAGCCTCCCTGATGATGGTCTTGTAGAGCCCGAAACATGTAGGAGGGACGTCAGAAATGACAAGAGGTTATTTATTATTGATTGTGCAAATCGTTGGATTAAATACTGCATACTAGGGCGGGAGTTTGAATTGGGGAAGTTTTGTTGAACTATATTAAACCTGTGAGTGAGATATATAAGTACGATTCATTCATTGAAACAAAGCGGTCGGATCGTATAGATCTGAAGGAACACAAACCGTTAGGGTACAAAGTGCTTCGTTAGTGATAGACAACATTTCAGGCTGTGTAACGTGTGTGTGTGTGTGTGGTGAATGTAAACGGGGGCCGTATGTGCCACACTGGGACCGGCGTTCTTTACATCCCACTGCAGAGTCCAGACTTTGTTTGAAAATTGACACCAGACGCAGTCACTTTTGCCAGAAGTTACCTTGTGGCCCCAGAGAATCGCTGTGCCGTCTGGGATGTTGAAACTTTTAGGTCTGTTAGGAACAGCTGAAGAGGAAATTGGGTCAGCGGATAAATGGGAAGATAATGGACAGGTCAAGACAGAGGACTGGTTTCTGCTAGACTTCGTACAACAGACCGTACTCCTTTGAAGTTCGTAGCATAACTAACCTCAATTAACTAAGATACGGTCTCTTTAATGTAAACATTTTCTTTTTTCATTTTGTTTTAATGCTGTAGTTGTCAGTTTTAAGAGATTTCAAGACAGCTTGCCTTTAAGAGGACGGATGGCATCATCCGTATGTCTAGGCTTAACTGTGTGTGTATTTTAATGTGTGGCTGCATTTAAGTTGTCTGTCCAGAAAGAAGTCAGAATCAAATTAAACTCGGTTAAACCCTTGCTGTCATTCAGTTCAGGATGTTTCGTCTCGATTCCCAAAGCTTAAAGTATGTAACATTATAAATTCAAGTATTCTTTTACATGGATGTGAAATTGGCCTGAAGCGAGAACACAGATTGGGGGTTTTATGTGTTCCATGTTCAAAGCTTTGGTGATATATATAAAATGTTTAAAAAGGCCAACAAATGAACTTGAATGTGAGGATGTAAGTTGATTGTATAGTAACCACCGACATGTTTCGGCCACATTCCGAAACATTATGATTATGGCTGTATTCTTGTTCTTTCCACCCGGAAGGTGGTTGCATGAGTGGCCGAAACGTATCGGTGGTTACTACACAATAAGCGTACTCTTACAATCAAGTGCATTTGCTGGTCTTTTTAAAACTTTTATATAACAAATTGGGGGTGCTGCTTCTAATTTTACAGACAAGCAAAACAAAATACTTTATTCTTTAGTTTTTATTACTATAATACAACATGTTTCGGCCGCTAAGTGGCCATCATCAGGCGAAACACACGCTTAGCGGCCGAAACATGTTGCATTATAGTAATAAAAACTAAAGAATAAAGTGTTTTGTTATGCTTGTCTGTGAAATGAGATGCGGTATTATATGTGCACGACGGGATGGGCAATCTGAAAATTGGAGTGTTTTAACATACGTTTTCTTAGGAAATTTACGAGTATTTGGGCCAAACAAAGACGAAATAACATTAAGGTGGCGGAAAGGAAATGTTGACAGGTTGCATAATTTATACTCCTCGTATATTATTACCGTAATTACATCAAGGAAATGAGAAGTGCAGGGCATGTACGACGCGTAAGAGAGGTGGCAAGTGTATCGAAAATTTTAGTGGGAAACTCTGAAGAGAAAATACAACATCGGAGACCTAGGCATAAATGGGAGGATTTTATGAAAATTGTAATGAATATGGAGAACATGGACTGGATTTAAACGGCTCAGCGTAAGACCTTATGTCGGACTGTTCTGAAGGAGGCAATAAAGCTTCGAATTCCCTAAATGACGGAGGTTTTATTGACTGGCTACACGATTTTCAGCTTTTGAGATAGGGCTGTGCTGTGTGGAAATATTTCATCACTGATTTTGGTACATGTATCGGCAAGTTAGCTGGTAGGCCTAATACACAAGGACCAAATAGGGTAGATTCACTTACAGACTCGAACTGCATGAAGTTGGCTGGTCGTTAATTGTGGCTACTGTGCAGGCCTACCAAAACAGGGAACAAGTATTTGTAGATGCTGTACATGAAGTCAGTGCGTGAGTTGAAAACAAATAACGAGGCATGTTCGGAATTGCGCACGAAAGAGCCGTGTCATATTTTTGTTGTTTTATGAGATCGTACACATGATCTTACGTACCTTATCAGAGATATTTCAGTTGCCAGTGAGACTGTTCTCCCCACACGTAGTTGCTGGGATGCGTAAACGTAGTGATTTTCTGTTCGCACGTGACGTCACAATGTGACGTCAGTTGTCCTGTGACGTCGCTCAGGGGCGCGGTTGTAAGCGACGCAGATATGTAAGCACGGATCGGGGTCCAATGATGTAAACTGACTTAAAGAAAATGTGTTAAGTCTCATCAAGATTCCGGGAAAAATCTACTGACGCCTGCCTTAATCTCAAGACATTGTGAGCAGATTCGCTGGCATTGTTATTTTTAACCACACAGCATTTCACAGCAGCCGGGACAGCTCCTTCGGTCGGGCGGATAACTGAGGAGTTCCGTTTCAGTTCAATTCCCGGCACAGGCAAGAGATTCCCCCCCCCCCTCCCCGAAGTGTAAAGACTGGGTCTGGGGCCCAACCAGCTTCACAGTCAGTGGGTGCGGGGGTCTCGTTGCCCTGGGATAAAGTGGTCAGGGCGTAAATATGACCACTTACGTCCATGTAGTACGTGCCGGGGTTAAGATTGAGTGGAGCTACACGTCCACTCCCCTATGTGCCGTTACGGCGTGTACAGGAATAATTTTAGAGTATTTCACATATACAACCCCGGTGGTCCGTGAATTATTATTCTACGTCTCGAGTATACGTGTATAAGCTAATTATACGAGATCTGACGTTCTCACTGTGGTAAATCTACTATTTTCTGGGATATGAAGCTGTGCAGTGTGGTAGATGGTGTCGACGTTTCGGAAGACGCTGTTGCTGTCACCTTCAGGACAGAAGAGTAGACTGCGCTCGAGGGAAAATTATGCTCATGTGGGAATGACCTGGGTTGTGCTCTGCAGTAGTTAAGAATATTCATATGGGTTTATTACTGTCGTATTAATTAAAATTTGCCACTTTATTATCATCATCGGCGTTCGTACGAGCTTGTTAGCAACGTGCAAATATGGCGTTAATTTACGAGTTTTTTTTTCTCCAATGGCGCAGCAGCCCTTCGTGGGCCAGGGCCTCCTCATTTTCGAGGCTTCACGACCACACTCAGATACACCACACACAGTAGGACCCCCTGGACGAGTGATCAGCCCGTCACAGAGACCTCTACCTGAAAACTCACAACACTCACAACAGACAGACATCCATGCGACCGGCGGGATTTTTTTATTAAATCAGTTTATTTCCCTTAATAAACTAAATACACACATGACTCAACCGTGCAAATAAAAACACAGTGGTCTAAGCAACCAATCTGATATGTTTCCTTGAGGCCAGATGCCTCACACATGTTCAGCATAACACGATCACTGTAGCGCCACTGATCAGCAGTCTGGCCATGTAACAATAATCAAGTGTGAAAATAAGAATGCAACTTAGCCTGAAGCATAACACAAACGTGGGGAAGCAATACCACTCGAACAAAAGGATCACCACTGGCGAAACTTCCTAGAAAAGGATCGCACTGCTGACATCTAATCTGTCTTCTTGACTCTTAATCGAGGGACACACCGCCCGAGGTTCTGACTGTAACACCTCTAAATATCCGCCGTATACGTGCCCGGCGGCCCTTGCTCCATTCGTCTTACATCGTGACCTGCGCAAGAAGTGAGAACAGTCCTGCGGTGTCGGGGGAATATGGGTGGAGAAGATATACCACACCATATGGCCGAGTATCCATAATGTCGCATGATGGTTTTGCGGTGGCCATAATTTAAAGTTCGGGAACAGTATCCACTTCCGGAATGTGCCGTTTATCAACCCAGAGACCCATGGCTAAGCGCTCTCGCGTCCAGTTCCAAACCAGCCCCGCCTCCCCGCACCTGGTCAGGCGGCGGATTGTTGTGTCCGTGGCATGGCAAAGACTACAGAGGCCATCCTCAGTCAGGTGTATTCTGTGTAGGCGTTCGTTTGTGGGGGTAAGGTCATGTGTGATGGTATACCAACGTGACCGCACTTTCAGGGGGAGGTGCTTACTACTAATGTTGCCCCATATCACATTCCATTTACAATTGGGGTGTTTCTGGTGTATCCTTACCGCCGCATGTGGACGCGTCGCCTGCAGCCCTTACTTAAGCGATGAATAAATACGGTGTTTCAGTCGTCAGCACTGCGCCATCCTATGTATGCCCATTCCTGGAAGCACGCAAGCAGCATAGATCTCGGGGGAGACAGAGCTATTATGGTGGGTTGTCCCTGTCGAGCCCACAATCCCAGCAAGCGAAAGGTCGCAGACCCACGCCTTAGACCGCGCGGCCACTGGGACCGGCAGTTTAAGAGTGGGAGATAGTACTGCAGATGTTTTGACACCTGCGCTACTGTACTTACTCCTCAATACGCGAATGACACGGCTTTTGCATTGCCATGGTGAGTCACGCTATTGGAACGACATGTTAACCACCGTCTTTTGAATCCTGGATAGAATGTAGGGAAGAGTAGCTGCTTGCAATGTTCTAGGCCTGTATGATTCTACCGTTTATTAATGTGAATTTGTGATTTTTGAACTGCACTTTTTCAGTCTCTCAAAAGGAAACTTTTATTTTTTTTTCGCTGCCTGTCAACATTGCTTTTTCGTGTATTCTTTTCACGAAGGGCCTTAAATGAACGTACAGTACTGGGAGTCTGTTCAGTCTCATGAACAGTTTAAAGGGGTTCTTATCGGGACAGTTCACCACAAATTGCTTAATGGAGCAGGATTGTTATTGAGAACCTGACGTTCGTTCCGTTCGTTAGGTATTCCCCGCATTTAAGAGAACCGACGATTCCATTTCGCATTCAGAAGGGTTTGCCGTGGATGTTATTCAGAGTGACCTGCATCCAGTCCACACTCTGAAATGCGGTCTCTTTTAGACTCCACTTTGACATTACATTTACATCTGCCCACGAGTTCTTCCAAGTGTTTCTTACCATCAGGCTTTACGATTAAAGTGGAGCATGCCTGCTGTTCCATTTTCCATGTTTCTTGGTCAGTCTTGGTTGAAATTCGATATAAAAGATTTACACACAATGCCGTCGAGCGATCGTACGTTTCGTGAAAAGAAAGACGTAGTTTACGTAAGAGCGTAAATGAAATTTTTGACCATGTTTCTACACTTGTCGCCCTATTTGGATAAAATAAGGTATAGGAGATTTTAAAAAATGTATTGAGTGATCACGAGTTTCATGAAAATCGGCGCTGTAAAAGTCATACTTCATTTAGGGACGTACATGAATTTCTGTCCATACTTTTCACATGTATATTCCGATGTGAATGAAAATCGCTATAAGAGATCTGCGCGTGAATCTCTTAAACATTTATGAGTTTCGTGAAAATCGGCGCAGGGAGGGTCCGGCTTTTATTGTGGACGTAACTAAAGTAACATTTGTGCGTGTAGTGTGAAACGGTGACTTTGCTGCAATACAGACTATTTTGGTTAAAGTCCGCACACTACGTCACGGAGTGCACCAATTGTCAACATGTTTATTGTGTAAAAGAATACTTGTAGTAATATTGTGTCAGTATTCGCTGTGTCTGAACTGTGTGTTGGAGGTAGCAATGCTGGCAGTAGGGTTTGTGGTAAAAAGCTATGTTTGAATAGCAACTGATGGCACGCGGTGACACGTTTTATGGAGTAAGAAGAGAATGAACGTATGCGAGCACTTATAATCAGTAGCAGTGTTTTAATTAGACGTTGACAGATGAAATGTACGAAGTGCAGCAACAAATCAAAGGATTTTAATCAAATAACAACACTGGTGAAAGTCGTATTTTAACTGTTTGGAGTCTGAAATTAATCCCTGTTATATATAGACATTCAATCCCTGCGTCACAGAGAACACAGTGTTTCCATTGAAAGAAAAACTGCTAATGTCGTTTAGGGAAAGAATCACTGTTTCTTGTAAGAATCCTACGGAACGTATAAATCCACTCTGCCCGCAAAGTGCAGAGTTTGTAATGTTAAACCGGAGGGTACGAACAGTAACAGCGCTTCTGTATGGGGTTAAATTCCGCAAGTTTTTGTTTTGACAGAAGCAAGAGAGGAATATACGTGGCATTTGCGGTTCGTGTTCTAAATATTGGTAGCATTTCTGGAATGCTACATGGAAAGCCATTGAAAGGAAGAAGCCAGTAATGTTCCAGGCAAGTCTGTACAGGTCAAATTTCTTTTTCCTGAAGTGGAGTAGATGATGAAAAGGAGAAGGATAAAAATGACCCAGTTACGGAGAGAAAGGAACTCTTTGTTGTGGGTCGAAACGTTACCCTCCCTCAACGAAGCTAAGGCTTCTATTGTTGTATTACACGCTGTTATTACATGTAGTATTTTACTTTCTTGTAGCACGTTTAGAGGCCTTTGCAAAATGATATAACAAAGAATTAATTTTTCAGTCCTGGAATTTTGTAATGAAATAGAAAAGCCTTGGCAGGGAGACTCACTGATGGGTGAACAACCCATTTCTGGCTGTGATCCATGCTATGTGCATGTCGACCACGACCGAATTGTTTTCTCAGTGTTGACGGACAGGCTGCGAGCTGTGAATCTAAAAGAAAGCAAACACTTCTCCCCTCCCCAGCAACTGTTCTACTTGCTACACAACGCTCCGAGACAATGGCGAAACCAGGCGGAATTTACTGACAGCTTGAAGTGGGGACGTGGGGAAACCCCGGTCGTATATTTCCAAGGCTTAATTTTTGGCAAAGCTTAACGTCTTTTACGAAGATTACTGTTATGGTGCGAAACAGTTACTGTTTTGGTGGGATACAACTTTTAATCTGCAATATGGCGTAGTATTATTTTCTGTTAATTTTAGTTGTTCCTTCTTTCGTCTCTTTCTTTGTGTACCTGTTTTGAAATATACTCTGACAACTGGAACAAATTCGCAGCATTTTCAACAGTGGTGAGAACTTTTCTTTGTATTTTCTATCGTCATCTTGGCACTAAAGCCTGACTAGGGCCTTTACCTTGTCTAGTCTCCGAATCTCTACTTCGCGGCTGCGTTATGTCGGGAAGTTTAGGGGAGAGAATGGCGGAAATAGGGGTTCTAACGTGATATTCGAAAGTATTAGCAGTACTTCAGACAAATGTCGAAGAGTATTGTCCAGAACCCTTGCTTGTCAGACACAGTTGCTGAGAAAGATGATGACATGTCACCTGTACCCGGTGTGTATATCCCATCATGTAAACCAAAGCATAGTAGTATATAATAATAATAATAGAAACACAGTCTTGTAATCGTCGTTCGTACGGTGCAGGGCCCACCAGTACACCCGACGAGGAGATGGATTATTCGGATTGAGTTTCTTAACTTTATTAATCAGTCATTACATTCACGAGCTGAAGCGAGTTCACCTTTTATTTATCACTGATATATTTACTGGTTATTGTTATACTTTTACTTCATGCCACCTACAACAAGGATTCCTAAATTCTTTCCTAAATCTCCCAACAACTGCCGTCAATTCGGCCGATCTGCGTATATATTGCCCTTATTTTTCTGCTCCCCGCTTGTTGTCCCCAACCTCACATCCTGTTTTTGTTATTTCCTTCTGCCCGTCTACCCATATCGTAGCGAAAACTAGAAGGACGGAGGGTCAAAGGCTCCTTTCTCTGGGTGAGGCTCTACACATACGTACAAAACAAATGTTTCCCCCAGTGTTCGGCTACAGTCTGATACACCACCGTATGTATTTGTATTGACACACTGTGGTAGACATTTCTTGCAGGACCGTAAACCCGACTGTCGAAAAGTTATCTTAAAATACACTAAACTGTGTTTTCTGAAAACCAAACCTGTCGTGTCATTTTCGGACGTCACATGTGTCGGAGTTCTCATTCCTATCTCAGGTTTTCTGTCAGATACAGAAACTGTCCTTCGGCTAGCTGCATACATGCAGCATAGACATATTTAGAAAGTCAGTTGACGTTTGAAAACTGATTTTGTATTAGTTGACTATATCGGTAAAAAAACACCACAGTCATTTTTGTCGAAATGTGATGTTAAAAATTTTCTTTGAGTGGCCAATCAGCCCTAATCTAACCCATTTTACCCATTTTCTTCCTTTCTTTGCATTCGATTTGTTGTGCAATTGTCTGTATTGGTGTACTGGTTTTTGTGTGTTGAGGAGTTCTGTTGGCATGTGACAGTGTTTTAAGAGGTCTTTGAATTAACACTCACACTTACCACACCTTGTTTGTATGTATGTATGTATGTATGTATGTATGTATGTATGTATGTATGTATGTATGTATGTATGTATGTATGTATGTATGTATGTATGTATGTATGTATGTGTGTGTGTGTGTGTGTGTGTGTGTATGTGTGTGTGTATGTGTGTATGTGTGTATGTGTGTATGTATGTATGTATGTATGTATGTATGTATGTATGTATGTTTGTTTTTTGTGTAATTTGGCTCCACCTCTATATTTGTGTGTTTATGTATTGATGCCGGTTTCATACTCGGTCCTGGGCTGTCAAGCATGCACATTAATACACTGAACTGAGTTTGACTAAACCATTCTCATGAATTATGCAAGATTAGGTTTTGTTGCTCATTACCTAACCCTGTGTGTGCCTTTTGGTACACAAATTTACTTAGTCCTTCCCTCTTCTACCTACTCGCAGTAGGTAGAAGAGGGTTTTGTGATTTCACTTGATCACACTCAAACACACACCACTGTCGGTAGGACTCCTCTGGACGAGAGATCGGCCCGTCGCAGAGACCTCTACCTGACAACACAAACACTGTACAAGACAAACATCCATGCCCACGGTGGAATTCGAACCCACGATTCCAGCAACTGCTCGGCCACAGACCTATGCCTTAGACCGCGCGGCCACTGGGATCGACCTTTGGGTACACACACAATCCATAAATCTATGAACTGGACACTACAACAAGTGAAATAAATAATCAGATAAGCACAAAATGTATTTTAGTTTGACGTTTTAGTACGTCGTCACTGTATTTGTTCCTCGCTATAGAGGCATTTTATAATTTTACCTAGATTGCTGTCCTGTATTTTTCGCCTAAGATGGCCTGTGACAGCTAGGTTTGCTCTGTGGAAACTGAACTAAAGTTGTTCGGTAATGACAACACCCGCCAGAGTTAGCCTACAAATTGTTCCGCTTTAAAACTTACCGCGAGCACAGTTATCGGAACTCTTAAATAAAAGAAAAATATTTGCTGTTTTGACATTATGTTTCAGTGCGAGCTGTCTAATCTGATGCCGCGACTGTGTACTTTCCATTCCTTCATGGTTGGGGCGGGGGGCGGGGTTCTGGGTTCAAATATCGGCTTTGAGACTGAATATTTTGGCTGAGGGTTCACTGTGTAGTCTGAGCTACTGGCAGCCGCGTTAAATAAGCAAAGTAAATAGCGATTTGTATAGTAGGCTCTTCGTTGCATGTAAGAGAGATATACTTCGTTGGTTGAAATGATAGAGTTTCAGAGAATCCCTCGCAGTCCAAATGATAATCGTAAATTGTAGTTAGTTATTTTCAGTTAAATTCCCGTCCTAACATTGCTCTGATACGATAGAACATTTAATGTCCCTTCCTACACCACAGTTTCTTTGTAATCCACAACTTTGCATAACAAATTCTCATCTAAAGAGGTAGTCTTAAACTCTTAGGCAGCATTAACTCCATCGGATCGTTGACCTGAGTATATATCCCATTTGCTCGAAACACCGTGGTTTTTACTTCCTCGAAGTTTATGTGGTTAAACTGAAGTATGAACCCTTAAAATTTTCACAAAACTTATTCTTATGCAAACACGAGTGGGGCCAACGTTCAGTACCATTTGTGATTTTTGGTGGACAGCACTGTGACGTTGTCGTCCGAGTGTTTCGGTGTACCCCTCCCAAAACATCATTCCGCCAGTCCTTCATATTCGTAGTAATTGATCTGCCTTCTCTGCCATGTATTGTAGTTACTGACGGCGTCGCTTAATAAGCCACAAAAAGGAGCACGTACAAAACATGCTTCACCATGTGACAGTGCTTAAGGTGCCTCATTTATCAACGTGTCTTGCTTGAAGCTTCATTGATGTGCCATTTTATACGTGCAAGCTAATACCAACGACAAGGACAGGGTAATTATCTCTCTTTTTCTTTTGTTTCTAGCCTCTCCGGTGGTCGTAGGAACTTCATTTCAGCCGACCTGATCTTTCTTTCATCCAACAAATTCATCAGTTCTCCTGGCTTTAATACAATATCCTCTGTTTGGAATAATTCAGTTTGTAGCCAGCGTCTGCTGATTTGAACGAATATGAGACACTGTAAACTGTGGTATTTCGTGGTAAAGCTTTCACGACCGATCGACTTAATGTTTAGAACATCGACTCCGATCTAAATTTGTATAAAAATCCAGTTCTTGTCTCACAATTAACATTCCGTGTACGTTATAAAGACATATTTGGTAATGCCATTTAGGGGAGTAAAGGTAAAGGGATCCCTATACAGACCTAAGGCCCAAGGGGGAGTAGAGGTATAACTCTACCCCTCCCTTAGCCTTGGCGCTAGAAGGGAGTGGGGTGGCTAGCTCCACGCCCACAGATCATCTAATATCCACGCCTGTGTCGCTTTACCCCCGGGAAAGACCCGGTACCCATTGTACAGGAGGCTGGGTGGGCCCCAGGGCCGGTCTGGACGGATGCGGAAAATCTCACCCCCACCGGGATTCGATCCCCGAACCGTCCAGCCCGTAGCGAGTCGCTATACCGACTGAGTTATCCCGGCCCACATTTAGGGGAGCACTGGGCATTTATTCCGAAAGTCATGTGCTGTGTAGGCGAAATACATTTCTCAGTGTTACAGCTGATGGCACGCAGTTACCAGTGGGATTCAAACGGTTGATGTTGAAACAGTGTAATACAAGCGCATACCGAATATATCGAGTCCTCCGGGTTTACGTAACAGATAGTCTGCTCTGACTCGGGTCATTCAAGACATGAATATTAATGGCGCATTCCCTACAGTACTGTTTTACATACGAAGGGATGAGTGACATGGGACACAAAGGAGGAGATTTCTGTTACCCCGAAACTGCGATTATAATTTAAACAGTATATCATTTTGTGTGACAGCTATGCTGACATGCTTGGACTGTAGGTCTGAGGTCACTTGAGACTTCCTGTTTTTTGAGGCTATCTTACGACTTAAAAAACCTTATATGTCAGGTGTATTACGTAGTGAGGTAAGTAGAATTATGTCCGTAGTTTGTGCCTCTTCGGCCGATTTGGGTAAAATTTAGAACAGATGTCCATAAATCTAACCCTGTCGACTGCCAGTCTTGTAGTAACAGGGTCAGTGAAAACCACACTGCTCATGGACACGAATCTGTCGGCACTTTCGACATGTATAGTCCGATTTGGGTGAAAATCAGCGTGAAAGATCTGCATTTAATGCTGTCGAGCATTTATGAGATTCGTGAAATTCGTGCAAATACGCGCAGGGAGGCCTGTAGTTTTGTTATTGGCGTAAGGGAGATTACGTTCGCACGTGTATCATGAAACGTGACATTCTGAAAGTAAAGGACGCCTAGGTTATTTTTATGAATGAGTTTTTCGAATATATTAGTCGCAGAACCCTTTAATCTTTATCAAAACCCCTGTGAAAATCTCGCGGTTCGCTTGTGTTATTTTTTTGCTATGACTGGCATGGCAGCTATAACAATTGTTAAGTAACAACATATTTAGAAAAGTGTAAACCTATTAGCAATTTGTGGTAGAAGCAAGAAAGAAAATTTTTTTGAAAGTATCTTAGGTGCATTGAGCTTACGAAAATAACATTAATTAGTGCAGTATGTTGTAACACATTCCGAGAATTAAGGCGTAATTTTCATTATAACCTAGCAGTCAGGAAATCCAAGATCGGAGTCCGACACAACATAACATGTAGAAATCCGAGTCATTGGATTTCACCGAATAATTAATGTTCAAGAGATTGAGATTAACTTGAATTATATTTAAAGATTCATTTCGTACAGTGCAGTAAACATTCCGTCTCATTTGTAAAAACCACTCCGTTAATACTGTATAAGGGAGTGAGTACTGTTTTTGGTGAGATTCATACAAAACACAGAAATACACTCTGTGGGAAGAACGTAGACTTTTTCATGTCAAACCTGATGGTACATAAAGCAACCACTGGGTTTTGAAGGGTTAAGAGGGCGACAAAATAAGGAGACAAGAGATGGGCGAGACATACAACAAGCATAAAGAAGGAGAACTGCAGTAAAGATTTTATTTGTAACGCTTTTAATTCGTATTCGCGAATGTTCCAAAATGGAATTACACTTAGCACATCGAATAATCTGATTGCGAATTTTCTTGTTTTCCGTTAGTCTCACCAGGCAAATACCGGGACAGTGCCTTAATTAGGCCACGACAGCTTCAGTCTATGTCCTTTCCTATTTTTCATTCATGCTGCCGTTTGGTATAGAGTCCGAGATAATGAGGGTCGCTGAATAAATCACAAGTAAATAAGTTGTAAATAAACAAATACATAAATAAATAATAACTCTATAGTTGTAAAATTTGCAAGGGAATAACCATTTCGGCAGTCTGCATGCAGATTGGCTCATAATAACAAGTCGGCAGAACGTAAAACTTCAGGCGCCTTCCCTTTGCTATTTCCTCTAGGTGTTACATTCTTGAATATTTTCCAGGAAACAGCTAGTATTTGGTCACACACTGTCCGATTTCTCCATATCGTAGCAAGGTATCTGGAATCGATCATCTTCGAGGTATCGTAAACCGGGAGATTTGCAGTCGGCACCTTTTACACGTTAATACCCTACATTTGCAATCGAATATGCTCTATGCGCGATACTCAGCTGTTTCTTGAGTTCTTACCTCACAGAGAACACAGTCTTTGTTAATTTGAAACGATATTCGATGCTTAACTGTTTCTTCAGCTCGTAACTCACACAGAACACCGTCTGTCGATTGAAAAACTGTTTCCTGGGAATCAGAATATGCCTTATATGGAACACTGTCTAAATTATGAGTACCATAGTGAGAGATCAAAAATGTACGGAGTCGTTTATATAAAAATATCTGTTACTTTTTCTAATTTTAATCAAAACCGGAATATGTCGAAAATTTTTACTAAACGTCCCAAATATGAAATATAAGGAACATCCAACTGGTGGAAGTCACCTGGATATACTTGGAGGGGCGGACAGACGGACAGACAGATTTGGCGAAGCTAAATATTTTTTCGCGAGTGATAGCACCTAATACAGTGGATCTTAAAGAATGAATGCGAAGATGTGTACAGGACTGAACTGACTAGTATTAGGATGCAGTGGCAGACAGTAAATACGGAGAATTTCATGATCAGCTGACCAACTGTTGTCTTCTCAAGATAGAGAGTGTTGTATGGATTTACTTACCTTGTGGTCTGTTACAGGGTTTCAGATACTTTAATTTGCTTAATTTAAGTTGATATGACTGGAGGAAATTCACTGGGTTCTTCAAAGGAAAGTCCAGTTCATACGTACATGTGTGTATGACTTGCGTGGTACAGTGCAAAAGTATTCTTGGGAATATGCTGTAAAAAGGTTTAGAACGAAGACGACTCAGTTCCTTCTTGGTTCAAAGAAGAGTGTACTTACGGGAGTTTATTTATTTATTTATTTATTTATTTCGTTACAAAGTCCCTTTTAACTTGGCTAGATTATAAAGCTGCCCATAAAATGGTGAAAAGAAAATATATGAAAGACTTAACGGTGGCATACATAAATATATAATATGAAGATATTTTCGCTGGCCAATATTTATCATAAAATTAAAGGAAGTGAAATGTTAATGGTTGGTACAGGAATTCAGGTCAACAGAGTCCAGATGTCAGTAGTAAAACGTAAGGTAGGGCTGCATCAAAAGGTGATGTGTGGGTAAATAGGAAGCATGTTGTGCAACTTTTAGGCGCGTTCGTAAAATTGCGAAAAGCGAATATGGGCTTCGTCATGTATCGTGTCAGTCTGTCCGTCGGTCCGCATGCAACAACTCGGCTCCCTCTGGACGGAGTTTCATGACATTCGATATTTCGATATTTTTCGAGGATGTCTCGAGAAAATTCAACTTTCATTAATACCTGAAAAGAATAACAGGTACTTTTACATTAAGACCTACGTACATTTATGATAGTATCTTGCTCATTTCGTCTTAGAATGAGATGTGTTTCAGAACTAGTTTTGCAGAAAGTCAAAGCACACGTTTTACGTTCAGAAGGTTTTTTCCGAAAACTGTACCGTTTATGAGATAATGCGGAAAAATATGATAGAGCCGGAGAGGCCACAGATGACGATATAATACGGTGCATGCACTTTGGATGCTGGATAACTAAGGCTACAGACACGCACTCAGAATATGTAATACTTACTGCTTTTTTGCGGCAACAATGGTTACGCGAACGCGGTCAGAATATTACGTTCCCCGTATGTTGCGTCTCTTGTTTTTGTAAGTGAGAGGACAGAAACACGATACAGTGTTTGAAATGTGGAGTAAGAATTCAGTTACAGAACTTGTTAAAGGGAACCTAATCTAAATGTGTCTGTAGGGACTGGGGGAGACCACAAAAACCTCAGGATAGCCGGTGTCCCGGGTGAGATTAGAACCTGGCACCTTCCGAATACAAGGATAGAGTGATACAATTACAACAGCCTGCTAACACTGAGGCATTAAGCTTCACAGAATAGCAATATGCTCCAACAGGGGCTGATGTTTAGCGAAATTACTTGAGGCAAAGATTGGCACTCGTAACACAACAGAAGCCTATCTTACACCGCTGACATCATCTACTCTGGACATACGTAAAGAATATACTGCAGAAGAAGAATCCTTGGAATTTTATGCGCGTCTGTGTAGTCGCAAACGCGCCTATTAGCTTCGTCGCGTCCGTGTGTCCGTCTGTCCGACTGTGTGCATGCATCAGTGTGGCTACTGGACCGATTTCTGTGAAACTTAATATTTGGGACCTTCAGGAAAATGTGTCGAAAAATTCCAAATTGGGTTAGTATCGGACAATACACATGAAGACCTAAGTAGGTGTTATTGTTTCCTGCGATATTAAATCGCCATAAAAATACTCTCTGCGATTGAAATGGTATCAGCCTATTACGATAACCGAGGAGATACAAATATTGCGCGAACGCGCCGTGATGTTTCTATGTTTCACGTACATTTCCTGTCTTTTAATGTGTTCCATGTCCGTGCACTATATTATAAAAAAACACTGATCACCAACAAATGCACAAAGAGCGTTTTATCATAAATCGTAACACAATTCTACATGTTTCGACCCTGCTGGATCATCTTCAGGGAGAATTTGTTTGTTATCGTTACACTAAGGTTGCACTTTATAGTTGAGTGAGAATGTGCTGTTGACTGTGTACTGCGTTGTTTTTGGAGGCGTGAACTCTCTGCGGTCCCGGCTTGCAAGCCGGGACAAATAAGATCGCATCTGTGTAATAGAACACGACAGGAAATACAAAAACACTAATCACCAACAAATGCACAAAGAGAGTTTTATCATCAATCGTAACACACTCCTACATGTTTGGACCCTGCTGCGTCATCTTCAGGGAGAACTTTTTTGTCATCGTTACACTAAGGTTGCACTTTATAGTTGAGTGAGAATGTGCTGTTGACTGTGTACTGTGTACTCGAGGTGTGAACTCTCTGCGGTCCCGGCTTGCAAGCCGGGACCGCAGAGAGTTCACACTTCCGAAAACAACGCAGTACACAGTCAACAGCACATTCTCACTCAACTATAAAGTGCAACCTTAGTGTAACGATAACAAAAAGATGACCCAGCAGGGTCGAAACATGTAGGAGTGTGTTACGATTGATGATAAAACTCTCTTTGTGCATTTGTTGGTGATTAGTGTTTTTGTATTTCCTGTCGTGTTCTATTACAAAGATGCGATCTTATTTGTCGAGGAACTTGTATGCTATAGATGCTAAATTTGGTTGTGCCAAACATGTCTGCATTGTATAAAAGGGAATAAATGAATGAAAGCAGACCCATACGAGGTTGAGTGGCATTGTAGGCCTACATTGATTCTGGCAGTAAAAGGAAATATGAAAGGTTTCGTCGACTGATAGAGACACTTCTGAGAGTAAAGAAATCCTTCAGTACTGACGTCTTGATTGCTGCGCCTCTTGTCCTTTGTGACTCTGACCTTCACAATAAATGTTCTGTTTATTTCTTGAGTAGTATACATGTTACTTAAAAAGACACCGTGTCACCTTCAGTAGTATGGGTTCAGAAGTGTTAAGTTGTGAATGGAAGAGATGGGGGCCTCTTCTTCAGAACAAAACAGCAGCCTGTAGACAAGTTATTGTCACTAGTTATATTCCAGCCAAGTTTTTGTTCTACGGACTGCGAATGGTTGTGCTTCACTATTTATTGACGTGTATTAATTTCTAGTATGCTTTGCAGGCTAGTGGTATGTATATGTATATGTACCGCCACGTTTAACACTAAAAGCTCTGGATTTTTCCCACACAATGTATTTGCGTGTTACGTATGGTTTTCAAAGCAAACAGCCATTATTTACCTATACAGCATTCACCGACTGGTCATTTTAATGGGAGACACTCGTGGTCTCTGCGAGATATGAACTGAGTCTTTATATATAAGATTTCTGTTAGTCTCCGAAGGTCTAATGGTCGAAGTTCTCCTTATGTGTAGTTACATGTGCTACAGGTAGTTAATACTTTATATAAGCTACGGTATTTAATTCGATGCCGGTGCCCGTGCTGCCTAAGTTGTAGGTCTGCGGCCGCTTGATTGCTGGGATCGCGGTTTCGAAATTTGTGGAGGGCATATATGTTTGTCTCTTGTGTTTGTTTAGAGTTGTGTGGGTAGCGCCCTCCGTGACAAGCTGATCGCTCGTTCGGACGAGTCCTACTGGGTGCGTGTGTCTAACTGTGCGTGATCTATATAAAAAAAAGTCCTGGCCCAATTTGGGGTGTAGCGCCACAGAAATGAATTTATTTCCACATGTCAAAACGTAGCAAAAGTTAGTCGTAAGTGTGAAAGATTTATCTTTGTCAATGCTTAGCCTTCTCATCTATACGTTACGCATTTTGGAAATTTTCTTTCGTACTCATTCTTTTAACATACTTGCATTTTACCACGCGTTTACATTGCCGTAATTAATACTATTTGACATTCAAAATCGTAGAAATAAAATGGTGTAGTTTGTTCACTGTGTTCTCTAAACTTTACAGAATATACTAACCGTACGTTAGAGCCTAAAATACGTTTTATTTATTGTTTTTGTTTTTGCCTTTTGTGCAGATACGTCTGATCTATAAAATTTTAACAGTACAAGACCCAATGTATTTTCTAGCGACGAAGCTACATTCTCGTTAGCAGCATAATAAAATTGTTCTCACTGTTGGTATGTGAATTAAAAATATCGTACCGATAATATAAAGCTTGCAGTTTACTACACCGTCATCCGACATAACATAGGAAATCTACTGCCTTCTGCACGTACTGCACAATTTCCGAGTACTGCAGGCATTACCTGCATCATCCATACTTTAGGGCTGACGTGTAACTATAAGCTACGCCAAGCAGACGCAGAAGTGTTTCATCTCATTTCTACCAGAACATCTATTTTCTAACCGTACTTCTTACCAAAAATTATACGCATGATCAAATCAAGGAGGGCTGGATGCGTGGAGCCGTGGAGACACCCGAAGACCAAGGCGTAGAATCGAGGATAATATTAAAATGCATCTTAAATAAATATTATAGGAGGACGGTGACTGGATTTATCTGCCTTCGGATAGGCACAGGTGGCGGGCTATTGCGAACACGGTAATGAGTCTTTGAGTTCCATAAATTGTGGAAAATTTCTAGACGAGCTGAGGAACTGTTAGTTGTTTATCAAGCGCTGTTGCATAGTGGGTGTAGTTATCAAAAACTGTAGCATGATCAGTAGATGACAAAAGAAGTCTCTCTGTTATTGTCTGTTGTACTGCATAACCTTTGTATACGGCTTTCACTTACAGAATCCAGTAGCGAAGTAGGCCAGCAAAGGTTTTGTTATTGTATGCGGTCTAGAGGCAGTTATGACATTTCGTATTCTCATGGCGGGTATCAGCTTTAGCCTACAGGCTTCTGAAATGTGAAGTAACGCAATTTGGTAGATGGTACTAACGTTTTACAGAAACCTGCTGCTTCTGTCTTCAGGACAGTTTCGTATAAAACAGTAATTCTTTAGTGAATAAAGTTTGTACGTATTTTGAACTTTGCATGTCTGTGTATGTTCCTTTATGGTCACACGTTTGTGTAAGTTGTACACAAACCTCGTTGTTGTGTGCCTTTAGTTAACAAATGGTTACGCGTAGTCTGTATAGTGGCCAGGCTATGGTCTGGACAACCGAGGATTTGTGGTTCGATTCCTGGCAGGTGCAAGAGGTTTTTATCTTCTCCGTGAAACCCAAACCGGATCTGTACAGCGCCCAGTCTTCTGTTCAATGGGGGCCAAGAGATGTTTCCCCAGTGGCAAATCGGCTGCGATATGAATTCCACTACTAAGCTCCACCTAGTGCCGAGGTTAAGAATGAGTGGAGTTACACGTACCCCCCCCCCCCCCCCGCCCCGCCATATGCCTTAATAGCGTGTACAGGGAAAACTTTATCGTTCGCTAAACAAATGGCTAAGCATTTGTACAGTAATACCGTACATTCCGGTTGCTTGCTGTTTCGGCTTTTGCAAGGCTCATGTTAATTCTAGTTTATGAATTTTATACCCTGGATATTGCCAGTTATATCACATTAGGCAGACGTACTCAATATGCGATCGCGCGAAGTAAAACCGAGTTTTTAGGGGGAGTGTACGGACTAAAAGGGGTTTTAATGGGGTTGGGAGAAGGCTATAAGCTGCAGCATGTTGAACGTATTATGTAAAGTGACATGTGACCCCATATCGGAAAACTGAAAGAGATGCTTTCAAATAGCAATATATGATATTGCATAGAAAATTTGAGTCTTCTAGGATATTACGCCGTGTCGACTGATAGATTATCGACGTTTCGGAGGGGCGTATTGTCTCCGTCTTCAGGGTCTAGCGGTACAAGAATAGCAGCTGCACCGGAAAATACGGACCTTTACATACGTATATAAGGACCATTAGGGTGGGAAGATGGAGTCACTACGCTCCACCGAAATGTCGCTAATTGTTTCCTAGTGGGCATGTCGTAACATCGCAGAAGACTTGGATCTGCGACAACACCGCCGTCAGAACGTCAGATGTCGCAGTGTTGTTGCGTTGTTTGTAACGTGAAACTTTCAGAACATCTCCTTGAGAACATTTAACGAAGCAATGAAGAAAGGCGACCTAAAAACGTCGTGCAAGGGTCACGGTCGGGAAGACGAGACGAAGACGCTTACATAGATTATGGAAGGCCACAATTCAAAGGCCGGAACAACAAGGATGGACTGGCATGGAAGCAGCAAAGGACAGGCCAATCAAGGTGCAGGAAAGAAAAAGAAAAGATATGCAAAGCTAGACCGAAGACGGGTTCATATGCACTGGCTGTTCGCCACGATACTGCTGCAAATTACGCCAGATGTAGCAGCTCTGCCGACATGATTCAGTGTCCATAGATTAATTTGCTCGAATAGTTGTATTGTGGGGCTTCGGAACTGAAAGGTTCTGAGTTCTACAGTCTGCTGTTTGGCCATTCCAGCGGAAGGAAATCATCCTGCGCTTAGGCTAAATACGTACAATTCTGGTCAGTTCCTATTGAAAATACCACCAACAGTCTCTCAAACTCTTTCGCTCTTGAACGTTATTACGCCTGCGCATTGCTAACACATATTCTGGAGACAGCGGGATGTGCTGACAGGTTTATGTGCGTTTTGTCAGTACCTTTAGGTGAATGTCGGGATAATATTTACAAACGTGCAGTGACTGGTTCGCCAAAACCATTACCTCCTCCCCGTACGCGATAATTTTCCACAGTCGATGCTAGATGAACTGTGTAGTTGAAAAGCGTTGTAAAATAAAATAAGAATGAATCAGGTGATCACCGTATATTTGAATCTGTCGGAATATCCGCCCTTCAAGAAGCACTATTCAGGCACAGGCTAGCTGTAGCACGCCAGATGGAAGCGAAATGCAGTGAATAAATTGTATAATCAAAGTAACTGTTGAAGGACGTAGAGGCGGAAACGCTTGTAAAATTTTAGCAGTATGATGATGGGATGAAAGTGAAACAATCGGAAGTTCGACTTTGGCTGAGGAACACCTTCTTTCCTTTTTACTTTTCAACTTACAAGTTATACGTAGACTGTTGACTTAACATCGACACGTCGCTCATATGCTACCCGGATGTTATTCGCGAAAGTGGTTAGTAGTATAACTCCTGAAATAATTTGTTCTGAAAATGCATAAAGAACGGCGATATACTGTAGTTTTTTAAAATATAACTTCTGTTGAGTGGATTGTGACCTATCGTAATAGAAGGAGCGATTCATCACTGAACTAAGAAGAATTACCAAATTTACAAATACGTTCTTAAGTGATGCAGTTAAATTATATAAATTTTGTGTGCAATAAGTACAGCTGTTGTATTGTAGGGATGAGATTACTTGCTGTTTGTTTGCGTCTCGGATAAAATATAAAGCTGGGAAGAGGGGTAGCACTGGGCACGCACTACCAACAGTTTACTCTCCGTTTCAAAAACTGTCGCAGAAGTCGCGGCACTTTTCAGTTTTCTTTAAACAGTGAGGCTAAGTAGACTGTCGAAAAGATTAACAAAGTAATTCATAGCAAGAAAAGAGAGATTGTTAGAAGGGACGTCGAAGGAACTGTAATAGAAGACAAAACGTACGCCCAACATAACTGATCTGAAACGTGTTATAACGCTGCCTGGCCGTTCCCGAGGTGAGCCTATCTCTGTACAGTGGCTGGAAGTTCAGCTCACTAGTTGCTCAGACTGTACAATACGTATGTTGTCACAAATCATCGCTCTGATTTTCATTTCATATGGTACGAATGTTAGAAGTTTCTCGATAAACGTACAGTTGTCCCTGTCAGCACCATTAAGGCATATTGGGAAGTGGAGGTACATCTCCACGTTTTTTTAACCTTCAGTTTTGAGGTGGACCTAATTAAGGTTGTTTCTTGATATTTCAGTTTTCTCGGCCGTGAATATTAAGATTACGGGTTCTTGAGGTGTGACGTCATGTAGTCCGCTGGGTACCAGCATTTTGGAGGAATCCTACTTTATCCATCTTCCGGGTAATAAGAGGGACACCAGATCCTGTGAAACGTTGGCACGTACAGTATCAACCAGACTGCATGACGTCACATAACAAGGTGGCCCACAGGCTTAAATGCGTAGCATGTGAAATAGAAAAGGAAACTCGCTGTATTCCATCTACATAGCCTCTATACAGCGCTGTGTACGTAAAACAGAAATGCCGTACCGACTCGAAAGGCACAAAAAGGGTGCCAGTTTTCACTCCATGATAGCAGGTGAAGTTGGAAATGCCCTTGTCGCACCATTACATGAAAAGTATTTTTTAATACATGTATTGTTGTTCGTATTGAATAATAATATTTGAATGAAAACAAGGTACAACGTATTTTTACAGAATGCTGAATTTAATTTACGATTTTCATCTAATGCGTCTTCTTATTCTTTTCCTTCTTCCGTGGCGCGACAGCCCTAGTGGGCCAGGGCCTCCCCATTACCGAGGCTTCACGATCATGCACTGGGACACCGTCAAGACCGTACGCCGTACCGTTGCGTCCGCACACAAAAAGCCCTGCACACACACACACACACACACACACACACACACACACACACACACACACATATGCGGAGGCAGAATTTACTTGAAAACTGGACTCACGCTGAAGGTTCCGTTATGGGGCTGTGTGACCCATTCCTGGTTGTGTGATCGCCATGCGTTCGGTTACGTTGCGTCGTCTGAAGGCTGCCACACTCAAGTGCAACAAAAAGGCTTGTTTATGTCGTAATTACTATTACTCACGAATATGAATTAGAGTATAATACAGAGTGTCTGGCAGCGGGAACCTGTGCACGGATGGTGCAGACGCGTTTGTTTGTGTGCAGTTCGAGCCAACGATTTTCTACAGATGCTCTAAATCAAGTAACTATTTCGCCTACTTTTTTCAGTTAGCAAGTGTCTTCTGCACGTGCTGCTTGTTTCTAGAATTGAACCTGTTGCTTGATATTGTTTCGAGGATTTTTGTTAAGTGTTTGGAACAGGCTTATCAGACACTTTATTTTTTTTTTGGATTGACGACAACACTTCTAGGATTGGTATTTAGCATATTCATAGTACTGGGACACGCGATGTTGCAGTGGTGTTTCAATTGTGACTGAAGACTGACATGTAACAACGTGTCTGGGACACTGGCTTTGGCTGCTCGCTCATTCAGCCAGAGTTCCGTATCATACAGTAGCCGAGAGAAGTGACCAACGATATGGGGGCCAGAAGAAGTGAAGACCTGTACTTCCTCATCTGATGCTCTGTTCTGGTTGTATGTATAAGGCAATAGAAATGGAAGAGCTGTTATGCATATGCTTTCAGAAATCAAAAGAGCAAACAAAAAATGCCGGAGAGAAAATTTACCCTTATGCTAGGTTTATATCATTACGTATTACGTTATTTGTTTTATCTTATACAAACTTGTTATATTGTATTTTCATTATGTAATTTTATATCGTGTTTCCAAAAATGCGTCTGCTTTCATCTACCCGCGTATTTTATTAGTCGGTTCTTTTTATTACATTATTCTCGCAATAAGGTCTCAAATTTATTGTAATAACAAATAAAATACACTTTTACGATCAGAAAATATTTCACAATTAAGAAAACAGATATAATGAAGACACGCTGTCTTGCGCTATTTGTCTAGCCGCTGATACGTTATTTATAAATTTCTGTGATTAAAAATTATACTGCGGTGATTCCACCCCGGTCAGCCTAAGAGGCTTTGGCAGCTTGAAAACGATCGTATTATATTTGTCAGCATACTGTGCCCATTACATTGAGGATTTAACGTCCAGAAATTTCAGGAAGTGGAAAATTTGCGTGCCGTTAGTCTAAACCTGTTAACTGAGAAAGCAAATAGGTCCAGTTTCAAAGAACGTGTATTTTTAGGCATTCTACGTAGAAGCAAACGCCGTGTGTAAGAAGAAGTCATATCTGTCGGTATGTATCCCTTGTCTGTTCCTAGGCTGTCGTTTGACCTTTAGTACTGCTTTACGTATCTGTGTAAAGTTCGGAATGGCCAGTTGTTACTAAACGTTATGGAGCTCCTGTGTAGGGCAAAACATGATGTTTCTTATAGTATTTCAATAATGTACAAGAAACCGAAGAACGCTGTAGGCCTTAATCGTTTATGTTCAGGTTTTGGGGTTACTGGGGCATGATATTTTTTAATCTTGTAAGAGGATATACATGTTTCTGACGGACTTACTCTTTCGTTGAACAAGATCAAAGTGAGTAGGATGAGAATGCTTTTGTGCAGACAGGTGGAAGAGGATCTAAAACCTAGCCAGAGGCTGTATTAACGGTAAACAAGAAACGTAGTTTATTATCTGTTTTATAAAATGCGGGTGCAACCTAATCGCTTCCGTAACCTACTTTCTGTAATCCCGAAGCTATGTACATATTTTGATATGATAAAACCATTTTAGGCCGATCCCAGTGGCCGCGCGGTCTAAGGCTTGAGCCTTCGGCCGAACACTTGCTGGGATCGTGGTTTCGAATCCCACCGGGGTCATAGATGTTCGTCCGTTGTGTTTGCGCGTTGTCAGGTAGAGGTCTCTGCGACGGACTGAACACTCGTTCAGAGGATTCCTACCGAGTGTGGTGGGTCTTGAGTGTGATCTGGAAACCTCCACAAGGAGGCGGCCTGGGCCCGATTTTGGCTGTTGGCGCCACAGGAAGGGAAAACCATTTTAGTTTTTAGACCGCGAGTCTTTAAGGCAGTATAATTTCTTTATGCGCGTTCAATCATAGTCATTCCGGGCATATGTGTGACATATGGGGAATATAGAACTGATTGGCGCCTACATTTTATCTTTTATGAACACTAATTATGGCTTCATTAACCTGTACACACCTATTCCATAAGTATTCGCTGGAAAATTTTCTATTTTCATACAGCCGTGACATTTCCTGCGTGTTTCAATGATCGCAGTGAAGCCGACTCCATACATTACCCTTAATAACCGTAATTAATGCATGGCAGGCAAAGTAAGTACCAAAATCGGTCGGTCAACTAACAGTCTGGATCAAGCAGACAGGCCAGTATGAAGGTAACTATGAACTTTGAAGTCACTCACCTGGCCGTGTTTCAGTAGAACACTGTAATATGTAAACTTTCTGAGTCCCTTCATTATGCAGCTCTACATCTGATGCATTAGAAGTTTATCTTCATTTTAAAGTGCATCGTTGCTCACGTCACTGGATTTACCTTGCATTTTGCCCTACACCCTTGAGCTCATCAATCGAACGCGTACCTTTACATCACTGGAGATGAAGGCACTATGTTCCTCAGAAACGCCAGGAACCGTGACGTGGTATCATATCTCAGAAGGACGGAATCGTCAGCCACAACCCTGTGAAAACCTGAGGAGCCGCACAAAGCAGCTGTGCTTCCTTCTACATCAGCAACTAATTGCAATATGTTGCCTGTTTCTTTGAACGTAACAGACTAAGATACGATTTCTTCGTGTGTTCAGCAGCAGCAGCAGCAGCAGCAGTAGTAGTAGTAGCAGTAGTAGTAGTAGTAGTAGTAGTAGTAGTAGTAGTATACTATAACGAAATAGGTGTCTTCCTGGAACTTGGAGAACTGCTGGAGGTCACAGTGACGCATAGGCGTACTCTTCAGACTCTGCCTCAACAAATCCAATATGACAAATGCACGTGTTGTTTAGCGCAGTGTCATGATATGTGTATGATAACAATTAATAAATACGAGAGAGAACTTCGAAAGGTAAAGGTCGCTCAGTAGATTAAAGGATTCTCTGCCATTTATGAAACCTGAAGGATCTTTTCGCAGAAGCCGTCAACAAGATCCTGTTCTGAACCACACGAATCAAGATTACACCATCCTGTCTCTTCTTTACACACCCATTTTATTATTATCCTCCCATTTATGCGTAGGTCTCCCAAATTGACTCTTCCCTTTCAGATTACTAAGTAAAATGCTATGTGCAATTCTTATGTACCATATATTGCTATAAGACCTCTTTCCGTCCTCATTGGTGTGATCTCAGAAATTTGAAGGCAGTGTTTGGTAGTGAAGATGCTGTCATCTGAAACGTGATACTGTGAGGTTTTGTAGAAATGTACCGACGTTTCAGAGGAACCCAGTGCCTGCATCATCAGCGTAGACGAATGTTCGTTATATTCCAGAAGACATCAGTCTTCCTAGTCACCGTCATGAGAACCCCAGACCTCGCCACGTTGTTCACACCTCGTGAAAATGGTTCGATTTTGAGTTCTGTCACTTCTCTGAGTGAGTGCTGTTGAAAGTGTGTGTGCCATTTGTTGGAGTCAGAGCCGTTTTTGTGCCTAATACATCGAGTCTGATGCACTTGACCTTATATCGTGCCCACTTCCGCAAATATACGTTGAGTGGTTGGAGACACCGCCAACGTAACCGTCGTTGGCATGATAACTGTGTGACGTCATCACTTGTCGTTGCGGCATAGCTAATACGCCGCTGTTTGTAGTGTGTCATAAATTTGTCGACGACAGTGTGATGCAGGCGCTCAAATGTTGCGCCCTGTGTTGTTTATATGTCAGCGCTAGCGTATGTGTTTGATTGCTCGTAGGTTTTCAGTAAACAGTAAATACGCCCGAAACAGAATAAATCGGACCAAGTAAACCTAAGCCAGTCCAAGCCAACAGACGCTCGGAAGCGGGAATTTGATTAAAATTGTATTAACAGTGTTCTTTCTACCTCATAAAACACACTGCGTGTCAATTACAACGACTAACCGGTTATCCTGATTATATTTAGTGATTTCACTTACGATTACTGTGACCGTTATGCGGAACACATATATGCTACTGTGTGGGCCGAACGCGGTTTTTGAGTGATGAAGCAGGAGGGACATGTTAACCATAGCGCTTTTAAAGGGCTAACTTCGTGATGCAAAATACCGCGTCAGATAAAATCCTTAGGAATTCTTAGTATCAACGTTTAATACTGAAAAATATTACCACGTACCGGTATTTTTTAAGCGACGTTGTTTTGGGTTCGTCCCGTCTTTATGATGCAGCTTATCTGCATTTCCCTACAGCTGAAGAATTGCAGGAACAGTAGTTTATGGAAAGGTTATCTCTGTCAGCCTTAGCTAGAGATTAAAAACTGTTAAATTTCCGGTTGGTAATTCGACGGGTGTTATGCTGGTATAGAGTCCATATTTTATCTGGCCGAAATTATTGGTCACTCCCTGTCGGCTAACTTGTCGCACTGAACTGGTTGGCTTGGTTGGCTTCACCCCCGCTGTCACAGTGGGAACAGCGAGGAACGCCGTGCGTTTCTGTTCGCTACGCATGTTAATCCGATCCTACAAGAAGTGTCGCAAATTCAGACGAAAGTTTCCTGTTGCGACTGTTCCAGACAGGAAAACAATTTGCAATTATGTGAAAAGATTTCGAGCAACAGCTTCCATTGTAGACACAGAGAATACGCAGAAGACACGTGGTAACTAGACGAAATTGTTGCTAGAGTGGGGACATCTCCAAGAAAATCGTCGTTTTGACATGCTCAGAAAATTGGCGTGTCTGCGTTATCAGCACGAGTTGTAACAAAACTGCTGCGTTTGCATCCACATACGAAAACTGCCGTTCGCGAAGTTTGCGACGCAGGTCGTCGAGCGAGAGGGAGTTATATATGCTGGTACCTTCATGGGGTGCATGATGGAGAAATGGACATGCCACTCGTTATGTTTAGCCACAAAGCTTGCTGTCATTACAGTGGATAAGTGAAACCTCAGAATATCAATTTGCCCATGTTCATCCACGAAGTACCATCACATGATGTGGTGGGTGTGTGGTGTGCTATGAGTGCAAGTAGAATTATTGAACCTTTTTTTCTGAGACCACAAATTCACAATGACGTGCTGCGCATATTATGATAAAATTCTTTGGACACTTGTTTAGTTAGGAGAGAACGTATGCCTTTTTTCCTCGGCAAGACATTGTAACTGCTGACGGCGTTTTTGAGTGTATTCGTCATTTACCGCTGCTGCCGTAAGCCTGTATGGATTTTTGCCGCTGTGCGGCACGCATTTACGATATGGATCAACACGTGCCCGTGACTTGACCCGATGCCCTAGTTATTCAGCAAAATAAGTCTGTCGTTTTTATTCCTAATAGTGCAGTCTGCGCGTGTGCCACATAGTTGTTTCCAAACATTAAGTCGTTGTGTTTTGCCACTGTAACTTTCCTTAAACCGCATAACGTGACTGAACGTACCAGGCGTGAGTGGTTGGGAAGGAATGCAGGACTGGTTCTGTACTTCTAGCCGAATCACACACCAAGACTGTGTATCTTGCTGTATTACATATTAACACAGTTTAGGTTTTGGAAATTAACCTGTAACTTACCCACTCGCAGTGTCCGCCATTACAGTCTAACTAGATCTACTACTAGGATGCTAATAGCCATTCATCATTAATTGTTATTGGTGACTTCATAGTAATTCCGATCTGTCTGGATATTTACTACGACCATTACTGCAGTCTCAGAGATTCACCAAGGCTTTTTGAAGAGCCGTTACCTGGACGCACAAGAAGCAGGAGACGTGCAGTGACTTCTTCACGTGGCCTATGGACTCCGGGTTGTCTAACTTGGCTGGCAAGCTGGTACCAGTAACAGCTTAAAATGCGAAAAGTGTCACAGATTCCCCTGGCATCGACAAGCTTAGGCGAAAACGACGGCTTTTAAGTAATAATCGAGCCGAGCATCAGTTTACTACACAAACTTCCTGGTTACGTAGCTAGACTACCGCAAACTTGTTCTACTTAGACGGGGTAGTCTGCCATGCCTTATGCTCCCCGACCGCCTGCGTATTAGCAGGTCGGCTGTTACAATATTTCAGTTGCAAGTACAGTTCAGCTAAAATGAGTCCCTAAATTATGGCTCATCAAGAGCTGTGGCCTTTATGCCACTACAACGGCATGCTAAAATTTAATTAAACTGGAGATCATGCCAACAGGGCGTAACATTGAGGCGCGTTCGCATAACCATTGTTGCCATTGGAAAAGCAACAAGTATTAAATACTATGATTGTGTAACAGTATTCTTCGTTTATTGTCAGTCAGGCAAGTCGCATCTTTTCTGCGTCGTGCTATATTGCCATGTGCGGCCTTTCTGGCTGTACCATATTTTTCCACATTATCTCGTAAACGGCAAGATTTTCGGTAAAAATGTATTGAACGTAAAATGTGTGTTCTGATTTTCTCTGCAGCTTCTTTTCTGATACATTTCTCTTTCTGAGAAGAATTCAGGTCGATATTACTATGCATGTACGTAGGTCGTCAGGTAAGGTACCCGTTATTCTTGTCGGATTTTAATGAAACTTGAATGTTCTCGACAGATTTTCGAAAAATATTCGAATGTCAAATTTAATGAAAATCCGTCCAGTGGCAGCCGAGATGTTCCATGCGGACAGACAGACTGACGAAGCTTATAGTCGCTTTTGGCAGTTTTGCGAACGCACCTAAAATCCAATTAACGTAATGTAACGTAACTAACTAACTGACTGACTGACTAACTAACTAACTAACTAACTAACTAACTAACTAACTAACTAACTAACTAACTAACTCCATGGAGCAGAGGCCTTCTTGAGAAGCTAACAGTTTCTCAGCTAGTCAAGAAATTCTCCGCATTTTATGGAACCAGGAGGTTCATTACCGCATTCAGAAGAGCCCGCCACCTGTCCCTATCCTGAGCCAGCTCAATCCACTCCTTGCCCCCTATCCCACCTCTTGAATATCCACTTTAATATTATCCTCCCATTACGCCTTGGTTGTCCAAGTGGTCGCCTTCCCTCAGGTCTCCCCGCCCAATTAACGTAACACTGCATCTTATTCTGACTGCTTTATTTCACATCGTTTTAAGTGCGAGGATTATTACTATACGCGTTGTCCTTTAACGTGCCTCGCAAGTAAAAAAATCGCACTGAAATTGTCAGATACAGTTTTTAATATGACGAAAGTTTGTTATGCTCCTAATATGTTCTGACAGGTTGTACGTCTAAGATTTTTACTATAAGGGAGTGTTTATATTTATAATTCCTTCTCTCTCACTTCTTTTAAACTTTGCACCGTTTTTTCACTTCGTTTTCTCACTTGCATTTTCTTTGTGTACAAATTTACCAAAATTTTTAGTTCTGTGATCTTGTTATAACTGATCATGTTCTTGTGTGCTATTTCTTCATTTATGTATTGCCATGCGTCGTTCAAAAATTGTTCTCTCTACGTCTGTGTCGATTTACGTTTTAGGACACGTGTATCAGATTCTCTTCTTCGTTGCACGGGTGGCATATTTACATGAAAGCATCCATATTGTAGTATTTTCAGTTTCACCAGCGGCACTTCGACGTGCAGTGAGCAACGTGTTTATTACTTGTGACGTGTCTGCGTGCGGAAGGAACAATTTACAGCACGTTCTTTAAATGTAGTAATAACTTCATATTAACTGTAGTGCATTGAACGGAAACTTTCCAGCATGTCCCATAAACATAGTGAGTAAAAACTTAATGCAGCTGCAGCACATTTATCTAAAAGGCGTGGACCCCGACTGAGGGCACGTTTACATAGCGGCGAGCGCTGTACTGCCTGCCGTCATGAGAGTCTGTGTGGTGAGGAGGAACATAGGCCAAATAAACGTACGGATCCTGTCGCCTAGTATTATTAGGATAGCGAAACGGGGGTGGGGCTGCCATGAACTGGGATGTTGCTAGTGTGGAGGAAGCGAGGAGTATATGCGAAATTTCAGCTGATAAACTCCTAGACTCTAGAGGTGCGGTTCGCAAAATATTAACTCGGCAAACACCTGTCTAAAAAAACAGTTACGTTGTTACAAATTTTATTTACAAAACCCATAATAAAATATGTTACAGCTCTCTCCACGTTTGTGACCTTCGATTGAATCCCCAAAAGCAGTCCGATCCCACGTGACAGTAACATTGTTTGGAAGTACGTGCAAGGATAAAGGGTATGTGCCGAAAAATGATTACATTCAAAGTAATGTGCAAGAAAGCCACAAAAGTCCGCGTACCCAGTTGAAGAAAAGACGGCTTTAGAACACCTTCCACTTGGAGGAGCGAGAAGGGTGTGAGTGAACGAATTTGTGGAATATCCAATGAAGGTGGGAGGTGAGGGTAGGAGGTTCATGAGGAGTGAATAGCAGGAGTTCCAACCCGCCGCCCGGAAGGTTACATGGCCCGCGACCACTCTTGTAATTTATATATATATATATATACACATATAAATAACACATTAATTTAGGCGTTTAGGAAGACCACTTTTTGTGATTTTTACAAGTGCGGCCCGCGAACCAACCCACAGTAACGGCTGTGGCGCTTTTCGAAAACAGGTTGGACACTCCTGGTTTATAGGCTGTTTTATATACGGTGTGAAACATAGGGCTGTGCTAGAACAATGTTATTTAAACCTGTACCGCTTACTAGACCATTAAGCGCTTTGCCATACGCAGTGCTACCAACTCACTATAAAGAACGCATCTGTCGAAACTACCTTAGTCATTTGTGGCCTTGGTCTTATTATGATATACGGTAGAATTTTACAGTTCCAGAGCATCTGTTGTGTTCAGCATTTTTTTTTTGTGTTGGCCGCTGCATCTTTCAACCTTCTTTCCTGTTTGTGATTGATAATAATCCAGCCATACGAGGGTAGACAGCTTACGGCGTGCAAAGAATTCGTCGAATGAAAGACGAAACGTATAGCGTTACTAATGACAACCCATGTTTCTGTAACATTCGTCCTAATAATACTAGTCGTATCCTCTCAGCTACATCTGTTTTTATGAAATAATTATTTCTCACGTGATTTGTCCAGGACGTTTTATGTGCACTTATTTCATCCACCTCATGTCTCGCCAAAAGTCCATTGGACAAGGGATAATAACTTCGAATCTCACTTTTATGTAATTTTCTCCATTTGCGTTACGTCATATCTTGTTATGTTACATTGTCTTTCTCAGAAAACTGTTCGTATGTTGTCAGAATGATATATGGGGTGTTAACGTCTGCTTTCAAAGGTGCTAAAGGTATGAGTTTAGGCACCTGTAATTTAATCTTACGTACACTCATATATGTTTACGTGTACGTACGTGTACATTTAGACCGTTATATCTGTGTATGTGATTGGTTTTTAGGCTGTTTAAGGACAAAGTTTTAAGTTCATAATTCATAACGAGTTTAATGAGATAAAACATAAAAGTAATATGTAAATAGTTAGCGATCTCGTGGTGTTCTTACGTAACTTGAAGGAAATGGCAAACCTCATTAGAATGGTGAGTAACCAAGCGAGATTCGATCATATGAATAAGTATCGTTTCAATAGAGAGGGCTAAAACGGAAAGGTATGCCAAGCATCCGGAAGTCAGCTGCTGAGGGTCGCAGTGAAACGGAAGCAGATCACTAGGAAGAACCATTAAACAGTGGTTCGAGACCGTAATAGGCCACTAGGCCTTGTACGAATTCGCATCTTGACGACATTGGCAAGCCTCCCATTTAGTCCACTTATTTACAGTTCTGAAACAGAGTGAGTTCTGGCGTTCGTTTGGCCTTCTGCTTGTCTCTTTCGATTGTTTGGTTTTCTCTGAGCAGAGTTGTTACGGTGCTGTCCTATTCGGGTATCATCACTACTGTGGAATTTGACATGTCTGTGAATTGTCACATGTGAGTGTGATCTGAGCTGAAATGATTGCCGACTTGAAACCCAGATTTTTATGAGTAGAAGACAAGATAAGGAGCGTAGCGTTATTTATTTGTTCTTGAAGCACCCAACGCATAGAATTAAAATTGTTATAATCTGCGTTTAGAATAAACTACTCTTTAATATGTTCATGATTTTAAAATAACTTCGTGAATCAGAGCCCTTTTGAAGAATCAGGGAGTCAAGAAACTCCCACATTTTTTGAAACTCGGAAGTTCAATACTGTATTCGCGAAGCCTGTCGCTGAACCCTGCCTGGAGAAGCGGAATTATGCATATATTGTTGCTGGATAACTGCCACGAGTTTATTTACCTCTATTGATCTTCCCTTCCTTGCGAGCAGTTCTAAACTTGATTCATGTTTTCTTGGTACATTAGGAGACTTTCCTGGAAGCTGGAGCAGCTGGAGCACTTATGCACAACTGTCGGCCCTGTGAAATGGTTTATGTGTTCGTAATTCATTTCCTGTTGCCTGGAGTTAAAAAAAAAAGCAAATAACATACTGCAGCACCAATGCTAAATTAAGGGAAATGAACGCTTTGCTAAGGAACATAGTTTATATAGGAGAGAACAAGTATACAAAACACTTGCCACAACACCAAAAAAGAAAGAACTACTTGACAGACCTAGACATAGCAGGCAGAATAACATTAGAGTGGGTTTAACGTATATATGTAGCGTATGAGATGCGGACTGGATTTGTGTGGCTCAGGACAGGGGCCAGTGACTGTCACATGTGATTGCTGTGACGAACTTCGGAATATACGTGTAGAAAACCTCTGCTATGCGTAGTTTGTTTTGGGTGGGTTGGCACTTCTTCCTTTGACAGCTTGGTTTTATTGCAGTAAAACTGAATCTTAGTTACGGGAACTTTTGGTGCTAATTTTGCCGAACTTCGAACATGAGTGAGGGGGGAGGGAATTAATATTGCTTTCGTACCACAAGACTGAAATCAGCTTTCTCCGAATTTTAATAAGAAGAATGCCCCATATTAAAGACAAGCTGAAAAGATTGGTGTGCTGCTAGACAAGGAAGCGAGCGTGTGATCAGGTCACCAGAGAAGATGCAAACTTATAATTTAATAATCCCGAAGTGTGATGAGGGCAGTGAACTGCGTCGGCTATTTCCGTACAACAACAAATTTTAAATCGCCCGAGTTTTTTTCGAGCGCCACGTTGCTCTCGTATGTGTTAGGAAACAAACAAGTGGATGCGGCTGACACGTGTTATTATTTTAATTAACTGAAATGAATGACATTTGAATAGTAAGGTGTCGCAGTGATCGATTTAAAATTTTGCTTACGCCAAAAAGTGAATTAATTTGTTCTGAACCGTGGCTAGTACTTATAGATGCAATGGAATTGGCTTAAAAATAATTACTGTGGAATTAACAGAGAGACTGTGGTATTGGTGTCATGAATAACACGTAAGATAAGTTCGATAGAGTTTTGAGATGCAAACGTATATACCAGCAGTACAGAATGTTTAAAACGTTTTGCAGATTAAGGGCTGCGTTCTGTTGAAAGGCTCCTGCCTAATTATGTTGAGGCTTATTTAACCTTTTAAAGCCTAGCGGTAACTTTACATCGACCAGGTTTGACATTAAAAAATTCTACGTGGTGCCCACATTGCGTTTATGTGTTTTGTACGGATCTCAGAACAAACAGCAACTTTTGCCTTATAAAACATTAAGAGATTGGTTTTTATAACCGAAGTGGAAAGTGTTTACAGTGCGGTACGCGCTGAGTCCTTATATAAAACAGATACGCTTCGTCTTTAAATGGTTAATAGGAGCGTTGGTATTGGGGTGGGGGGGGGGGGAGGGCGTGAGATGGATGGTGTTTACAGGACGCAGTGGCAAAATTATAGATGAAAACTTTTGGGTTGGAAACCGTGAAGGGAAGAACCAACGCGGAAGACTCAGGAGTACTGGAGAGGGTTAGGTAGATTTCTAGGAAGTGGCGTGTGTAGCGTGCGGCCTGATTTTCTGTGATGCAGGTTTGTGTTTGAAGGCGGGCTTTTGTGAACACGGTAATGAACTTCCAGGATCATAACAGTCGCGGAATTTGTCGAGTGTCTGTAACGATCGTGATTCGAAGGACTCTCATCCACAGAGTTCCTTGTTGCGGGTTCTTCGTTTCCTATGCAGTCAGTTACAGTGCCGGCAAACGCTATAAATCAGTTCAGCTCTGTACCTTCAAGGTGACAGACAAAACTTACGAATGCGTGAACGAAATGAGCTCTGCCTTGAAGGACAGCCCATTCACCTGTGTCAGTTTAAATGTGCAGATCATCCGGCCTCTTTACACAATGGGAGTTTCGTGGTCTCCGTGTTGCTTACAGAAAAGGGTTTCTGAGAAACAGTTTGGACATCGTAAATGTGCGGGCTTTTTCGACGTTGTAGTATCACTTTAAGTGTTGAAAGCCCAAACGTTATCTAAATATACATGCAGAAACTCACTTCCTGTCTAATTGTAAACGGTTGAGGCACTGCGCTACAAACCGGCAAGACGCAGGTTTGATTCCCAGTGGTGTCATTGGAATCTTTCATTGACTTAATCCCTCTGGCCCCATTACGGCGCTGGGGTCGACTCAGTCTCTAACAGAAATGACTATCAGCAATTTTTCCTGGGGGTAAAGGCGGCCGGTGCCAAGGGCTGACAGCCTTGCCACCTTCATGTGCTGGTTGTTTTGAAATCTGGGAGCCTCAGCCTCCTGGAACCCCCAGGGTCTATCCCGGCCTGTACAGAGATTGCTTTACCTTTTATCTCGCTGTAAACATTCACAGTCACCGTCATGAGTATCAGCAAGAGCTGTTTAGGGGAATAGTTGTTTATTTTGATAATCCTAGGGAACTTCTAAATACTATCTGTGAGCAAGATTCAGAATTATTCACTTTTACGTGAGGTCGTGGTACATCTAGTTCCTTACATTTTCTAGGCTTTAACTCTAAATAAAGCATAGTGGTTAATGCATGCACTGCCAGGTTTAACATTCAGAAGTTTCACATTCTATCTACAGATTGCGTTTGTGTTTTGTATCGATCTGAGGGCAAACATCGATTATTCTTCTGTGAGACAATTTATTGGTTTTATAACTGAGACAGAGTCTGTTTACTGCCCAATATGAGCTGAATCTCTAACTATAGGTCGAGTTAATTTTCGGCCTTAAATTAGTCGTGCCATGGCTTACGCGGTCAGTCGCCGGCCTGTTACCGCGGAGGCCTGGGTTCGATCACATTTCAGTCCATGTGAGATTTATGGTGGACAGAGTGCCAATGGGTTAGGTTTCTGTCCGAGTAATTCGGTTTTCCCCTGTCAGTGTCATTCTACCAGTGCTGCATACTTATTTTCATGCACATGTTTCTTACCAGAGAGACAAGTGGGCAAAACTTGGGAACCTTCCAAAAATCAATGCTGTTTCGGAAATCGGGAACCATTGGATAGAAAACCTCGACACTAGATGATGGGGCGTGTGATCAGCTTCACGCTCCCTATGCTTTGCTCACAGGGAGAGGGCCGAGGTTCCCGATTAAATTAAAGGCTCGGCAGGCCTCAGATTCGGTCTGGTCTCTTGAAGGAAATCTCTTGTCCGTACCGGGGATCTGATCACGGTTCCTTTGTCGTTCAGCATGTAGCCGAGTCACTACACCAGCTATGCTTTCCAGGCTCCCCGTGTTGATAAGACATGACCTTTAAGATGTAACCGACAAATCATATTGTTAGTTGACATTTGTATCATATGGGAACTTCCACGTGCCTCCCAGCGAAGTTTTTACAATCGTGGATTTAATTCTGTGAAGCCTCATGGTTGTTTTATATACCGACAGGTTTAACATTTAAAAGTTCTACATTCTGCCCGAAGAATTTGTTTCCTTTTGATGGATCTCAGGAAAAACAGCGATATTTCCTTTTACAGCATCGGCAGATTGGTATTTATAAGGGAGGCGGACGAGTGTTTACTGCGCGGTTCGATCTGAATCTTTATATATGATTCAGGTTAATTTCGTCCTTAAACATAGAGCAAATAGTGGGTTGGTACTCAAAATCCATGTTGCACTGCATGCTTCTCACGCAACCCTCCCCAACATTAACGTGGAAATTTTTGCCAAAGCGCAACCCTCCGAACGCGATAAAAATTTCGTCATATTTTTATCCTCCAAATACAAAATTCAGCCCAGATGTTCATCGTCTTTCCTCTACTGCACGCTCATAACAGTCCATTCCCACCACGGTACCTCTTTAGTTCCCAACACTTTACCTTTCAGCCTACTTTCCTCGGAAGGACGAGGGGCACTGCCTGGGAACCTTCAGAGCACTGTAATTTGCTGTGCCTCCCGCGCGTAATACTAAGAATAAAAGTAGTGCCTCTAACTGCCCCCCCCCCCCCACTCCCCACTCCCCGTTTCTTCTCTCAAGGTCTCCTCATTCGTCATCCTCAAAGGGTTAAAAATTAAATTTTGTGTTATTTTCAGCCGAAGTGGGATAGGCTTAGACGAAATCGGACTGCAGATGTTCAAGCAATTGAAGAAGCAAAGACAGTAAATGTAGTGAATTTTGAACGCCTTCTGCTTGTGACGGCAGCCAAGAAGTACACTGGCCTTTAATTGCCCATGGACACTTTCATTCTGTCGTAATAACAGGAAAAGTAATGACGAAATGTGGGATGTCACTCCGTGTCTACTCTTAAGTAGTTACGGACATTTCGAGGGATCACAGCTCTTTTAGGACTGCTTGATCCTGACTATGAAGGCACTATCGTCCCCAGGAAGGTCGGGAATTGTTGACCCATAGACACGGCGTTGCATCCCGGAGGACTTGAATATTCAGGAACACCGCTGTAAGAACCTCAGATATCTCAGAATAAATACAGTTCCTTAGATTCCGAAAAACACACACTCCAGGTAAGTGCCGGGATAGTACCGTAAATTAGGCCGCGACCGCTTCCTTCCACATTATTTACATGTTATTATTCAGTGTTTCCCCATCATGTGTCTCTGTGTAGCCTGAATTACAGTGTCGTAGATGAGCTGCAGGAAACACACTTCCTTCCTCATGGAGGCCGGTGATTGCTGGAGGAAAACAATTAGGCAGACATTTTCATCGGCTGGTGGAAGCCTGTGTATAAAATTTCTCGGGAAAATACTACGACGCAGAATTAAATATCGAGAAACCAACTTCGCCTAAACAGCTGAGAATGTTGTCAGTGTTCTGCCTCCGTGACTTTAAATGGGCCTGGAATAAACAGGGTGTGTAAGGTCGGAACTGGAATCATCTGGCTTGTGATAGGGTTTAGTGATGGACTGTAATGAACACCACAATGGGATTTGGAATTCTGTAAAATTTGGGAATTTTAATTAGCTGGGCAACAAATACGAATGTCTACTGTGAAGTTTTGTTTTGCGATATGAGGCGTACTTAAATTTGGGTTTCTTTTAAGACAGGTCTGTTATTGACCGCTAAATATGAATATTACGTCAGACCTAAATCCTGTGTTGTTAATTCGGCCTCCAATAGTAAGTTGAAACAAAATGGCCTTGCTGTGTTTGGAGATGGAACATGCTGACAGACGTACAAGTCCATAGTATAAGTGTATTTTGTGAACACTTCCAAAGGAGAGTGAGGCTTATCTTCTTGATTGTTGATTTATTTAACTATGCTTTCAGTTGCTGAAGTGATGTATTGTCGATTGATGGTACGATTAGTAATATAGCGGAAGTATAACATAACATTGTGGCGTGTTCGCATAACGATTGTCGCAGGAGACACGCAACAATATGTTCTGTATGTATTGTTGGACTGCATGACACTGTAGGCAATATAAAATTACTGAATGTTGCACGAGAATACTTTTCTGGTGGATTTACGTTGTCGGAAACAACGAAACGTACGTAAATCTTCGCGTGAAGTACCCGATATTTTTGACCGACTTTTACCAAAACTGAAGTTTCTGGACAAAGTCTCATAAAAATATCCAATGTCAAATTCCACGGAAATCCGTCCAGTGGGAACCGTGGTCATATAGGCGGACAGGCGGACGGACATGGCGAAGCTAACAAGCGCTTTTCGCCGCTATGCGTACTAATAAATGATTAATTGGGAAGGATGTGGCAGGAAACCGTCGTGGCCGCGTTAAAATAGTAAAATTCACGCTAGTACAGGCCATGAAGACTCGGAGGGGGGCTAGAGGTACAGCTCTAGTCTTTCTGGGACCTCGGCGCTAGATGAGGGTGGATGGTCAACGCCACTCCCTGGCCGCTTTACCCCTGAGAAAAAGACCCGGAACCCATTGTATAGGAGGCTGGGTGGGCCCCAGGGCCGGTCTGGACGGATGCGGAAAATCTTGGCTTCACCGGGGTTCGATGCATGGATCGCCTATCCCATTAGCGAGTGGCTATACCGACTACCGCATTAAAATACTGTTAATTAAATAACAACACTAACTTAAACCAGAACATACGCAACTATGACAGCAGGTTGCAGAACCGAGATTTTAACTCGGGATTTTCCACACCGTAATAGGAGTGCTAAGTGCCCTGCCGCATCATTAGGCAAGCTCTCGTACGTCGCCTTGTTTATCCATGAAGTTATTATTTTTATATCGGTGATCAATAACGTTCGCACATATCTTGTAGACACAGTCATGTCGACAGCGTATTAAAATCACGTGTCTGGCTCATGAGAAAATGAAGAGCAGTGCGTGATGTACTTATCGTGCGGTGGGAAATTTTGCAGCTGTGGAAGAAGTAAATTTGTCCTGATGATGTGGGGGAAAATGTAATCGGTCCAGACAGTTTTGTGGCCATGATTACGCTTAAAATTGCCTGAATTTAGTAATTTACTAGTCTGCTGGTGCCCGGAGACCCGGGCAGGCTAGGAACACCCACTTACGTATTTACCGTGGAATCCCCGCAACCCGTCGGGGCGAGGCACACTTCATGTACGCAGTTACCGTAGAAACCCCACGACCCGAACTAGGAAGATACACCCATTTGCTTAGTTACCTTTGAAAACTCGCGATCCATGGGGGCAAGGAACACTTCATATAGGCAGTTACTGCGGAAACCCCGCGATCAGGGCAGGCAAGGCACACGCATTTCCGTATGTCCCACGGTAACCTCACTATGTGGGCAGGCAAGGCACCCTCGTTTACGTGGTTGCCGTGGAAACCTGAAGAATGTATGTGCCTATGTGTTATAATTTCGTAGTGGTGCCCGCAGTTATCGCGAAAACCCGAATAATCTGTATGTATGTATATTATACTATCGTATTAGCGCCCGGCGAACCTTTACGTAGTTAACGTGGCAACCCCAATTAGTCGTGTCTGTTACATACCATCCGCGTGTCCGTCAAACTAAATTCTATGTCTTGTCTTTTCCTGCCATTTGGTGGCGGTCCATGAAACTCCACTGTTGGAGTGTGACAAAGACTGACAGTGCTACAGTGTATATAAGATGGGTTCACTGCTTGCAGAAGGCAAAAGGTTGAACACCATACCATATAATCCCATGCCATAATTTAAACTTTTTTTTATGGAGAAGGACCTCGCAACAAACACTACGGGCTCACCGCAACCTTAAGGCTTCTTGTGCAACCTTATGATGAAGATTATTATTATTATTATTATTATTATTATTGTCCTTTTCCTAGTAATGGAGCACCGGTGGAATGAAAGTGACAGGGGAAGACCGAAATAATCGGAAAAACCTGTCCCAGTGCCACTTTGTCCACCAGAAATCCCACATGGACTGACCCGGGATCGAACCTGGGCTTCCGCGCTGGGAGGACGGCGGCTAACCGCCTGAGCCATGGCACGACCTTAAATCATAAGTTACACCAAAGAGAACATTGTTTACGAATATTTCTTTTCTATTTTATATCTTTGTGATTAACCATTTAAAGACTGAGATTACGCTGAATTACTTATTACAGTTTCAGTTCGTACCGCGCAGTAGAAACACTCCGTCTTGGTTTTAAAAATCACTCAGTTAATGCTGTATGGAGAAACAATCGCGGTTTTATTGGTTATCAGTCTCTACCTGTTCTTCGTTCCTGTTTCCCTCTTCGAGCCTTTTTCGACTATTTATAGGTACTTGATTCTGTCAAAAGAGCGTCGTTAGGTAATTTAATGTACTGTGGAAAAGCTACTGAAATTTAATAGTAAGTTCTTTTACCTGCAACTCTGTATAATAGCCGGCGCGAATCTGTGAGCTTGCAGGCGAAAGTATGTATATATCGAGAACGTCTGATAATTAACCTGACCTGTCTGTCACGTTTGTTTCTGCAAGAGGAAAAGTGAGTTGACTCTTGGTGCTCATTTTGTTTTTTCTTCTTATTTAAATAACCATTGACGTTTGCGATTTAAGCACCTAAGTTCTCTTGAACAAATAATGAATGACAGTGTAATTGATTAAACGTACAAGTATGCTGGGTGATTTTTGACAATATACATTGAATTTGAGGACCGTGTTCTACTCCTAACATGAAGGCAAATGTTTCTATAAACACACGGTCGCAACTGCTTTGTTAGCGAGAGAGGCAAGTATGTATAAAGCTAATTTCACCTGTAATTCTATATTTCAGGGACGCATTTTTTGTGGGATATGTCGAACCTCAGCTTACTATTACTTGGACAAGATGTTTTGGTGGAAATTCTGTCCATTGATTTTAAAACATAACTGAACCCTGTAACCTTCCACCTGAAACTGCCGACTGTTGGTTACAGTGGTGCTGTAGTTCGTCGGATGCATTAATCACTCCCAAGGAATATACAGGGGGGTTTGAAACCACTTTAATGGTCACTTTTATAAACTTTTGCTGTCACAAATATCGTTTTTATTTGAATAAACATTACAACTTTCAGATTGCCCATCCCGTTGTGCAGGTACAATAGTGTTTCTAATTTCCACTTTCAGACAAGCACAACAAATGTACTTGTACTCAATGAGCGGGGGGACATTTGTTGTGCTTGTCTGAAAGTAGAAATTGGAAACAAACATTACAACATTTCTGCAACGCAAACTCACAGCAGGTTAGGCGACGTTTTAGGTCCTGGCGTCACTGCTGGCTGCCAGCAGAGATGGACAGTAGCAAATGAAGCAATTACATTCAAGCTTGCTTAAACAGTTCACAAAAAGAACTCCAAAGGTCTGTTTCCCCGGTGACGCGTTTGTAGCAAGAATGAGTGAAACAACGTTGGTTATCTTAAGGGAAAATGGTCACATCACAGCATAGTTAGCGGCCGTAATGCAATAAACAAAACAACAGTAGTGCACGAAATACTGCTCACAGCTGTATTGCTATTTTTAACTTGCTTACGACTTCAATTTAAGTATAAACCTAAACTATAAATCAAGGTATACTGTGGTGTAGAAACTACCAAGTGCTGGCTCCAAGCTGTTACTTATACTGTATTTTTATTATTTTAATATATTTTTTACATATGGACTTTTACAGTATGACATTGTACCAAAAGGTCTGAATTCCGACCTATGTACTGTAATTTGCCTCATGGATCTCAAAGGCTGTAACTGCTTATTCTTTACTTCTTGTATATAGGCCTGATTAAGGTCGATTAATGACCGAAACATGTAGCCTTTTTCCATAATGTTTTATAATACATTTTAGTAAGTTGTGAGGACTGTTTTATTTCGTAACTTAGTGATTTGTCTCACATCGGTATGCATAATATAAAGCTCGCGAAGTGATGTCGAACATAATTCGCACTTCGGCCCGCCTGTTGAGGCACTGAATTGGGTATGTCCACCAGGCCTTCTGCATACAAAGTATTTTGAAAATTACAGCCATCTTTTTCACGAACGAAGTTATGAAACACGCAACAAGCCCTGACTATATCCTCTGCAGAATCAATGGACGCATTTAGAGGTCTGTGCAAAATTCGCCACTTATTGAATTGTATACCGAATGTGCACTCGATAAATCGCCTTGCTCGACATAGAGGGCAGTTGAAGATTCTTTTCTTTTTAGACAAATTCTTTTATCCGTATGGCCGTAACAGGTTCGTCGATAACCCAAATGCTTCATCTCCGACGAACACGTAAGGAAGGGATGTGCCGCAAGTGCCGCCCAATGGCTTTCCTGAAGGAATATTCGGAGCATTTTCCTGAATTCTTTTACTCAGTGCCGAATTCCTGGACGAATATTCAGAGTATTTTTCCTGAATTCTTTTACTCAGTGCCGAGTTCTTGAGAACTGCTGGAATCTGAACACTTCCTGTATGACCCGACGTCTAAGAATATAAAACGATAGTTCGAATAGCAATGGCCAACAAATCTATGGAAAATAATTGTTTATAATTGTAAAACAAATAGCCGCTGTTCACTGGCAGTGTAAAACATGCCACATTCCTGTCTTGAACTGAGTAGGGGATGTATCCAGAATTTATGCTTCCTTCTTCTTTAATTTCTTGTGCAGTAGCATAAGAAGGACAACTTCCTCTTCGAACTCAATTTCCAAACTGGAACTGAATTAGGAAACGAAGGTTGGTGCTTAGGTCGCTGAAGCGCCACAAACACGCTCGTGGAAAAGGACCCTTATAGTACGTGCGGCATATATGTATGACGGCATTTAAAGACGCCTGCAGTATTTGCGCTGTATATGTATGCCAGGGGTATTTAAACGCAGAGGGGTCTTTCGCTGTCCACGCCATGAAATCATGTAGGGAAAAGGTACAGCTCCAATCATTCTTAAATTGCGCATTAGATGAAGTTTATTGGTCAGCTTCACGCTCCGACCACTTTATCCCAGGAGAGAACCCATGCATTCATTGAATGCGAGGCTGTCCACCTCTTTCGATCTGGTCTGAAAGCATAGATGCTTTTCTTATGCACGTGCTTTGCTGGCTATGCGCTGTGTTGAGCTCGAGGTTCGTGTATCAGTAGTGTTGACATGCGCCGCAGATAGAGGCTAAAGCGCAGTTCAATATGGGAGACTTGTATTTCAAATGGTACAACTTAATGTTGGTCTTGCGAATAACAATTTTCTACTGGGTGCTACGCGCCACGGAAGGAGAAACAACCCTGCGTATACTGAGTCCTCTCTTTATTATCGCAGGCAAGCTGGTTAAGATGTCCCTTCAAAGAAAGATGACCTTATGGGTCACGCCGCAGCGCCGGAAAAAAATGTTTCGTGTGCAAAAATGTACTGAAGCTCTATTGCATTTGTTCTAATAAAACACCAAATGAATCCTTTCGTATTATTTTTAAGTGTTATTTGTCTTAAGTTTAAAACATTTTTCAATCATTTCTTAATTGCGATAATTTCTGTTTTGTCTTCTGAAGCTTCATTTTATGTTCAAAAACACGTTTGATATTCCCTTCAGGTTGGAGTTTCTCTTTTGAGTTATAGTGCCGTTTTCCTACAAGCGGTATGTACAGTTGGCGCAGTCATGCCACCTAGGTGTTTAGTCTATGAGCAAATGCTGGCTTTCCGAAGACTGTGTTTCATTTCAGTTATGAATGTGCATTCTTTAGATAAAGAAAGTGCTGCTGTGAAAATTACTGACGAGATGACGTTGCCAGGTTTCAAATAACGTGATGTAGAAATACCGAATATTCTAAATTTTATCGTATATTTTAGACAATAAGGAAACTTACAGGCCTTTACAAAACAATACAGTAATAGCAATACAAATGGGACATGACTTACGGGACAAACTGACAGACTGCTGGGCAACTTCTGACCAGGTGTACCCGCCCGTCTATAGTAACCCTATGAAACGAGACATATCATCACGTCCTTCGCTTTCTGCGCTTCACAGCCAAGAATGGACCTGACAGGAAGGACGCAATTTTGGCAGACTGTGGAAGATTCGAAACTTATTTGAAATTCCAACAGGAAATTTTCAAAATTTTACAACCCTTCTCAACATGTGGCCTTGGACGAAGTTATTGGTTTGTACAAAGGAAGGATCTTTTCAGACAATACGTACCCAAGAAACACAAGCGTTTTGGCATAAAAATTTACAGACTCTGTGAGGAAACTGGTTACACATATGGCATGAAAGTATATGTGAGGAAGAAAACACAGCGAAGGGTGCAAGACTTGACCGTAGCGCATGTGACGTTGGCAGAACTGACAGAGAAAGTATAAGGACGTGGACACAAATTATTGCACATGGAAAACTTCTTTTCTTCCCCTGCATTATTCAAAGACTTGGCCACAAAGAAGATTTACTGTTGTGGCACTGTCAGACCGAACAGGAAAGGCATGCCACAGGACCAAGACCCCAAGAAAATGGAAGTCAAAAGGGGCGACATTCACGTAGGGACTAGGGGTCACTTGACAGCAATACTGTGGAGGGATAAATGCGCCATATACATGTTGAAAAATATCCACAATGCCCCCGCAGAAGGTAATTTCTGCGACAGTAACCGGAAGGCCATAAAGCCGCACATTGTTGCGGATTATTCCCGTCACAGGTTCTTAGTGGATAAGGGAGACAGAATGGCCCACAGCCGTCGGACATTCAAGTGGACGAAAACATTGTTCTTCCACCTGTTCGACCTGGCCATTCTGAACAGCTGCATTCTCCTTTCCTCATGTGGGGAAAGAACATTTCGCATAGAGATCTTCAATTCACCCTTGTGAGGAATATGTTGGCAGAGGCTGGATATGAAGGGACTATACCAAGGCCATTAGCAAGACAGCCCAGCGCTGCCTCAGAAATCAGTAGACCGGAGGCCAGTAGTAGCTGGCCTAGTCCATGCGCCGAGCAGTGCACGTTTGTTCGGCCAGGGGTGAATACAGAAAAGTTTTAGTGAAGTGCCGGAAGTGTGATTTGGAATCTGTGTAGCCAGAAGCTGCTTTGAGGACTACCACACGAAAGCATAGCTCTGAAACTTTTCGTTCTGTTCAAGATGGATTTCCGTAAGCAAAACTGGGGTTGGAACCGAAATATAAGTAAAAGAAATGGAATATTTTGAGACTTTTTGCAGTTTACTTGGTACGTGCTGAAATATCAGTGTCATTTTATAAAAAATGCTGCTTATTTAATTAATTTAATACTTTTTGGTTCGTATCATATAAATGTTTTTTTAGCCCATGCGCAGAAGTTTGAAGGGCCGACTTGGAAGAATGTTGTACCGCAGACCCCACCAGTTCAATTTAAAAGCCGTCGCATAAAGGTTAAATAAATGTCCTTAGATAAACTTGCTAATATCCAAAAAACCAGTTTAGCACCTTATCTTTTTGAAGCTCAGTCCGAGACTCGAACTACGGACCCTGGCCGTTTACAGCCCTGTAAGGCCAAGAGTTCAGGAACGCTGAAAAATTCCACGCATATGTCGTGCCGTCGCAGACACTTCAATCAAACTCAAAGCCCGACCCCTGTTTTGCCTGTTGTCGACTAAACTGCGTATTTATGATGATTCCAGTCACTGAAAAAATGAGAATAATTGTTTTTCACTATAAAGTACGTAAAATTAAACACGGAAGTCAGAACTGCTGGTAACACGAAATACGTAGGAGCCTATGTGGAAGTCTGCAAGAATGAGATCAGGCCGTAAATCCTTTTCGTTTCGTTCTGTCCATCGACGTGAATAATAAGAGCCCAAACACCACTTTACGTCGCGGGCAGTATGCATTAGCCACAGAGTCTGTCACGCTGCCAATGGCACTTCCTCCAGTAGCAGTGATAATTCTTTCGTTGCCGTGTCGTTCTAGTGAAGTGGCCGTAACCGTATGTTTATAGGAACCGCTCAGCTTGCTTTTAGCAGGAGAACACAAGCCTGATATTAACTGTATATCACGAACAGCCAGTCCGCACAGTGCACTCAACAACTGGATATTATGTATTTAGCAGATGACATTCCGTTTGTTTCTTTAACTCATTACGTGAAAGAATAATTCAGTCAACACAAATGTTTTTATTAGAAAAATATATTTTTTTACAATCTGTTACATGTTTCTACCTAAGATGTCGTTATCAGGCGAAAATTATACAATGTATGCCTTCCTTTTATGTACTGTGTAATTTTCGGCCGTTGAGGACCTCGCAGGTTGAAACGTGTAGCGAACTGGAGAAACACATATTGTTTTTGTAATAAAAAGTTGTGTTAACCAGGACTGTGGAGTCCGTACACAAAACCTCCGACTCCGACTCCGACTCCTTAATTTTTAAATCTCCGACACCGATTCCGAATCCTTCATAAAAGCTCAATATGTATTAATAATGGATTAACCTACTAAACAGGTAAATGGTATCATAAGACGTTTCATCGCCACTACGTGAATCATCAGACTACTTTTTAGACTTATAGCCTATATTTAAGCATGGCTGATGGTTATTGTACCTAGTATCTATTTAAGAGTTTATATTGAGGTCGGAGTCGGTTTTACCTCTTATTTTGTATGGGTGTGAAACTTGGTCTCTCACACTGAGGGAGGAACAAAGTCTGAGGGTGTTCGAGAATAGGGTGCTGAGGAGGCTATTTGGGCTTAAGAGGAACGAGGCGACACGGGAGTGGAGAAGACTACATAACGAGGAACTTAATGACTTGTACTCATCACGAAATATTATCAGGGTAATCAAATCGAGAGGAATGAGATGGGCGGGGCATGTAGCACGTATGAGGGAAAAGAGAGGTGCACACAGGATTTTGGTGGGGAGACCTGAGGGAAGGCGACTACGTGGGAGACCAAGGCGTAGATGGGAGGATAATATTAAAATGGATCTTCAAGAAGTGGGATGGGGCATGGACTGGATTGAGCTGGCTCAGGATAGGGACAGGTGGCGGGCTCTTGTGAATGCGGTAATGAACCTCCGGGTTCCATAAAATGCGAGGAATTTCTTGACTAGCTAAGAAACTGTTAGCTTCTCAAGAAGGCCTCTGCTCCATGGAGTCAGTCGGAGTCGGTATATTTTTACCGAGTCCGACTCCGACGCCACCAAAATTCCTTCCGACTCCAATTTAAATTTGTGGGATTACGAGTAATTGTACATTAACCGTTATAAGACTAACGTGCATAGAAATTCACTTCTGCTTGACAGAGAACACAGCACGTGTCCACTGTGCGACAGATCAGGCAGTTCTGTTTAGAGCAACAGTTTATGTTTGTTGTGAGAATCTTAAGAAACGCTTCAATATAATCTAAGGGCAAAGTGCACAGTTTCTTAATGCTGCAGCAGGTGTTACGTACAGTTACCTGTGCGATCTAAAGTTTTAACCGCAAGAAGAATGCATTTAAGTTTTTTTTTAAGTGGTGAAGGGCCCCGTAGCGGACTCTACGGACGCACTTCAGCCTTGAGGCTTATTGTGCAACCCTATGATGAAGATGAAGATGATGATAATTATTTTTTGTCGTTTTCCTAGTAATGGAGCACCAGTGGAATGAAATTGACAGGGGAAAACCGAAGAACTCGGAGAAAAACCTGTCCCAGTGTCCACCACAGATCCCACATGGACTGACCCGGGATCGAACCCGGGCCTCCGCGGTGGGAGGCCGGCGTCTAACCGCCTGAACCATGGCACGGCCGCATTCAAGCTAGTATGTTGCAAGAGTTGCTCCGGCAGTAGATAACCATCAAGACCCCTGCCACAGGTAATTTAAAAGCGCTTCGAAGTCTTTTGAAAATAAACGTAGGCCCACTCTAAATCTGATCACGTTTTCCACAGTGAATGTTGAGGCTGTTCTCCGTTAGAGGTCGACAGCATACCAATGTGTGAGAGATCGGTGCAGTTTTCAGACAAACGAAGTTTCTATCTCAGCCTTATTTATTAAAAAGTTTGATAAAATTGCATTTTGTTACAATAGTGAGATTCACCAGTTAAGTTCATGAAGCAGGGTCCTTATGCAGAAGCTGACAGTATCTCGACATGACAAATTCCCCGCCGTATGTGGGACTCAGAATTTCCTTTTGGTTTTCATAAAGGCGCACCGCAAGGCCCTAACTTAAGCCAGCTGAATCCATTCCGCACCCTAACACCCAAAGTGTTCAAGTAAATTTTAGTAGTACTTTTCCCTCCGTGCCTAGTTCCATTTAGTATTACCATCTGCTTAGATTTTAGAATGAAATTTTATGGGCTTTTCTAATCTTCTTGAGGGATTGGTTTCTGTATGTAAGCTTTTTTTTATTTATCAATACTTCTTCATTTTCCTTATTAATTTTGTTAACGTAATAATATTTAGAGTCGATCTCGGTGGCCGTGCGGTCTGAGGCGCAGGTGTGAAGCCGCTTAATTCCTGGGATTGCGGGTTCGAATCCCGCTGAGGGCATGGATGTTCGTCTGTTGTGTGTTGTGAAAGTGAGCTGATCAGCCGTGCAGAGGAGTGCTACAGTGTGTGTGTGTGTGTGTGTGTGCGCGCGCGCGCGCGCGAGTGAGTGAGTGAGTGAGTGAGTGAGTGAGTGAGAGATCTGCAAACCTCAACAGTGAGGCGGCCTGGACCAGAGTCGGACTGTTGCGTAACAGAAACAAAATAATAATTTGGAATATATTTTGGAATTGCGGTCGTTGTATATCATGTGGGTGTGCTGTGTATTTAATAAGCTACTAGTGCTATGTGGAGGGAACTCATTTTGCCACTCTGGTTTCCGCGGGTGATTTCATGTGCTTCATTGCAAAAAATATATATATTCGTACAAAAGAGACGACGTTATGAGTGATCGCACCACGTTTGTTGTTAGCATATCGGTTTAACAAAGTCGCTGAAATGTAAAACGTATGAAACTTGATATGCCTTTGAATAGATCAATTGTGCCACACCGAGCGATCTGTTACGTATTTGTCGTTCGTTTACCCCGCAGAATATCGTGTCGATGGTAGGATTGTTAGTGAGTGATCAATTTGAGAGCAACGGCCGTGGACTAATGTGAGGAAAGGTGCTGGAGGGCAACGTGAGGCCCGGTGTGAGGTTCAAACCAAGAATTTCCAGAATAAGAGTCAAAAGTTGCGCGAACTTTCTGGTCCTTATACTATTCATGTACATAGCTATGAAGTGTATTTTTTTGTTTACCAGACAGCGTCCAAAGAAAATCATCCCATGATAACACCAGACGTCTGCCATCTTGTTGGCTACTTGTACCTCCACGTTAATAAGATAGTGAGTGAAGTCACGAAGGTAATTTTCAAATCAGCGTATATTCATGTGTGATGCAAGTTTTTTGCCATTCTGGCCACGCAACAGTAGGGTTATTTGTGCTCGTTGCAATGCGTGTTAATGGGGAACTGGGTTCTTGGCACCATTTGTGTTTTCATAACATGAACACCAACTGCTGTGGGTTTGGAAAGGGTTGTAAAAAGAATTTGCTTGAGATCAGAGGACCGATTAATTTGTTCTTCAAACGTAAATAGGAAAATCAGGAAGATTTTTTCATTTGTAAAGAACATGAGACTCTAATCTTATACAGACCTTTTATGAAGCACTGCAATTCAGTCCTCTGTTGCAGAATGTTTACTGAACCTGGGAATCAGGAAGTTTATGAAGACTCACCAGACACAGTTCGTTAGAGTAGTTAGTGCGTCTTGCCCAGTATAATGTGACAGTGTTATTGAGGTAGTGGTGGTAATGTGCAGCTAACGGAGCACTTGAAGAGTCTCGGGAAGCAAAATTGTGTAGCACTGTTTGTGTAGCTTTCGAAACAGAACAGGGACTTACGTGCGTGCGTCGCCCTTCAGGTTCATATCCTGAAAAGGAGAAATAAGTTCTTGGAATCGAAATTTTATCGTAGACACACATCTTGACATTAACGGTCATGTTTCGCAACGAGATGGAGACTTCTTCCTCTTTACTGTGATTGACCTTACGGTTTTATTATTTATTCCCTTTCCACCGGAAGGCGTCTGGCCTCTGTATCGACAAGCTGACACTGTTTTAACAAGTTACGGGTTTAGATCTTGTAAGAGCCCTTTTTTGTTTACGGAAGTTTTCCATCCCTCGGTAAACTTATACAAATGTTATTGTTATCTGTCTATGGTGTAGGTCATAACCCTTGCTTGTATAATGCAGGATGAAATCTTGAGTTGTCATTTGTACGTGGTCGCTCCTTAGACGTAGAGTGTGACGTAGGCCTGTAAGGTGAAGGGTCAGAAGGTAAAGTGAGTTTTAGTTACGTCAGCAGTACCGCGACAGTGCTGGAATCTTGTTGTTGTTGTTGTTGTTGTTGTTGTTGTTGTTGTTGTTGTCGTCGTCGTCGTCGTCGTTGTTGGAGTCCTTGGTGGACCTTAGCCTCTTCAAAATTGTTCTCCACTGCTCTCGGTCCTGTGTCTTACGCCTCCAGTTCTATACCCCATCTTCCTTAGGTCTGTTTCAACTGACTCCGGCCACCTTGCCTTGGGTTTTCCATGTCGAGTGCCCTCTGGTCTGTATAATGTTAGCTTTCTGCAAGGGTCCAGCTCTTGCATTCTGAAGAGGTGTCCCAGCCACCTCAGTCTTCCTATTTTGATCATTCTATGTCCAGTTCATTGTAGAGCTTAGAAAGCTCATTACTGTATCCTATTCTCCAGATACCGCCCTCATTAATTGGGCCATAGATCCTTTTTAAAATTCTGCTTTCGAAGATTTGGAGAAGATTTTCATCCTTCTTTGAGAGGGGCCAAGTTCCACTTCCATACATTAGTATGGGTCTTATCAGGGTTTTATACAATATACATTTTGTCTGCCGTTTCAAATATGGTGAGTTTAGCTGTTGACATTGCTGAAATATATGACGTAAAAATGAATAATTTTTCGTTCGCACTTCTCTGGTTTTAATAGTATTTTGAGTACTTACGATATTGTGAAATGCCAACGTGGCCGCTTCATGAAGTAGAATTCACGAGGGAAATGAAACGGTGTCTAATGTGACCTCTATAGTTATAAGGTAAGAGGACTAATTAGAACTGTAACGGAAGAATTGTAGTTCAGTACGACGACAGATATATGAAGGCACAAAATTTGCGAGTGCTTGGGAAGATTTTGAAGGAGGGCGCGCGAGTGTTAGTGAAATGCTTTCAGGACCACCAGGAACTGTGACATGTGTGCGCGTTAAGAAGCACATCACATGCCATATCCGACGCGCACGAAGAACCAGCGTTGGTAAGGTCAATCTGAAATGATCATTCGTAATAGAAAGAAGCTCTGCTGGAATACCTTCGAGTTTTATCGGGCATATATACTTCCGAAGGAAGCAGAGAAGAAGTTGTGGTTGAAATTCGAGGTTATCACGTCTGTGACTGTGAAGGCTGCAGTGTTATGGGATGTCACGCCTTGTAGTCTGGTGGATATTAACCGACATTTCGGTTGAATCTTTTATTAAAATTAGATCTTTAGTGAGAGTTTAGGGAAAGGAGGAAGAACTTAAGGAAACGGTGCATTTAAGGAGGTAGATAGGGGAAAACGAACAGTGTGTTAAGATAGTAAAAATAAAAGTGAATTTCAATCTAGAACAGATGATGAAAGACCAGAGGACAGTACAGGTGTAGCTGCACTCTTTCTTTAACCTCGGCGCTAGATGGGGTGGGTGGTCAGCGCAACGCTGCGGCCGGTTTACCCCCGGGAAAGAGACCCTGTACCCATTTATAGGACGGTGGGTGGGCCCCAGGGCCAGTCTGGACGGATGCGGGAAATGCCCCGCCCCCCCCCCCAGCAGGATTCCATCCCCGGACCGTCTGCACTACCTCGGCCCGTATATGACAATGCAACTAATTCCGAACATACGTAGTGTAAATAGATATACTTCTACTTCTACTTCTTTAGGGCCCGTCAGCTAATGCTGCGGATGCACCTCAGCCTTAGGCTTATCGTGCAGCCGTAAGCACTCCATTCAGCACAGGTTCAATAACCCTGTGCCTCTTATATAGAGGCAAAGGTCCCTTACTGAAGCTGAGCTTATATCTTCTGGTTCAGCAAACAGCTTCCCAAAAACATTATAGCGCTGAAGAGTTAACCCCCTGCAGCAACAAGTGAGATGCTGCACTGTTTCAGACTCCATCCCGCAAAATCTGCAAGTTGGATCTCCATCAAACAGGCCCATAGTATGCAGGTGCCTCCTCACAGGAGCTAAATAGATATAAGTGGACTTCCGAATTTAATGATATTCGTTTGAAGATGTGTACTGTCAGTAAATTAAAGTCAAGGATGGTTAGATAAGCGAAGACAAAAGTTCCCATGTGGAAAATATGTGTATTCGGAACTCCATTACCTTTTTTTCATTCCTATTAGTTTGAATTTGTTAATTTGTTCCAGCTTTGCCTTATGTATTGAAATTTTCGAGGAAAAAAATTTATCGTAATTTCTCAAGAACTTGTAGCATATAAATTAAAAGTTACTGAAACTAAAACATGCTAGTCTCATTTTTAATTCACGAAGTGCGTCTCGTTCTGTATTTTATGTGTTTGCTGTAAGGCTAACGGCGAGGTATTTTCTGGAGTCCCGAATATAGCTTAAGGTGTTACACAGCCATACGTCGTATCTTCACACCTCATACCATCATACCTCATACGATAACGCATCACACCATCATACCTAACTTCCTCACACCTCATGCCATCATACCTCACATCCTCACTCCTCACACAACGATACCTCACCCCACCACCCACAGTGCAAACCCTAGATACATTTACACACCCGTTATTAAATTTATGTACCAGGACTATTTTTCACAGTTAGTTTACAAAAATCAATAGAGCTTGGTAATGAAAATGTGTTTAGTAATTAAAAAGAACGTGTAATAACAGCAAGAGGTAGCAAGGCATATGGGCACTGATTTTGAAAAATTTATAGATGCGAGTCAGAAATAAACATAAGGTGCAAAATCAATAATAATGATTATCATCTGGTATAGGACACGGTATACTGTGGCAGCTAGTTAACGATGATTCGTAAGAACCTGCTGCCTCTGTCTTCAAAGTAGACGAATAACCCTGCCAGAAGAAAGGGGAAGGGAGAGACTTTTTTGGGGCTATAAGCGAGGCAGTTGGAGACGGCGTCGCAAAACGGGGAGGCGGGTGCGTTTGGTGCTGGGAGAACACGAGTATGAAAAGTGGAAAACAGGTGAGAGGATATTGAAAGGGTGGAAAAACGATGTTCGGAAGCGTAGGCGAACCAGAGTAACGCTCAATAAAAGCAATGAGATGATAGGAAGAGTCAGAGGAAGGGAAAAAGCAGAAAGGCTTTGAAAGTATTCGCTGTTGTCTAGATACGACTGGAGGCAAGGGACGCAGGTTCAGGGGGATAAGAAGAAAGGGTGGAAAGACAATGCGAAGAGAAAACGCACTGGAAGAGGCATATGTTGGAAGAGTACGGATAGGGACCAGGAATTCAACGTGTCTTATTCTTCTACCTTTAAGATGGAAGCAGCATATTCCTTCGGGATACAGTTTACTGTGCAAAAGGATATACGGTTCCACACATCAAAAGACAGCATTTCTCAGTCACTGCAGTAAGAATATTACATCTCACACAATTGTAATATTTATAGTTAAGATTCCGAAGCCCAATGTTAAGAATATGCACTGCCTGCTGGAACATTAAGAAATTCTACCTTTGGCTGTCCGAGTGTGTTTATTTCTTGCATACGACTCTCATAATGAATAACGTTTATTTGTCTGAACATCATATACCGACTGGTTTTTAGGCTTGTGCGCAAAATTGCGAAAAGTGACTACTAGCTTCGCCTTGTCTGTCCGTCCTCATGGAACAACTTGGTTCCCACTAGCTGAATTTTCATGAGGTTAGATATTCGAGTATTTTTCTAAAATCTGTTGAAAAAATTCATGTTTTATTAAAGTCTAACAAGAATAACGGGTACTTTACATGCAGACTTACGTACACTTATGATAATATCGCACTGAATTATTTTAGAATGAGAAATTTTTGAGAAAAAATTTGTATAGAAAGTGAAAACACATTTTATGTTCAGTTACTTCTTTTCCGAAAGTCGTGTCGTTTATGAGATAATGTGGAAAACATATGGTAGAGCCAGACAGGCCTTAGCTGACAACACAATGCGGGCGCATGCGCTTTGCATGCCGGATAACTAAGGCAAGAATACAGACACACATTCGGAATATGTAATAGTTATCGCATTTGTTCGGCAACAATGGTTACACAAACGCTCCTGAATATTACGTTAAAAGTACATTGACCATCTTGTTAAAATGATTAGTCTGTTCTCTTTGAGGTAGGAATTGACGTTTTATATATAGTTTAGACGATCGGCGGTCCTCAGTAGGGTTACATTCGGGCTGCTTGAAGACTGGAGGCTTATGACCCGGCACGACCAAGCACCTGAACCCGTTCATCTCCAGCCAGATAGTACTTGGCCCCTACGGTATTCTGTTTCAAAGTGTTGCTAAAATTGAGACACCCGGATTTAAAGCAAACATGGACTGGACTTATATGTCTGGAGATGTGACGTCCTACAATAAAAATATTGAGAAGGACAAGCACGTATTTGGACCGTGATGAATTAGAAACACGGGCAGGAAATCCGTAGACATTTTGAGTGCAGTAACATCAAAGAGGGCCGTATGCTTTGATGATTGCTGATAGATATATGCGTCGGATCGTAAGAGCTTTCCACAAAGAATAAATCACACGTACTATATACATTTTTGAGTTTTAATTTTTCAGTTATGTCTGTGGATATGTACTGCGTAACATAAAATTCGCACAAATATGGTTAGTAGTTTGACTCACCGTCTGAAGCTACACGTCACTTCCGTTATTTAGTTTATCAACGCGCAGCATCAGAACATTTCCCCTTATATACACTCTGTATAATGACATGCAGACGTCATTTATTGACAGATTCGTTGATGTTTTTGATGTTTATGTTTGCAAACACGCTTTCTGTTCTTAGAAATAGAACATTTTCTGTATGTTCCAAAATATAACAGCGGCAATATGTTGCTCACTAGCGGGCAATCACTCAGGTACACTGATTGACTGAAGAAGTTATACGTATGCAACTAATGGAACAGACCCGTTGAAAATGAAGCGGGATTCTTTTTTTTTTTGACATATATTTTCCCTGCACTCTCTGTATTCTTTGCCTTTCTTCCTTTTGTACCTTTCTGGCTTCCTTTCCGTCTCTGACCTGTCTTACGTTACAATAATGAGCTATGTTACAGCTCTGTTCTCCAGGTGACACACCTTCGTATTTTCGGACATGGAGTTACCGCCTCTAACAGGTTCGTCAGAACTACATTTTTCTGAGAAGCGGCGTCAGAAAGACGTAACATACTTAGACAGACAAAACCGTCTCCTGTTTTGTGTGTGTGCTTGCGTGCTAGCAGAATTGCCCGTTCTTAGCTGAGCATGTGTTTTTGTTGCACTTATCGCAACACATAAGCAATGAATCGACATTTTCCTAAACTGTAACATGAAATCGTAATTAATGCATAATCATGTAATTTACAAAGTAAACAGGAGGATTAGAAGATAGAATAAATTAAAGTGTACTCCCGTAGCTGACGGACACATAAAACGCGAGGAATATGACAGCGCTCAGGAACGTATCCCTAATACTCTCGCACCACCTTGTGCGTTACGGATTCTATAAAGTGGCAAGTACTCGGAGAAGTGTCATAAGTGAGTTCAGGTCTTAGCTATTCAGGACGCGGTGGTAAGCAAAAAACTTAAACCGCGGATATAAAATCCGACATCATATGAAAATTCTGCGGTCCTTTTACGAGGTCATTAATTCTACTGACGGTGTTTCTTCGTGCAGAAGTTCACATTACTGTCTACAATATGTGGATGAACAGATCTCTGCCGTGAAAATCCATGCTTGTGAACACTGTTTTGATGCTGCGCAACTTCCTGCTCGAAACTGACATCTGGTACATCTCACAGTGTTTTTTTCTTTGTAGGCCTATGTTAGGTACAAATTGTGTAAAACGTGTATTGAAAGTAAGGCGTAGACAGACCAAATGTGCATCTGTTTGTGAACTTCTTATTGTCCATTTGGAAGCGCTGACGAAGTGATGTTTATTGGGGTCACTATTTTTTTTAATGTTGTCCCTTGCCACTGGCCTTGAATGACATCACACTTTGTAAATCATGACAGACTGCCGGTAGGACTAGCCTTGTTTAGAGCTTCGCTATCCGTAAGCTGCGAGGAATGCTGAAATGAGTTTTACGAAGAACGACAAGGTCTTGATACTTGCTAAGCCGTTTAAGAAATTCACCGTCTGTAGTATGGGATTCATTACCGCAAGAGCCCGCCACTCTATACTGAAGCAGCTGAATCTATGCCCTCCCCTTTTTGTCCTCCGTGTCGTTGAAGCGCATTTTAATAGTCCCTTCTTATGCGAATTCACTTCACACTCATTATGCTTCCTGTGACTTATTTAGATTCAGCAGTTATTATGAATGGGGCACGCAGTGGCACTGCGCTAGAAACCGGAAGGCCGCGGGTTCGATTTCCGATGGTGTCACGGGAATTTTTCATTGACATAATCCTTCCGGTCGTACTATGGCCCTGGGGTCGACTTAGCCTCTAACAGAAATGAGGAATATTTCCTGGGGGTAAAGGCGGCCGGTACCGATTGTCTAGAAATCTGAGAGCCTCAACCTCCTGGAACCCTAAGGGCCTGTCCAGGTCCTTGCTTTTACGAGACACAGGGATAAAATTGTCTCTATGCATAATTAAGCACTCAAGTCACGAAACCTCTGCACTAGGTGGAAGTGAGTAGACAGATTCTCGCTGTGGTCGCATTACCGAGATGAAGGAGCCCTAAATGAATCACTTAGGTGACTGTGTTGGCCCTTAACGGGTGTGACCGCGATGTTGAAGACAAAAATCCCTGCCCATCTGTACTAGCAGGTATTTAATTTGTGTATACTTTGTAAAACAGATACACAGATTAGATAAATAGAATAGATAGATGACAGGTATATAGATTAGATAAAATTGATTGATATGAAGATAGGCAGACTGACAGTTATGTAGACAGACACGATAAAAGAGAGAGATAGGGAGAGGAAGCGTTTGTTGAATAAAAATTTCCCCCCCCCCCCCCCCCCGCAATATTCAGGTGGCCATATTCATAATCCTTGTTAGCAAGGATTGTTTAACTTGTTTGTTGAGAAACAAACAGACCTCTCTTTATGAAGTTGGCGTCGATCCATGAGTCTGTTCCTTCGTTGCAGGAAATACTATTAGGTAAAAAATAAGTGTTTGTTTTCAGAATAAAATTTAGTGTCCTGAAATGCAACACAGTCACTTCTCGTTGCGAGTCGACACCCCTCTCTGATAGCTGCCATTTTTGTGAGTTCTAATACTGGAAGGACAAGACTATTTTTGCCACATTTTTACAAAGTACTTGCTTTGTTAATATTCATTGTAGGCTGATGCTGAATAAGATTTTGACTTCTTACATAAAAAATCTTACAAAGTTACTACTAGTATCTCTTAAGTAAATGAAAATCGATTGCTGTCATATTACACGTACAGTTGTAAACGATGTGCTGATAAATAGCTAATAGCGAATTTTACAGGTTACATGATTCAATTATCACGCAGCCAAGGATAACGCAAAGTTTAGTGCCAAAACAGAATTTGTTGTAGACTGTTGTGTTGTCCGAATGTTTGTTCGCGTTTTCAGCTGCAGGTGTTTGGAAATTTCCTTACACATCCTAGTGTGAAAAGTCAGGTACACGAACTTTTTGACACGTTTAAGAGAGCAAAATTCTGAATAAAATTTCCAGAAGTTCTAAAGAAATATCGTCAATAGTTCTTGTTACAGTTCGGTTCACAATTTTCATCTTGCCATCTCCTCTCTAAGACAGTGGTCTAGGTAGACCATTACAACATCAAACGTGACTGTGAAATCGTTTTGGTGATCAGTTTCGTCAGTGTCTTGTCGACGTTCATTGCATCTGATATCTTTTTGTCTCCGCACTCATGGAATGATACATCATGACACAGGGACCACACCTGAAGATTTTATCTTCGCAGTGTTACCTGGTATGTTATATTATGAAAGTTGTCCTGCCACCCTGAAGGAATATGCAGTATGTGTATTGTACGTTGGGGGTTGGGAGCTAATGACGGCATCTGAGGAAGTGTCAGGTGGACGGGAACATCTGTAGAATGAAGAATATGTAATTTGTATTATGCATAAACTGCATTAGGGTGATCGAACCAAGGAATAGAAGAAGAGTGGGAGATATACGGTGCATGAAGGACACAAGACGTGCATAGAGACTTGCAGTTAGGAGCCCCGAAGTGAAGAGTCTTCATGTTAGGCCTAGGCGCAAATGGTAGCACGGTACGAAACCTTGTGTTAAAAATTGCGGTTTTAGTGTGTGGAAAGGGTGTAACTGGTTCTGGCTACTGTAAAAGTAGCTGTCGTTTTGGAAATGATTCTGAAAATGTGGCGTCTTCAGTGGCTGAATTACGCTTGGCCCCTCAAGAAGGGGTTTTCTGCACAGAATAAAGGTTCCAGCAAAGTTGTTGATTATGAAATTAACGTAAATAAAATTTAAGAATTTTTTTGTGAAACTAGCAATATAAATATGATGCAACTAAGCGTATTTGAACACATTTCAAGCTTAATCTGCTGCATTCAACCGTGTATTTGGAGGTGTGTGTGTGCTGTATAGTCAGTACGTGTCGTTAAATGAGCTTAGAAAGAAGATTGTGTGTCTCTTCTCTTTGGCTCTTACGTCACTACCATACGATTTTCAGATTCGACGTATGACGTAAACTTAGTTTCTGATATTTTCTTACTTTATTATTATCAAATTATTAATTTCTGCTCGTTTTCTGACTCCAGAGATGTGAATGAGAAATCTAGGGTTTTAATCGTGTCATCGATTCAAATTCAGGAAGAAACGATCGTAAAATGTTTCATTTTCCACTAAAATATGACGTAATGTTGGTGTGTTATGTGACAGTTTGCACTGCCCGCTCTATGTACACGTTTTAAAATTCTCCACTTCATAAAAATGGTGATAACAGTAACAAGAAAGGACGAAAGTAAGTCAGCTGGTGGCTTCGTAAGTTCTAAATTTAGACACTTGAATCTGGAAAGTTTATTTCTCTTTTCTAAGTGTTGAAGACTTTTCGTAATCCTTTCGGAGCTTATTTTTCGTTATTTTTTCAATGTTCAAGGTGATTTACAAATCCACCATGTGGAATGCTAAAAATGTTTATGTAAATGACATAAGAGTGACAGGTATATCTTCACGCCACAATATTACACATAAATCATATTCCGGATAGCAGAGTCCGGTTGGAAGCCGATAGAGTCTGTATCTAATTTCGGTCATGGTCAAATTTAATTGCTACCGTGATTACATTTGTAAATACGAAAGATGCATTCAATGATATTTGCATTAATATTTCATAGTAACGGTGAAGGACAAAAATAATTTAACTGGAGACTTCATGAGTTTTCGTAGAACAGAATATTATTTCTATCTACGAGAGCAGTTTTCACTACCTGGCAGGTATTTATGTTTCTACACTGGACCATCCACGTAGTAGTATTATTACCACGAGTTCTCCAAAATTTCACATGTATTTTAAGGTAACGATTTCTGGATTGTAACAACCTCAAGAGCAGTGGATAGGTACCAACTTTTCGGATGAGTGTGCTGTCTCCGTCGTGACTTATTTTCAGAATATGGAGGCAGAACGTTCCTCAGAATCGGTGGCGGGCGTGACTATGTAGCAAGCCACACTGTGTCACATTCCAGAATACCGTAATCTTCATATTGACCCCCATGAGAAACGCAGACGTCACGCTTCGACTATAAAGTTGTGGGCAGTACGTTCCTTTAAAGCTTTCAGATAGGCGAAGCTGTACACCATGTTAGATGGAGTTACGTCATGAAAAAATGTAAGAGTCACACTCACGGAATAAGAACTGCAAGTACCATACTTAGATCATGAAAAAAAGAGGCAGCGGTTTTCGCGGAAACGTTTAGGCCCCTCTACAGAAATACACGACGCCATATCTCACCAAAGCGAGAACCTCAACCGTCACACTACTACTGTGCAGACGGAGACCGCAGGTGGTCGTCATCAATTTTGTTACCCCGCTTAAACTGAAGGGCTTGCAAGTGAGTGTATTCACCCTAAACTTTGTTGGAAGTAAATCACGTGTGTATAGTTTGAAAGTGTCTCAAGTTGCGTCGCTGATCATTTCCTGAAACCATACAGCACAGCGACTTTTTGCATCGTGTGCCATTGGCCTACCTCAAAGCGATTCCAGTGCGCCTAGTGATGCTTCGAAAGCGCATATACAGCGAACTGTTAAAATCCCTGCAACTGTTACTGCTGAAAGTAGGTGTGGCTCTTAGGATTCATGTTCACGTATGAGAAGGAACACAAAAATGCACGGAGTAAGAAACAGTGACGTGAATTTCAGGAGCTCACGGCGATACGGATCATGACTACGATTGTCTGGAATGTGACGCCGTGCAGGTTTGTGGGTACGTGCGGACGCTTGGGACGGAAGTGAAGCTTCCATCTTCAGTGTGGGCACGTTCAGAAAACCGCAATTTGGAAAAAAGCAACATATTCTTGAATGTCCTTCTATTAGGGAATGTTTTGCAACTTGTCCGTGGGAGTTTAGCGTGAGCAAATGTTTTAAATATGCATATTTTTGTGAAGGCCCTGTAAAATATTTAACGCTACACGTGTTGCTAGATTTATAGACCAAGAGTGCTACTGTCTACTACAGTTTTGCGACGATCTTACAAGAAGGACGAGCGGGTCTTGCTTGGTAACCCTGCGAGCCGTAAAGTTCGTGTTTTCCCCTGTAATAAATGTAGTGTCTCTCACTACACCCCTTTATTATTATTATAGTTATTATTATTATTATTATTATTATTATTATTATTATTCTAGTTATTCCTCAGAGACTTAGTTATAAACTTTCAAGGGATGAAAGTGGACGAACACTATGTTTGTAACGAATATCGTCGTATTAGTGACAGGTTATGTTATGGGTTAAAAGACACAGTCAACAGGATTTGTTTTATTTACTGTTGTGTAGTTTATTTATTGGTGCATTGAGTATATATAAGAATATATAAGGCTGAATGTTTGGTTGATGGTGAATAATGAATTGAGAATAATATGGAAGGAAGCCGTTGTGATCTTATTTAAATCTGTCACGGCATTTAGCGGGAGGAACTGGGGAAGTTTATGAGAAACATCAGTGAGGACAGTCGGTGGCCCCATCGGGATTTGAAACGAATACCATCCGAATGCAAACCAGTAGCCGTATGTTAATTTGCTCGGTAACGGACCGAAGTGTTAAAATGAAGAGAAGAATGAATTTAAAAACAGGACATGAAACATTTTCTTCGAATCTTGGCAGAGCCTAAAAATGTAGGAGCCAGACTCCACTTTCTTCTCCGGTTTTACGTTAGAAGTACACTGAAATAAAAACTCTCATATCTTAAGTCCTTATTTAATTTTGAAGTAAGGAAAACTAAGCTGAAAAGTCTGTGTACTTTCGGCCATAAAAGCATGCCTTCCCCTGTTACGACATCTAACTTCAGTAGCGTCACAGTCTCAACGACGCCCACCATTACGTATGCCGCAGATCACCAACCCCATAAACCACAGCCTGCTATGTTGGAGGGCAAAACAAAGTCTTACTGACAGTGTACGTGGACATGCGAATCATCATACCTCGGTCAAGTCCTCTCTGTTTTCCGCCCCATTTGCCGCAAAGACGCTTAACGTTCCATACGCACATTTTCATATTAGACTATGCAAAAGTGACGCTGGCAGTTAGACAATTAGTTGCTGGCAATGACCGAGCTGTTAGGTATGAAATGCTTGTTGAATCGGGATTTGCATAAGAAACCAAATGCTGCAAACGAATACCATCACAGTACAAATATTAGTTTCTTAAATATCCCCAGCATGTTTCGATGAATACAAATCATCATCAGGGATGACATGTGTACTATTACGTGTCCAATGATGGCATTCGTTTTTGTATTACATGAATTAACGGCGACGCAAGGAATCAATTAAAAAATCTTAATTTACAATACATATTAGCGAAATCCTAGTCACTACGACGAGTTATGTAGTTGCCCTGGCGACCTGGCGCCAGGATTTGTAAGGCTCTATTTTAAAGAGTGTATAAAATATTATTCAATTTTTGACAGTTTCCTTTAACTATGACATGTGTTAATATATATGTATATATGTATATTAATGTTTTATTGTGTAGTAATGTGATTTTAATTTCAGGTATAAAGCAGAGACGATTGCACTTCGTATTTTCAAGGTACTGCTTTCATTAAAGGAACGATAAAGCATTGGACAGCGTTTCCTTATGTTTGGTGACCAGTCAACAAAATTACGTTACATTTAATCCTTCTTGATGTTGCGAGTTTTTAGAATCGACAGTAATCAAGATTATGGCCTTCTGGTTTCGGTTGCACACCAAAGCGAATCGTAAGTTTATTTTGTGTGGATGTAATATGGAACAGAATCACATCAAATGTGCCGTGCAAATGTCGTCATAAGAACTCCTACCTTTATGTGTGCTGGCCAATTGAATAATAAAAGTGGATAATGGCATTTTCTACCCACATTACTTTTATGAATACAAAGCAAGAATTCGTACCATTTAATTTCCTAGCCCAAAGTGTAATTGTGTCTTTCCAGGTAGCTTGTTTTCTGTGTATCGCGACAATAGCATTACATTTGAGCGTAATACACGCTGCGCATTTATTGCAGTGCTATTGCTGCGGTTTGTAGATGAGCGAACACGCCGTTTTAATCGCACCGTTGTGTACTTTTTGTGGTCGAACCCAGTGGCCGCGCGGTCTATGGCGCGGGTCTGTGGCCGCTGTCTTGCTGAGTTTGTGGGTTCGAATCCCGCCAGGGGCATTGATGTCTGTCTCTTGTTGAGTGTTGTGTGTTGTCCGGTAGAAGTATTTTCTTCGGGCTGATCACTTGTCCAGAGGAGCCCTACCGAGTGTGGTGTGTCTGAGTGTGATAGTGAAGCCCTCGATAATGAGGAGGCCCTGGCCCACTGGGGACTGTTGCGCCATGAAAAAAATAATTTTTGTAACTTACTGATCAGTGACTGAGCCCTGGATACTAGTTACGCTCAAGGTTTTTGCTACTAATTTAACGAGTAAGCTGACCGCTCGAAATTTCGTACATTAACTCTTAACCGTATTTTACCTGTACAGTGAGGTGTTACGGCTTCGGTGTTGGGTTTTGTGATGAACAAGTTGTAGGGATTTTTGGAAACAGAAAAAATTTCCAAAATTTGGACGGCATTCCGAATGGATCTGATGTACGCTTGGATTTGGACCTCTTGCGTCTTATATTTCGTACGACTGGAATCTGTCCCTAGTACATTAAAAGTAATGTAAAAAAAGGCAAAGCTATCCCATTACATTCCAGGAGGTTGAGGCTCCCAGATTTCTAGACAGTCGGCACACGAAGGTGGTAAGGTTGTCAGCCATATGCACCGGCCGCGTTTACCTCCCCAGGAAATATTCCTGGAACTCATTTCTGTTAGAGGCTAAGTCGACCCCGACCGACAGGATTATGCCAATGAAAAATCCACTGACACCATCGGGAATCGAACCCGCGATCTGCCGGTTTGTAGCGCAGTGCCTCAACCAACTGCGCCACCGCGGCCCCGTTAAAAGTAATGTAAGATGTGTAAGTCAGGTAGGAAGAGAAACTGGGGCTTAAATACTACTTGCATAAAATCTTATTTTACATCGGCCCGAACCCAGCTTCATTTCATTCTACGTTGCAGTATGCCGAAAGGTCAGACTCCGCTGAAGTGGAGCTCTAGAATAGAGTTGTGAGGAGAATGACATATTTACTTGCCACAGTGTTTGTATTCAAACCGCAGAGACGAGTTATACACTTTGCGTAAGTAATGGCCTCTGAAACTTTTCCATTCGAGAGTAAGCTTTGGCGCGCCATGACGTTTCTATTGGATTTGTTCTTAAAGACACCCGATCAATGCAGAGTTAAGATACATTGCGTGACCAAGTACAGCAAGGCACAGCCCTTTAAAGGCGTCTTATTTTCTTGCTAAGCCGCTTCTGGGAAGTGGGTGGAGACTTGTAACCTAATAAAGTCGTGTCCATCGTTGGGCTGAATAGCGACTGGCTACGGGCTTGACGGTCCGGGAATCAAACCCCGGTTGGGACGAGATTTTCCGAACCCATCAAGGCCGGCCGTGGGGCCCACCCAGCCTCCTGTGCAGTGGGTACCGGCTATCTTTCCTGGGGTAAAGCGGCTGGGGCGTGGCGTTGACCACCCACCCCAGTCTAGCACTAAGGTTGAAGAAAGAGTAGAGGTATACGTCTGCACCCCCTCCGGGCCTTCGTGACCCGTTGTAGGGTGAATTTTATCTTTTATGTCACTTTATGAATTTAGTTTGAGCTATGATACTGTACAGAATGTCGGGATTTAAATGACGTGTTTTACAGCATGTGGGAATTTCCGCGGGGGGGGGGGGGGGGGGCCAGTTAGGTTTGTTCTCGAAACTGTTGCATTACTAAGTACACAGCGAACCTTCATTATATATTGAGAATGTAACTACATCGTTAAGCGAATATTGTCAACGCTGGCAACGTCTGCACAGATTGATGTGTTTTCGTATACTACAAATTCATTACGCAAATTGGATATGTTAACATCTTCAACTTGGCGTTCATAAAATATGTAAAGATAAAGGTCACCCCATGACATGCCTATGCAGACACAGAGGGGAGGTGGAGATAGCTCCAACCACTTCAGAACCTGACACTAGGAGACGGGTGGTCATTATCGCGCTCCGGCCGCTTTATCATAAAAGATACAGATATATAATGTAGCGAATAACGTAGACGTTGACAGATTAAAGTGTTAAAGTAATGTGGCAGCCCGTGGACCCCAATTTATCTGACTCACTATAGGGGCCAGTGGCAAGATGCTGTGAACACGTTACCCAGGCGGGAAGTTTTCTGAGCAGCTAATCTGCTGGTGGTTGCTGAACGGTGCGTGCTGCTTGAAGTCAGTAGTGAATAACCGTGTACACGACTACAATCCATTTATTCTGTGGTCATGTAATTGAAGGTTGTCTCACGGTAAGAGGCATGAATTCGCATAATCGCCACGAACACGACGAAAGCTCTACGTTCCGATTTCATGTACGTCCTTGTGACCATTCTTAGGGTTCCGGCCGCACAGCCTTAGTACTTCGGATGTTTATTACCGAGATGAATGGGTCGGTATTTTCGTCAGCCCATCGTAACTGGCTGATCTTGTAAACATTGTATCCAGTAGTGGGATTAGATGTTAGCTGTTTTGAACCCTCGGTTTGTGCGACATTTGTTTTTTTTACATTACTGATGTTTTATAGAAACTCTTCAATTACATCATGGCATCCGACGCCACTCAGTCTCTGCAATAGATACTAAATTAAGAAATACACATAATTCTGACGTAAAATATAATGATTTTCTTTTATTTGTGGTAAATATTGAGAAAAATATGTAAATATTAGTCATGTAAGTGCTTAAGAACCAGAACTATAACTTACCTGTCGCATTAAACAATTATACTGTATTGATGGTACCTTTTCTATATGAGCAGCAAAATTAACGCTGTGCATTGATCCATACATTTCCTGTTACGACATTACAGCCACTTGCCGTTGTTTAAAACTAACTTGTGTCCTATTCTGCAACGAGTTTTATATTGGTAATACTAACGTCATCTTGAGTAAGATACTCGGCGAGACTCAGATTCTGAATGGATCGCTTGATTTCTTCAGCGAAGAATTTTCGTTGTTTTATATTGTATTTACGGAGCGTAAAGCTAGTCGTTAATCCTGATGAGTGATGTGCATGCACTGCGTGCATTATGCCTTACGTATGTTTTGAAATACAATCCAACTTTGCTAAACCATCTGCCAATTTTAGGTTTTTATAAAACGTTGATTGTGTAAATTTTTAATTTGCAGATTCTATATCTTAAGTGCTGGTATCCCGGTCTGATTGTCTTGTAAAATTTCTTGGGCTAGCACGCTGTCTAGCTGCACTGTATCTCGTATTAAGAGACGGTCCTTTACCCCGCATTCATTGAAGGTCTTTAAAGTGGGTACGTTCACCCCAAAGTTAGTTTGAAATAAACAACTCGAGGGTGTGTTGTTCGAAGGCCTCTCTCACGTTCTGTCGCAAATCGTTTCCTGAAACCACACAGCACAGCGACCTTTTTACATAGAGTTCTTGGCCTACCTCAAACTATCACAGTGCGCCCACTCGTGCATCGAAAGCGTGCGGCTAGCGAACTTGTAAAAATTCCTAGAACTTTCCCTGCTAAAAATAGCTTGGATTCTTAGAACACATGTTTAGATACGAAAAGTTAATCTTTAAGCACTATTTGTATCTCTTTATAAAACTTTTGTCTCCTGAGGGTAAAGGCGGCCGGTGCGTAGGGCTGACAACCTTATCACATTTATGTGCTGCTTGTCTAGAAATTAAGAGAGCCTCAATCTCCTGGAACCCTAAGGGCCTGTCCAGTCCTTTAATGGCATAGCTTTACTGTAGAAAACTTCTAATTACTGAGCGGCTTTACAAATGTGCTATTGATTCAAGAACTGGTGTGTATTTTTCTGAAAATTTTAGACGTACAGAAGTGCACGGCAACATGGAGTTCAAACAGGGCATACTGACGCGGGGTTTGAGGTGTTTGCGGCGATGAATAATATCAAGACTACGATACTCTGAGATGTGACGCCGTGTAGTTTTGTAAATAGTTACCGACGTTTCGGTGGTACCTGCTGCCTCCCCCTTCAGTGTGGTCAAGTCCAGAACCACAAAATCCTGAAGACACAGTTCTGTTCTCAGATGTTTTTCTTTGAAGGATTGTTTTTCAAATGGTCCGCGATATTTGGGCGTCAGGAAGCTTGAAGACGGAAATGAATCTACATTTTATATACAGGTTCTGTTCGTACCGCACAGAGAACTGTATGATTCCATTAGGAAAACCAACCGGTTAATGCTCCCTAGGGTGATCATAGCTGTTTGTCGCAGGAATCATGCAGAATGTTGAAATCGGCAAATTGCAGAGTGTACACTGTTAAGCATAATGGTACCTGCGGCACAGTAACCACTAGGCTTAAAGGGTTTATGAAAACCCAAGAAGTATTTAAAGAAACGAAAATATCTCTACATCTAACATTCCACAGCCTGTCAGACATTCACACTTGTTTTTCGCATTACTGCATCTCAGAAACGAAATATGTGCCTAAAACCCGCACCACCACATACTTCATGTACTTGTGTACACGTTATGCGTCATGCTGTTACCCCGTTTATTATTCTCGTCGGATACTGCTTGCATCCCCCTGTAAATATCTCCTTTTTACTACAGTACTTTCTGTAACTCCAGAAGTTTGCCATGTTCAATAAAGTATCTAATTCGCACATTGCTGTAACACAAAGGTCTTCCGAAATGTGACATCGTGTTGTTTGGTAGGTGGGTACGAGCATTTCGAATGAAACTGCTGCCTCCAATTTGAAGTATGAGACTTCAGCCCTTCTTTCCTCCGCTCCGAAGTTGGATGCGCAGTTTTCTGTGAAATTTCCGAACACATGTACCAAACTATACGGCGTCACACCACACAAAATCGTAAGCTTGGTACCGTCGTGATAACCTAAAAAATTAAAAGGATCGATAAGAATTACTAGATGCATCTGGCCCCTAGAAACGAGACTGGCTACCATTCTAAGTGTATAGCTTAATGATACTGTCAGTTACTGAGGTTTTGGCGTGTTGATGATTGATGAGTGAATGAACTTGGAGCTTTTGTGGAGTATAGTGACAGGGAAAAACCGAAATACTTGGCTAAGAGCCTGTTCCAATGCCACTTTGTCCATCACAAATCCCACATGCACTGGCCTGGTATGCAACAACATCCTTCGCAGTGGCAGACAGGCCTGAACCATGGGCAGAGCTCGCCTCACTGTCATGGGGCTTACCAGTTTACTAACTGCACTGCGTGAAGATTTAATGTGGAATGGCACAGAGCACTTCTCACGCTGCATTCATTACCGTGTTAATGCATATATCCAGTTACTCCATTCAGCACTTGACCCAGTTAGCAGAGCTTTAAACAGTGTTAGGCTGAGCTTTGTCGAACCAGTGAAAGCTGCAGACACGAATACAGAGGCAAGTGCGTCACCTAATGAACCACATTGAATTCTGGACACATTCAGTTTCATTTTGACAGGGTTACATTGTGGCGAAACCAGTGGGCTTATCTAGTTTTCTTTCTCACCGTAAGTACTGTTTTCTTCGTTTCCTATACCACATTCAGTACCGTAGAAGTAATTTTATTTAGCCTAATTATTGACTCTGGTAGTATATAGGATCAAGCTGAAAAGTATGGTTATAATTTTGATGTGTTCACCCGCTGGGCTGTATTGTCGAGATCCAGAAGGAGATGTGTATGTAACATGAAGATGTATCGTAGGAAGATACGTTTGAGGATGGGAGGTGGAAGAAATGGATTCTGTTTAGCGACCGGCTCTTGTATAAAGGCATATAAACGATCAGCATGTAGCAGTAGTTAAATACTGATGTTCGTAAACATGCTTTCCAGATTACTATAAATAGAAAAGTTTTGAGATGTAGGCGTAAATGGGAAGACATCGTATCTTAAATTATGAATTGATGTGGCTCAGAGTGGGTTCCAGTGGCAGGCTCTTTCGAACACAGTAATAATGCTTCAGTTTCCATGAAAGTTCAGAATTTCTGATCATCTGAACAAGTTGACTAGGGTTAACCCTTTAAAGAGGAAGTGTATCTGTTTTATATAAGGACTCAGTGCGTACCGCGCTGTAAACACTCTCCACTTCGGTTATAAAAACCAGTCTCTTAATGTTTTATAAGGCAAAAGTTGCTGTTTGTTCTGAGATCCGTACAAAACACATAAACGCAATGTGGGCACCACGTAGAATTGTTTAATGTTAAACCTGGTGGTACGTAAAGTTACCGCTAGGCTTTAAAAGTTTAAGGTTCACACAGTTTTTCGTCTGCAAGTCTGTGTCGTCCATTCACAGTGTCTGAAACTATAAGATGCTTAACAAACATAAAATTCGACCTACCCTCATGGTCGTGTTTGTTTCATTCGGACAATTAAAGTTGCATTACAGGGATATGCAGTAGGCAACAGAGTTCTTACAACACACACTTTATTTAGTAGTAATAAAGATGGTAAGATATGCGCAACATTTGCCATGACATCTGCTGAAGCTGGTGGTAATGGCGTATCGTTGACTTCCGCAATCATGACATTAATGTAAGCATATTAATCAGAATTATGGAACCAGGTGGCTTTCCGCGTTGGAGCCGTCGTCTGACTTCATAAAGGTTGAGTGCAGATATAAGCAATGTGCCGCAGATCTGGACCCAGTCAGTGTAGCTGCTGATCCGGTTCTCAGACTGTCTTGGGAGATCCATAAATCCGATAACATGATTCCTTTAATTCTACGACCAGAGATGAAACTAGCTACGTCTGTTGTTGCGCTAATTGTATGGTAAAGCAGAAATTCAAGAGGACTTTATAGGAGTCCTTACTAATGAAAAGAGGGCTCATTATCACCAGTAACTTACAAAATCATGTGTTAAATTCTCTCCTGTCACAGACTTCAATGAACAATTTGGCGGAACGGTAAGTTGTATTCGTAAGTTACCCGGTTCAAATCCCGGCAGTTTCGTAACTTGTCCAGTGTTTTTCGTGAATTCCCTAAGTCCATATAGGCGAATGCAGTAATTATGCTACTGTAGGCGTATAGACGACATCTCCTTCCAGATTCATATCTACCGAGTGTCCGTGACAACCGTTCAATTCCATTCGATGCCACGCAACCTCTGCTGTAGAAGCAAATCTTTTTTTTTCAGGGCGCAGTAGCCCCTAATGGGCCAGGGCATCCTCATTATCGAGGCTTTACGATTACACTCAGACACATCATACCCGGTAGGACTTGTCTGAACGGGTGATCAGTCCGATGCAGAGAACTCTACCCGACAACACACGACGCTCATAAGAGACAGACATCCATGCCTCCGGCGGGATTCGAACTCGCAATTCCAGCAAGCGAACGGCCGCAGACCCACGCCCTAGACCGCATGTCCACTGGGATCGGCTTAGAAACAGTAGGCCTATACGCGAATAATATACATGTGCACGATATTCGGGGAGGAAGTGAGCGACCATCATATGGTTCACAGTCGGATGGTTTTCAGTGGGAAGTGTCATATTAACGTGTGTATAGTGTTGGCGGGATTGCGGATATTCAATATGAAATCGTACGGCCAGCAATCGACAGGCACTCTCTTTGTGCCTAGGCATGTGCTGTACATTAACAGTATTCCTGCTTGCTTACTTGCTCTGAGTTTCCTGTACATTTAATGGTGCGTTTACTTCTTCCTGCCGGCCTTATAACATATTTCCTTGTGACTTATCGTAATATTATCAACCTATATCTTCTTAGTTTTTTTTAAGTGGACTTTTGCAAGGAGTTTCCCCCACTAGAATTGTCTATTCATTCCTTCTCTGCCATCGCTCTAGATGTCCAGCCCATCGTAACCTCACAGTTTTCACTGTCCAGACAATGAAAGTGACATGTATAAGTCACGAATTTTCTCTTCTCAACTGGAACATATCGATTGTGCTTTAGAATTGGTGTAAACATCATGGGTAACTTAGATAGCAAATATTCATTTGTTATTTAATCTGTGCTCTACAAGGATATGTTTCGGCCCTTGCATACACCCATCATCAAGTAGTTCATTTAAAATTACGAAGGTGATATAGAAAGGTCCATAGATATATTCTGGAATAGAACGGAAATAATGATAGTTTACGGATGAGTGTAGCAGCACACAAGGAAACATAACGGTATCCAGTTTACGGATAAACACAACACTGCAGGAGGTAAGGGGGAGCTAAATTAATTTCCGACTTCAAGAAAATTTTTTAAATCTAGTAGTTATGAAATCATACTCCATGGAAAAACTCTGCTGTAGTATTGTTTATTTTAATTAAAATGTGTGGCATTGTATGTTTTATAATCACCTTTTTAATTTTAAATGAACTGTTTAAAGATGGCTGTGTACAACAACCGAATCACGAATATAGAATAAATAAACAAAAATGTTCTGTTCTGCCTGTTCTCATTATGCATTATACCACGTAAACTGTTCAATTAAGTTATTCATCGCAGATTCGAGAACGTTTCTACCTACAGTACTTTGCTCTTAGGCTCTTCCTAACAGACCATGTTTCACACTCATGCAAAGTGTATTATTTATGTGCCGTACTTGCAGTTTGTATACTGCATCGAGTGTGAGGTCTTTCTTTTGTACACCCGTTTATCCCACTGGCTAAGAATTCTGATTATAATTACGTAAAATGTGCTTCAGACTGAGTACATCTGGTACCAACGAACTTGCAGTAATTAGTGACGGTAAATTTATTAGCACGTATATAGTAATTAGTTTTTAATTGTAATACACAAGCTCTGAAATATGGCGCAGACACATATTATGTCATAGGCCTGTATATAATAAGTGAATCAAATAGGAATTTTTAACGTCTGGCAGTGAAACGTCCCCCTGATATTCTCGCTGTTTTTTTAATCTGAGCAAATAAATAGGTCACATCAATGTAGACGGAAGAGTTAAATTAAGAGGCAAAACTGGATCGTTCCTTTGTGGAGAGCTCACTCTGGAAGAGGCTATGTACCTGTCATAGGACAGACTACGGAGTGAATGTATATGCCTTATGGAAGAGAACGTTTACGTTTAATATTACAACTAATATGAAACGGGGTCTGAGACTTTGGAAGGAATTTATCCAGTTCGGAATAAGGATCAATGTTGAGCTGTTTAACGTTTGGGACGCATTGCTGCGCAAGTAGAACTCTTTGTCTTTAGAAGCAGCGGAACTGGTCCTGAATAGTATGTAGACTCCAAAGTAATTGTGATAAAGTTTTATAATTATGATACATAAAAGTTAAATGAATATGGAAGTATGAATTGGATATCTGTGTTTGGTTAATGGTGTTGCACGTTGCTTCATGCCAACTGTGTCGCGGATGCTGTCAAATGATAATCAGGCGCTGGGCTGCAGTATTTTCTGTGCACCCAGAATGTAATCGGATGTAGCCTGATTCCATTTGCAGTGACTGGATACGCTTTACTGAAGTTTCAGTTCTAAACGTATTCGTACAGTCAGCATATGATGTAGAAGTAAAGCAATAATTAACAAGTAATGTCTCAAAGTAGCTTGCATAAGCTGCTCATGTCGAATTTTTGCTAGCTTAAAGGAATTTTGATGTCCAGAAGTCAGGAACTATGATATTACTACATTAAAACCCAACTCGAAAAAAGAATTTCAACAGCAAAGATCTTCGCTCTTCTGGGATGTTGTCCGGCTTTGGTTTGTACTGTGTTACCGAAGTTTCGAAACAAGTCAGTCGAATCTTCAAGAGTCAAACAGTTCAAGAAGATTTGGAATGTTTGATGCTTGAAAATGGTATCGATAAGTCCCGAAACATAAGTAACAAATACCAACCAAAGCCGCACAACATTCCGGAAGTGTGAAGACTTCAATTGTACTGTGGTGGACGCCTAAAATCTCGCATTCAACAGGGAAGTCGTTGAAACCGCATTTTTGAACATCCCTTGAAATAACCGTATTTCACTGAGGTATATTTATGTATATTACATATGCGTAAATGTTTGCTACAAATATCACTTCATGACAGCCATCTGTCCGACAGTGACATAAACGATAGGGACACTGCTTCATGTCGGAAGTTCCAGACTGTGGGGTTGAATGTGTAAAAATCTGTGAGCCCGTCGAGGAAAGACTATTCAAGTGAAGTATTTCAAAGAACGTCGCTGTGCCAACATAGAACGTGATATTAATTCTGTATTTATGGTCCTTGCTTCTTTGAAGGCTGCACGGTTTGTTTCTTTTCGTAGTTCTTACCTCTTCTGCCTACTCTCAGTACGTAGAAGATGTTGTTTATTTTCACTTGATCACACTCGGACACACACCACACTCGATAGGACTCCTCTGGACGAGGGATCGGCCCGTCGCAGAGATCTGCGCCTGACAACGCAAACACTCACATGAGACAAATGTCCATGCCCCCGGTGGGATTCGAACCCACGATCCCAGCAAGCGCTCGGCCGCGGACCTACGCCTTAGACCGCGCGGCCACTGGGATCGGCTACACGGTTGCAAGGACGTGAATTCAACGGCGTCCTAAAACATGGATGGCATAAATGCCACGATGTGCGCTAGAACACGGCTTTTAATTGTGTGCTTCTAATGTAGCGTATTTCATTCTCCTGACAAAATTGGTGTAAATGGAGGTATTGGGGGTACTTTAAGCTTTTAAATAAGTACGTAGGGTTGCTATGATATATGTATATACCTGTAGTAACTAGGGGAACGGAACAGAAAAGTTTCCAAACATATTTATGGTCTGGTAGCCAATATTGCTGAATAGGAGCAGTACAAACTCTACTGCAAACAATCGGAGTTTGATGTTAGGCAGGATTAGAAATATTTTTCTTCTGCACAGCGTCTCTATCGGCGATGGGGTCTACCAAGCCGCATTCCCCTCTTTGAAACGTTTGTACCAGTTCTTTTATTATGACGACATTTAGTACGATGTTATGTACCGGAGGACAATCCCAAAGAGGGCATTATACTTTCATATAATCAGCAATAACAACATGGCGGACGCGCAAAATTGTGTGGGGGAAAGCAATGACACTTACTTCGGTTACCAAAATTGTGTGTGATAATGTAACTTGGAAAATGACAGAACTGTAGTGGGATGTATTTTGGTATAATGCGAAATAATAAGATGGCAGCCATGTAGGTGTGTGAATAATGACAGAACTGTGGTGGGATGAATTTTTGTATAATGCGAAATAATAAGATGGCAGCCATGTAGGTGTGTGAATAATGAACGAGTGGGGCGAGATAAGGGAAATTTGTTACGTAGGTAGATGCTAAACCTACCTACACAGTATGTGTGGGACATTGTTTGCAATTTTAAGATTCGTAGAGGATGCGCAAATTCGAGGCTGTGTCTGAAAATTTAACGTACAAAGAATATGAACTCAATAATACTTTCTTTACGCAGGTGTAATAAAGCAACAGTAATAACCCTAACAGAACGCATAACAAGAAATCCGCACAGTAAGAAAGCAGACCTTGATTTCAGCTCTGAACTCCTTTTTCATCATAAGTTGTCATCTGTGATTCAGAAGTGAGTGTTTTCTTCCTCGGGGTCGAGAAATTTCTCATTTGAGTTGAGTTTAGAAATGTTTAAAATGGGGACTTTTCTTTATGTATTTCCATTTAATATCATGTGTATGTAGAAAGTGGTTGGTCCTCACTTTACTTCGTTTCGTAGTCCTTCGCTCTTCTACCTGCATGTTCACAGTAGATGTAGAGGGTTTTTTATTTTCACTTTATCGCACTCAAACACACACCACAGTCGGTAGGACTCCTCGGAACGAGGGCTCGGTCCGTCGCAGAGGCCTCTACCTGACAACACAAACACTGTGCAATAGACAAACATGCATGCCCCCGGTGGAATTCGAACTTACGATCCCAGCAAGTGCTCGGCCGCAGACCTACGCCTTAGACCGCGCGGCCACTGGGATCGTCCCTCATTTTTCTTACGATTTTAAAATATTACAAGTTTTAATTACGGGAAGCTTGTAGAGCTGTACAGAAATTAATTACATGGAAGTAACGTAAGTAAAATATAAAACAAGGAAGGAAACGCAAATGAAGATTGTTTAGTTAACAGATTTCATTTTGTGCCTTTGATGTAAACAACCGTATTTACGCAGTAATTTCAGTTGAACAAATGAAGGTTCTTGAATAATAAAATGGACATTCTTAAGAGAAAGATCCCAGTAGAATACTTTCTGTTACAAATATATACCTTTTAAAGACATTATTCACATTTGCATTATTATTCACTGAACTATTATGTGTTTTAACTGTACGGGGTTACAGCTTTAACGATCGTGCATTTGATAGCCTGTGAGAAAACCAACTTTCACAGGAGGGTCTACTGTTTTACAATTGTTGCGTGGGACATCATGAACTTAAAGCCAGTAATCTGAGACAGAATATGTGGAAGAGATATGTAAATGTTTTATATCATAAGTTAGAACATGTTATTGTAACTTCTGAATTTGCAAGTTGTAATTATTTTAAGGTTGTATTTTTTGCTAGTTTTGCGTTTTATCGATTATTTGTTGTTACGGTTGGAGTTTTTCTCCTTACTTTGTGTATACATGTGAAGTAAGATGATGGCGCATAGTGTCCTTATTTTAAATGAGCGCAATCTTAGTCACTTGCCACCGGGTCGCTTATGCTGTACACCCAGCCCACTCTTCGGCGATATCTCACATTTTTTATGGAGAGGTTGCGAGGCTCCTGTGACTCATCTACTGTGGCTCTGCGGATTTAAGTGGGGTAAATATGCTACATATGGTTCCTACAATAAATGTCGTAAATTCAGGCGAAATTTTTCGGATGCGCCAACTCCACACAGAAAAAAAGATTGCAAACAATCGAAAAGGTTTGGAACAACATGTGCTAGTTTGGACAGAAGGAGAACACGTTGAAGGTATATTATTACTGAGAAAAAACTGAAAGGAATCGGTGATAAATTGGAAATATGCTCAATAAAATAATTGTACCGACTTGCACAGCACATGTCCCTGAGTCATAGCCTCGAAATTCAATGAAACTGATGCATTTGCCCGGATAGCTGTGGATGACAAACTCTACAACCCAGATCTTGAAACGAACCTGAATATTGTGACCCGGTGGCTTCAGGGGCTTTATGCTGGGAAATCGAACCTATGCTCTTTCTGTTTAGCGATAAAACTTGTTTTCATATCAGTAGATATGTAAATCATCAGAACAATAAGGGTTGGTCTGCATAAAATAGCATGTTACTCTGTGGTCTGCCATTAAAAGATGTTTCCGTTCGTGTGTGGTGGTGCTTGTGGGGTCATTTTTTGAGAGCGGAGGCCCTACATTCACCCAGAAATGTAACACATATTCTGACCCCATTATGTGAACACCTTTCCGATTAAAACAGAAACTACCCTTTTTTTTGAGGGAGAAAGTACACAGGTTTACACGGCAAGCTGTTTCCAGCACTTTCTTTGAATGTGGTGAGTAGCAAACTTTCTTGCGTAATTTAATGTGTCGTTATTTTAGCGACTTAAGGCGTTAAAAAGGTGGGACTCAGGAAAGCAAACACAGTAAAGAGTGTCGGAGGCTGAAAAATAACCCTGCATTTCTGTGACCTACTTGTAGAACCTCGCTTCGTTGTGCTAGAGGAATGGGTACATAGCACCTAAGCCAACGGCGTCCCCTGACATGATGAAATAAATTACCCTGACCTAGGACTCTACTGTGAACATTATGAGACACGTGACAATAGATTTAGAGGGAGAACTACATCTAGTTCAAAATCGAGGTTGGTCTTCTTTCAGCCAACTCCATGGAGGAGTCCATATTGGGAACGTGATAAATGCTCGTCTGTCTATAAATTCACCGCCTGTCTTGGAACGCAAAGCTTCGGTGTCATGTTTGCAAGAGGCTGCCGTTGAACATTGTAATATAATTTAGACTCGCATATGGCCTGCCCCGTTTATTTAATAGCACATATATTTTAATATCTCAATTTATGCCTAGGTCTCACACACAGTGTCTTCCATCCAGGTTTTCCACCTGCCTTTTGGTGTGTATGTCACGCTACGTCTGTCTGTGCCGCAGACCCCACAGGAAGTAAACAAGTAGTAACATTTTGAATGTGCTCATTGTTTACCATCTATTCAATTTGTAATTTAGTTTTAAGTCTTGTTATCGTATTACAGCTTATTTCTTACGTGTTAATTCCGTCCCCTGATGATGGTCGAAGGAACAGAAACATGTAGGAATTAAAATTTGACGAGCAGGAGTAGTATGATTTATAATTAAATTACGAATAATGCAGTTTTTTTCTTTACGTTTAATATACCGGAATAACTCAGTCAGAATGGTGATTAGGCTGCTGGTCGGACGACAGAGGAATCCATTTGTGTGCTCGGCAGGGACAAATATTTTCTCTGCACCAAAGCACTCAGACCAGCTCTTGGTTCCACCCTAGCCTCTTATCCGATTCTTGCCTCGGGATTAAAGTGGCTGGGGCATTTGGCTGACCGGTCGCTCAGATACTGCCTATATAAAAATATGCGTGGCGCTGTACCTCCATTTCCTTGTACATCTTCATTGCGTGTTGCCTGATTAATGTACTCATCGTACCATCCCATGTAAGTTCCGATGGAGAAACGATTGTTACGTCACGAGTTCCAGTGCTAATCGCGAGTAGAGACATTGGAACGCAGAAGACGCTACAATCGGGAGAATGGTCGGGAGTTTCTGAGTTGGGATCGGATAGTGATGATGAGAAAGAGAGAGAGAGAGAGAGCGAGCTACAGTTAAGTTATTGAAAGCTCGGATGGCTTAACGAGTGAAGGTTATCAATTATCGTGTAACTGTGATCGTGTTACCCACGGGCGCGAACTAGGGATGTGACCTAGACGAAACCGGAGTTGTGCCCCAATGACACCGCAACAACGTGTAATGACGTCATACCGCTCAGCTTCGTGGTATGAAAAATTTGTTACCCATGGCTTCCATATACTGTAGCTACCTTGAAGTTTCCTGTTACGCTTGTTAAGGTCAGTTATTTTTGTGTGGCAAAAGTGGAATATGTGAGAACGACAGTAAAAATATGGTAGGCAATGCGCGTATAACGTAACATTGCGGCGCGTTCGCTTAATGTTTATACTTCTCGGCTGCCGTAATGGCCTCATACCGTTTCAGTGCAACAGATCGCTTTTGTGACGATTGAATGTCACCGGCAACAATGAAACGTACTTAAGTCTACGCGTAACCAAATCTGGATTTTCTCGACAGATTTTCGTAGAAGTCCTCAGTATCAAATTCTACGGAAATACATCCAGGGGGAGCCGCGCTGATACAAGTAGACAGACGGACGGACGGAAATCAGCCTGATACCGTTTCACTCGAAGAGAGCGCTTATATTGGGATTTAATGTCGCCCGCAACAATAAAACGTACTGAGGTCTTCATGTAAAGTGCTGGACATTTTTGACCAATTTTAATCACGGCTGGTTTTTCTTGGCAGATATCCAAAAAGTTCGCAATATCAAATTTCATGGAAATCCGGCCAGTGGGAGCCGAGCTGATATATGCGGGTAGACGGACGGACAGACAGACAGACAGGTGTACAGATGGATGGACGTAACAAAGGCGCTTTCTGCGACTATGCGAACGTGCCCAAATACTGTATTTGTGGTAAAAAATGTGTCACATTTTTAAGGTGTTTAAGTCAAGTAATATGAGTTCGGCAGTTACGGAAGTACTCTTTGATAGTTAAGAAAGGCGTACAAAGTTTGGTCGCAGAAACTAAATGAAACGTGCTACTTAGCAGGTCTAAGCGTAGGTTGCAGGATTGTGTTAAAACGTATCTCAAGGAAACTGATCTCACTGTGTTGGCTTGATTTCAGTGGTTACGAATAGAGTTCAGTAGTAGGCGTTTGTGAATATTGCAGTGGCGTTTCATTACAGGAAATATCAGATGCTTCCAAGGAATGTTTACCCGCAGCCATGAAATTAGTTTTGTGCGCGCTTGAAAATCTGCAAAAAGCGACTTTTATTTTCATCTTGTCTGTCTGTCCGGCCGTCCGTCCGTCCGTATGCATGGAACAGCGGGGCTTCAATTGGACGGATTTTTGCGAAATTTTACCCTGGGTGGTTTGACTAAAATCTGTCGAGAAAAATCAAATTTGATTAAAATCGGGCTGTAACACAAGGCCCTATACATGAAGACCTACCTACATTTATGAGTATTGTGGTTACTGACTCAAAATGGTTGTCTTATCTAGCAAGGTTTCCATTGTTTTTGCGATTGATGCGCTTACCTTGGTACTTTGGATGCCGTGGTCACTTTAGTTAGCAAACTTAGAAATATTCCTGCGCTTACCTGTGTTACGATGGTTGTGAAGGTTACTACCGTTCATTTGTTGCTGTGGTTCCACGAACGCCCCTGAAGTGTTTTGCCCTGCGAATGTTTATCTTGTTGGAGACTGAATATTGCATAGTGAGCGTAAAGTTTCAGGGGAAAGAAATTGTATGTTCTTAAAAAGGACGGCGACCTTGTATATACGGAAGTGTGATAAATTTGAAACGTTCTATAGGGTTAACGGCTCTTGAAGAGAAGTAATTAGTTTTACTTAATTAACTTTTTATGTTATCGGCTTAAGATGAGAGACGTTACTTGTTAGGAAGGATGGAAACACTGTTATTCCTCCAGTGACGTAATTGTGGAGTGAGTGGCCTCTGAACTCCTTCTAGGTTCGACTGTACGGTTAAATACCCATGATGCCCCTTTATGTGTTGCTCATTTGTTGAGGGAAATTGAACCACAGCAAGTTTAGCTCGGTGATAACTGGAATTAGTGGGCCTAAGTAAGTGCAGTCCAGTGGATTTGAGACTGGTATGAGGGCGTGTGTTACGGAACAGGAAGGTTGACTCGAGGCAACTCAGGGTGGCATTTAGAGCCAGGGCGGTTATTTGTGACGGGACGTGGAATAACAGTGTCAGTTGCCGCATGGCTGTTTAGCTTAGGAGCAATGAACCTGAAATCATTGAGCCCTAAACTTCTTGTTCTAGACCGACATTATTATTAAAGTTAATTACCATTTTATGAACACTGATTTTAACGACAGCCCTTCCCAAAAGACACGATAGCTGTGGTAGTAGTGTACGTGTATGTGTTCCATTTTTAACTTACTAATTTTGAGCCCATTTTTTCTCGTAAAGCTCTGCCTGTGCGTGGCAGAGAACCCTGAATTGCTGCTCCTGAACGTAACCTTTATTCACGCTGAGGTGAGATTTATAATTTCGTAGTCCTTCTGTCTTCTACCTACTTGTTCACAGTAGGTGTAGATGGTTTTTAATTTCACTGGATCACACTCAAACACATACCACAGTTTGTAGGGCTCCTCTGGACGAGGGATCGGCCCGTCGCAGGGACCTCTACCTGAAAACACACAAACAATGTACAAGAGACAAATATCCAAATATTCAAACTCACGATCCCAGCAAGCGCGCGGCCGCAGACTACGCTATACCGCGCGCCGGCTGGGACCGGCGAGATTTATAGTGAGGCTTATAAATAAACAACATATCATGTAAGTCCACAGTTGCATTACTGGCTGTGAACTGTGGGGGTACAGCCAAACCCAGGCGAGACGTGAGACATACTGAGCACAGGTCGAAATGGTCTAAAGATCATGAGAACTTTATTTCATAAGTCTCGTGTGCACGGAATAAATACAGTGAGAAATTCGGTATATTTTGGGTGTATAATGCACGAGATCACTTATTTTTAGACAAGAAAGCCGTCGCTACTGGAAACGTACGTGAAATTTCACACTGCTTCAGACGGGAATGTCAACTGATAAAGCGTCAGAAACACTGGTTTAGACATTCATTCTACTCCTCAAAGGAATTTATGTCGTTCAGTCCGAATGTTTATGATCGTCATCGCAGAAACCTGCCAGTGCCTCATCTCCCAAGCCAGACCATTCAACTTCGTTATTTAAAACACGTTTTTGTTTAAAGTAAGTTTTAATTCTACCGTTTCGCGTAAGCGTTGATGTCTGAGTGATATCTTCTTTCGTGAATTTGCAATGAGTACGTTATACATTTCGTTTCTTTTTTTTTTTTTTTTGCGTATGCGTGCTACGTGGTGTGCGCGGTTTCTCCAATTTATTTCGACATTGATGTCTTGGAAATGTGTTCGATACTGAAGCGTCGGCGTCGGTAAATGCGTTTTTGGCCTAATGCCGTCATCTTCCATTCGTCTTGCGAAAGTGCATTTGCTTTAACATTTTAAAGCCTAGCGGTAACTTTACATACCACCAGGTTTAACATTAAAAAATTCTACGTGGTGCCCACATTGCGTTTATGTGTTTTGTACGGATCTCAGAACAAACAGCAACTTTTGCCTTATAAAACATTAAGAGATTGGTTTTTATAACCGAAGTGGAGAGTGTTTACAACGCGGTACGCACTGAGTCCTTATATAAAACAGATACGCTTCGTCTTTAAAGGGTTAATTTGTGACCCTCCTATTGTGTTTTGTCGCTAAGTGGGGTTACGTTCTGCAGTATGAGATAGTCATGCTGATTGATTGGGTTAGTTTGGGTTAGGTGAATTGACGTTAAGTTACTGTCAGATTGTCTCTTAATGTGTTTCACTTTCTTAGATTGTGTAAGTCACAGACAGTTGAGCTACTACCACAATATTGGCATAAGCCTGCTCGTAAAATGCCTCACCAACCTCACTGGCACCAACTTAGGAGTTGGTGTCGTTACTGGCGTTAAGTTACCGTATGGAGTATTTTGGGAAGTTAAGTTAGGTAACTGGCTTGCGTCGATTCTCTGTCGATGGATGGTTTTTCTTACTTTGAACCGTCTGTGTGATCCACCAAGAGTCCTGTTTCGAGAATTTTGGGTGGGAGGGGGGATCATTCCTCCAGGAGTAAACATTCCGGAACTTGTAATTTATGATTCTGCCGTTTACTGCGTAATTGAATACATGGAGAATTTTCTCAAATACCCTGTACGTCTGAGTGGTATGTTACTTGTGGCTGAGGATAAATCATATTGTCCGTCTCGCAACAAAATTTTTCCAAGTAATTCAGGAGCAAGGACTTCTCTAGGATACGGCATTGTTGTGTAATGTAATGTAAATACAGCCTTGCAGGTGTCCTATATCAAGGCAGGCGATAGTTTTTAAGGCAATGTCGGCTTGTCGCTTGTATTTGTAATCATAACAACAAAGCTGTACGGTAAAATTGGAACGTAATTATAAATCTGAACGTATTGTTTGGCAAAAGAAGAGGATTTGGTTTCGGAAACTGCTCTGTATATTGTACGTCAGTGGTCTTGAAAGTCTTAATATTCTTGTGACTAAATCTGAATTTTTTGTGGGACCCCTGTAAAGTAAAATTGCAATCTCTTTTTGCAAAATGAAATTAAACTTCTTAAAACCATAAGCGTTATTTATCCGTGATTTCAGGCTTCCGCCGCGATGCTGACGAGATCTGCGCAATTCCGGGGTAAAAGGGAGCGTCGAGTGGTAATCCTTTATCGACGTTTCGGGACAACGTATCGGCCCCCGCTTCAAGGGCCAACAAGTCGAAGAAGAGGTAGTACTCTTCATGGACTTCTTGACCCTTGAGGATGGGACCGATACGTTGTCCCGAAACGTCGGTAAAGGATTACCATTCGATGCTGCGTTATACCGCAGAAGAGCGTTGATCTCATAAGCTTTATTTAATACTGTTGTAGCTCTTTTGTGAAAAATCGAATTTGGTTATTGGTGATTTAAACTGAAAACAAACCCAGCCACGGTTTTGCAGAAAAATTGGGCGGAAAATAAAGAATGCAGTTAAGAGTTATTGAAATTATACTTATGCATCTCATTAAAAAAGTAAATGTGTTCGCCGAAGCCCTGATCTTCCGCGGAACAGAAGGTTGAATGCCACTGTTGTACAGTGCTTATTGCCAAGGAAAATGCAGTTTTTTAAAATTTACAGCAGAATATTTCTCTGGCTCCGTGCATAAGTACAAATTTTTAATAATTGAGTCTGTAGCTGCCGATCCCAGTGGCCGCGCGGTCTAAGGCGTAGGTCTGCGGCCGAACGCTTGCTGGGATTGCGGGTTCGAATCCCATCGGGGGCATGGATGTTTGTGTTGTCAGGTAAAGGTCTCTGCGACGGGCCGATCCCTCGTCCAGAGGAGTCCTACCGACTGTGGTGTGTGTCTGAGTGTGATCAAGTGAAAATGAACAACCTCGACTCCTACTGTGAGTAGGTAGAAGAGGTAAGGACTACGAAACGAAACGAGTTTGTAGAGTAACTTCTTTGCAGTACCAGCTAAATAAATCCGTTTTGTAATATATCGTTTTATGTGGGAACTTGTGTAGCAGTGTGGCATTAATGGATGTCAGCACATTTATTTTTCACTCGTATATCTGACGTGCTGTTATAATGAATGATATCTTAAGAAACTGGTGCCTGGGCGAAACAAATAATAAGAGCATGTGGAAATCAAACTTGGACTTGAAGCGGTGACAGGTATTAAGAGGCAAACAGACGGACATTCGGCGCCTTCGTTTCTTGCAGCTCAGGAACGCAGTCGTAGCAGTTTCGGAAATAACTCCAGTGCAGGCATGCAACAGGAACATTACGAAGTGACGCCGCCAACTGTCCGTGGTGTTGCAATAACTGCGCGTGCATCTCACACTGCCTAATCCCAGTATACTACCAAGGTCTGCTAACTCTGCACATTATACAGCTCCAAATTAAACGGCAAGATCATAAATGCTAAACTGAGCAGGACGCAGAGGCACGCGAACTGGGGGAGATATACTTCAGTTGTATCAAGTTTAGGTGCATTTTCTCGCAGGACGATGCAGTTTGACTTGTATTTGGAAGGTACCACTTTCGAATCTTACCCGGTAAACCGGATATCGTGACTCCGGTTTGTAAGACTTCGCACAGTCCGTCCGGGCAAATTCCGTTTAATATCTAAATTAGGCCACTGCTGCTTCCTCCCCAGTCATTTCCAGTGGATCGTTTAAGAGTCGTCCTAACATCTTCGCTGTATAGTTTGAAGTACTAACAGCGTCGTAAAACAGACTGCAGTTGCAGATGCCATATTTGGCACACAGGTAGTTAAGAGCTTTCTGTCTGCTGGCTATTTACACTTGTTGGGGTTCTACTTGTAAACGTATTTTCAAACACTTGTTCTAAAAGGACATTTTATGACTTATGACTTTTTAAAATCATAAAAGATACTGTTAAAGTAAACCACTGCGAAATGTAAGGCGGTACTCGTGGCCAGATGTGCACAAATCTGGGGCTCTCGGGCTGCCGGACGACTAAATTCCGTACGGAGACGCCTAATATTTGTGGGTCCTCAGTGTAGAACTTGCTGCATGTTACGCTTCTAGCACCTAGAATTTTGGTCTAGTTTCTAGGTGTTAGGAAAATTTGTGGAGCTCTGCTCATGTCGGAATATTTTCCCAATTTCATAATTGTGGAGCGTGTGGTTGCTTAGAGAAACAAAGCTAAGTTTGAAAATTGCAAAGACTGTATTATCAACCTCCAGGTCATAGAATAGAATTTTTTTGTAGTTCTTCCCTCTTCTACGTACTTGTTCGGAGTAGGTTTCGAGGGTTTTTGTGATTTCACTTGATCACACTCAAGCACACACCACAGTCGGTAGGACTCCTCTGGACGAGGGATCGGCCCGTCGCAGAGACCTCTGCCTGACAACACAAACACTGTACTAGACAAACTTCCTTGCCCCCGGTGGGATTCGAACCCACGATCCCAGCAAATGCTCGGCCGCAGACCTGCGCCGTAGACCGCGCGCCGCTGGGATCAGCAGAGACTAGCAGTTACATGCATAAAATTACAAGAACATAGGGGTCAAGCCAACTGGTCTTCGATTTGGTTTCGAAAGTGAGACTTGTTTGAAAGTTGTTTACATTTCTCTCGGAAGAAAAGAATATCTGAAGAACTGATTTTCAGAGTTTTCTTTTGTATCACTTGAAAATTTGTAGCAAAACCTTACTACATACTTACACGGCATTTGCTATTCGCATTAGATGTGCTCGTCACGCCCCGTGCTCAGTTTGGTGTGTTGAGCCATGAACATCAGAGCTAGCGTGATTCCCTGTTCTCCGTAACCTGTTAGTTGAATAGGGCATGGAACGTGCACAGCCGCGATTTTATGTGTGGTTTATTTGATGCAAATGTCACCATCGCTGATTATATAGTGCTGACGGTGGGATGTTCGGTGCTTGGTGAATTGGAAAGGATTTGGAAAAAACAAAAAGGTGGTCGCGGAGTTGATGCAGTGTCTTGCATTTTTCTGTAAGTACTGAGAAAAGTCGTGAAAATCATGTGCAGGATAGTCGGTGTTCCGACCGAGATTCGAATCGGGGACGGCCCCAGTAAAATTATGGAATGTTACTGCTACACTTGCCTGCTGTTCACAAGCACCATTTTATACTTGCTGTGACACTATTATAGAAACACAAGCCTCAGTGGTGGAGGCTTTGGTGTAAATCGGAGGATAATACTAAAGTCGATCTTGGAGACATATGATATGATAGTGTAAACCGCATTGACTTGACTGACTATAAAGTTCAGCGGTATTTTTTTTTAGTGGTGAAGGGCCCCGCAGCAGACGCCACGAAGGCACTGCAGCCATGAGGCTTATTGTGCAACCCTATGATGAAGATTAAGATGATGATTATTTTTTGTCCTTTTCCTAGTAATGGAGCACCGGTGGAATGAAATTGACATGGGAAACCCGAAGAACTCGGAGAAGAACCTGTCCCAGTGCCACTTTGTCCACCACAAATCCCACATGGACTGACCCGGGATCGAATCCGGGCCTCCGCGGTGGGAGGCCGGCGGCTAACCGCCTGAGCCATGGCACGGCCGTTAAGTGCAGCGGTATAGGTTGTATTGTGCGCAGGAGAGGGCCTTAGGATGGACTCCTGTCTGCCTAAAGTCTAAAATATTAAATGTTTTATAATTAAATTTTGAACATAAACAAGTCGTATAGCCTACTCCGTGGGAAAAGAAAAAATCAAACATTTAGACGCTGTAGTAATTGTTATGGTTGCGGATAATTTTTTACTGTACAGAGACAAGGAGCATGTAGCGTATTTTTCATGTAAAAAGCCGCTGTTGTTTAAACGATCCGTGACTCAGGTACAAGTTTGAACCAGTATGCGAGACAACTTCAGTATTATTAACACGAAATTCTGTACAACCGGTCGTTCACCTGTCGTTCTCGAAGTTTATTCAGCGTTGACAGTAGCACCTGAGTTCTCGCTACAACGATCATAATGACGGGAGAGTTTGTGTCGTTGAATTATTTCTAGCATTTTTGTATTGTATTAAGGCTACTAACCGATTAAACTATCAGTGACCTTATATTGTTGTTAGTTCACTAATTTATTACTGGTTCAGTTACTGGTAGATATATTCTACTCGAAAAGGAACACTTGGTACATTAGTGAATGCATTTAGAACACAGTGAAACGGCATAAGTTGGGCCGGTAAGCTCGAATTTTGTATGGGACGCGTAATAACCGGAGTGAGGTTCTGCGTGGTTTTTTTCAGTCGCTCCATGCAGATGCCTGAATTTTACTTCGAATTATTGAACTACTTTCTTCAACATCCTTTAATACTGTTTTTCCAATGTCATCCTATCAATCATAGCTGCATAGCCTACCATTCATTCAGTCTTTCTTTAGTATTCTTTGATTTGAATTACTTTTGCTCTTATTCTTCCCAATAAGGCGTTTTATTTTCAGGCGTAGAATTTCCTTCCACTGTGTCGTCTGCCGTGATGATGGTGGGGCAGCAGATCCCTCTAAACGTGGGAACATCCCTGCAAAATTACGCTGCGTCATATGCCAGAAGACACTCTGTATTTTTACCGTTGTTATTGCTAAATCTGTTCTTCAGATTGGATGATCACCTTTTGTCAGTTGTCAGCATTTTGCCAGTCAACACTTTCGGGGATATTTTACATAGGTGAAAGTTCTTACATCAGTTTGTTCCAGTGAATACATTAAACATTCATGTTCAAACAAAACAGTAACTTCTTGGCCAGTCGTGTTAACTACCTTGTGTTCACGGAAGACTTAACTACGTATACCTTTTATGCAATTCGATAGCTGCTACCTGCGCAAAAGTTGTACTTAGATTGTTTGAATCTGTTTGTTGACCGCATACTGTCATCTTCTTAAAAGGAAGTATATCCTACTATATAAATTCTTTATTCTTACCCCGTTTAATCCTTTAAGGCACAGTGAATTATTGCTAGCGTTAACATTTAAAAAAATATACATTTTGTGTTTCATGTTTGTATTATTCTCAAAATAAGCAGCAATTATTTCCATATTCAGCATTGATCAACTGTTACCTACAGTGGAAGCTCCATGTCTACTTTTGGATAGGAACGGCATCTGGAGTTACTGTTTGGATGAACTTCATGTATGAAAAGGTTGAAAGAGTGCCTTTGTGTTCCATTAGGCGTCTTTGTCTCTCTCTGCCACCAAGCATATGGAATGTACAAGTTGTGAGGACAATACTCGTCAGTCACAACTGGGGCTTACAATACCGCGATCCCGTCCTTTTTTTCGGTATTCAAGTACCGGTATTGATGCAAAAATACCGGCTTTTGGTACTAATTTCGAAAAGAATTGTTTCTGACTTATTCAGATAAAGGTTATAAAATCGACAACAATAAATCATTAGTATTACTGAATTTGCAACTCATTGTTATTCACAATACAAAAGTAACGGAAACCTGAAAATGTCATGGAACTTACGCCTGGTTTACTAAACACTTTGTTGCACACATAGAAAAAAGCAAATTTTGCATATTAATGAATAACTTCAGAGATTGTTGTATTGTGAAAATCTAAAAATGCTTTTCTGTTAGCGAGGTAGGTTTGTAACAACAATGTGTAACAGCGAGTCATGACATACTTATCACCAAAATAAGACGCAACAACCGACTGACTACTTTATCTGGAACTGTTGTACACTGTAGCCACGTGATGCGCAGACCCGGCCCTCAGTGCTACGAGTGTCGATGAATCTGTCCGTTAAGTCATATAAAACAGAATAGTTTCATGACTGATTCAAATTGTGTGACACGTGCGGTGACTTCGAGAACGAAAATCATCCAGTAAACAGTAAGTTTGGTGCAGTTAAACTCTTTAGTGCAATCTTTTACGTAATAAGGAGAGATATTCAAAATAAGTTTGTATGACACTAATATAATGAATGTTTGTCAGGAGCAATTACCCGACTACCTTGCCTGGAACTGTACATTACAGTTAATTCTCGAAGCTGACGCCTACAAAACGCGTGTTGGTACGGAGCGTTGATGAATCTGTCGGTGAAGTCGTAGAAGCGAAATAGTTGTATGACTGACTGTATTACACGTGCAGTGACTTCAAAATTTTTTTGGTATCTCGGTTTCAAAAATTAAAAATACTGAAATACAAGTATTAAGATTTTGACCAGTATTGTGAGCCCTAATGAGAACTAAAGTCTTCAACATACTACAACAGTTGAGTTGTGACTGACGGCAGTTATCCTCACACCATATGTATCTTCATCACAACGGGATGTCCCACGTAGAAAAAACAAAATATGAACTGTAGTTATTCCCAGGTAATTTGAAAGGTAGAGGCCACTTTTGATTCTGTGTATGATCCCTTCTTTGGAACAGTATGTGCACTGGACACTATGCCTTTGATATTGTTCTAATTCACATCCGTTGTAAAAACTGAAAGGCCAATCTCACTGCAGGCGTTAGCCTTGACTGTACGCAGACAGCGACTATGCGTCCGGCGTCTCAGGGCTTCCATTGGTTCAACAGAGCTCGTATTCATCATCACTGGGAATAGTTCCAAGACGAAAGCGACCATGAACCTTCACCATGTATCAACAAGGTGTCATTCAGTGTGTCAGTCTTACGTTTCAAAGCTGCAGTCCAGAGTCATATATTCATGCGTCGTGTCTAGCGACGTCTGCTATTGTAGCGTACATAAACCGCAACAGACAGAATCCGCCAGTGGTATGAATAATAGTTTTGAATTCACTAATAACTGTACCATTCAGCACTATACAATCTGAGTTTCTGACAGCGTAGTTAAATAAATTATGAAAATTAATTAGTGAAATACAGGCAACATTATTTAGGGCATGTTACTTTAAAATGCGCGGACGAAGAAGTTGTCCTGCACTTAACTAACTCCATGGAGCAGAGGCCTTCTTGAGAAGCTAACAGTTTCTCAGCTAGTCAAGAAATTCCCCGCATTTTATGGAACCCGGAGGTTCATTACCGCATTCACAAGAGCCCGTCACCTGTCCCTATCCTGAGCCAGCTCAATCCAGTCCATGCCCCCATCCCACTTCTTGAAGATCCATTTTAACATTATCCTCCCATCTACGCCTGGGTCTCCCAAGTGGTCGCCTTCCCTCGGGTCTCCCCACCAAAATCCTGTATGCACCTCTCTTTTCCCCAATACATGCTACATACCCCGCCCATCTCATTCTTCTCGATTTGATTACCCGAATAATATTTGGTGATGAGTACAGGTCGTTAAGTTCCTCGTTATGTAGCCCTCTCCACTCCCCTGTAGCCTCGTCCCTGCACTTAGACATTTATAATGAATTCTGTATTCCGAACGGAATGGAAACGTATCTAACGGTTAAGGTGTAGTATTTTCAGTGATTATTCGAGATGTAATTACACCTGTATGTCAGTTGACCCGTGAACATGTGGCATATACTGGAGTCTTACGTAATGTCCTGTCGCCTGGTGTAATAAAGGTTACAGGTATTGTCTCTTGTGCTGTTGTGTTTCGCCCTGCGACATTACGCAACACTGTAACAGTGATGAAGCTCCCCTGTCAGCTTATGCAACTGCTAATCTCTTGTGTGTACTTCATTACAGTGGGCTTGAAATTGAAGCTGAATATGGAAGTATTGTCTGGATCCTTGGTATGAGGAAGTAGACATGGGCGTTTATAGCAGAACAGCCATGTTTGATTGTACCTAGAAAGGACATAACAGGCACTTGGGACGCCCTGCCTTCTCTTACATGCCTGTCTGCTCCGTAGATGTTAAGTAGTGTGTTAGACTGAGCGACTGTCGGTAAAACAAGGGGCTTTTGACTTTTGCGTTCGGGACCTGCATTGACTTTGGAGTCAGCTTCACGACCGACAGTTCTGTTTTCATTTATTGATGTACATAAGGTGCGTTAGCACAGTGGCGAAAAGCGCCTGTTAGCTTTGTCATGTCCGTCCGTCTGTCCTCACGTATCAGCGGGGCTTCCACTGGACGGATTTCCGCGAAATTTGATATTGGGATCTTCTGTGAAAATCTGACAAGATAATCCAAATGTGGTTAAAATCGGGTAAAAACTATCCAGGCACTTTACCTGAAGACCTAAGCACCCTTTATTGTTGTTGGCGACATAAATCTCCATGAAAGCGCTCGCTTCAAGTGAAATGGTAGCGGGCTGTTAGGAAAGCCGAAGAGGTATAAACAGTACGCGAACGCGAACGCGCCGCGATGTTGCGTTATACCTACATTGCCGATATTGTTTAATTACTTTAGTGTTGTCTATAAGTTAAGTGTATTATTGTCTTTAAAATATAACTAGCGCTTAAGAAATTATGAACTTTTTCTGCAGGCATTGAGAAGCAGGAACCATAAAGCAGCCAGCAATGTAAGATAGTTGTATGAATATGTTGTGTCACTTGTGGTTTATTTTACAACGCTGTCAGTAACACATTACACATTGTCGAATGGTAGGATGGTAAATGAATACGGCGTTGTACAGGATTTGGAAGGAAGAGGTCGAGGCCTAGTTTTAATTAGGATCCCGATATTTGCGTGGAGCGATTGGGGAGGTCACGCAAAAGCTCCGTGAAATTAGTTTGTGTCTCTGCCGAGTTTTGAAACAGTAATCTTCGAAATACAACCAGCAGTTTTATAGCTTGAGGAGAGTTGCTGGGTGTTTTCGGGAGGGAACTGAAATGTGGTCGTAGAACAAGGACAGTTCTGTCTGTCATGTGCGGAAGTGATCCTGGACACATTTTATGTTCATAATCACAATAAACTTGTGTTTTCTCAGTAAATGGGAAAGCGTGTTTATCTTTGGATTTCTAACACACAAGCTTCGGCATACTGGCGGGCAGGCTTGTACGGGAAGTTGACTTGCGAGAAAGAGTGAAAAGACGTTGACATCATCATATGACCCAGCAAGCTGAGCGCGTTTAACCTAAGAAAATGCCAAAGTGCATGTGTTGCCGGAAGATTGGGAATTGGAGGGTATTCACTTTTACTTTTTACGAGAGTTCGTTGCAAACCCGTTATTTGGCTCTACACATGGAACGATGACGGGCTCAGTGCACATGATTATATGTGCGTCTGATTATGAAGTAAGGTGTAAATGCAGTGAAACTTGTCTTAAACGGAACCTGGGCATAACGGAACATGTTTTTAGCGAAAAAGTTGTGTAGTCCCCCGAGATCCAAACTTCAAGAATCTGCATTAGACAGAACGTACCTACAACGGAAAGAATCCGGTCCCTTTCGGTTCCGTTGTGGGAAGGTTTGACTGCATAAAACAATGTCAATCCCCCCCTCCCTCCTTCTTGGGATTATGGCATATGTCAGTGTATTAAGGTTAGCGCACCTAGCAGCCTGGTTAAGAGGTGAAGTTGCAGGATATTATTCAAGAAGTGTTACGCCTTTTTAGGCGCTTTCACAAGATTGCAAAAAGCGATTATTAGTTTCGCTATATCTGTCTGTATCTGTCCCTCTGCCTGTGTCCGTCCGCATGGAACAACTCGGTTCCCATTGGACACTGTCATGAAATTTGATATTTGGGCATTTTTCGAAAATCTGTTTAGAAAAATCAAGTTTCACTAAAATCTGACGGCAATAACGGGATACTTTACATGAAGACGAATCTACATTTATGGTAGATACCTGGCTGCCTTCTGCTCAGAATGAGAAATGTTTCAGACAAAAGTTGTACAAAAAATCGCAACACATTTTATGTTAAATAACATTTTTCCGAAAATCTTGCCGTTTAAGAGATAAGGTGGAAAAATACGGTATGGCCAGATGGGCCAAAGATGACAACACAATACGGCACATGCGCTTTGCATGCTGGATGACTAAGGATACAGACACACACACACACACACACACACACACACACTCAGAATATGTAATACTTTTTGCTTTCCCACGGCAACAACGGTTATGCGAACGCGCCTCAATGTTATGTTATAAGTACATTGCCTGTTTTGCTTGGTTTCATTCTTATTTCTTTTACTAGCCGGCGTGATTGAGACATGTAATATTCCCTAAGGCTATCCAAGTGAATAACCGGATATTTTGTGATCATGTTGCCATCTTTGTTGGTGCTGTATAAATTCTGCATTTAAAAGAGTCACTGCCTAAAACGCGACGGGCAACAGAATACCATGGTTGAGTTTTTAGTATTCTTGTTTCGTGTTCGGAAAGGCCGTGGTTCGAATCTGAGAGGAGTGGTTGTGTATCTTGACAGGTTTGCGTCAATCTTTCCAAGCAAACGCTGAACTAGAAGATGAATACAGGCAACGGCCATATCCTGATCATGCTTCCCAATTCTTGATTCGCAACACAGGATTTATAATCTATGCAGTGGAATAGTCTCAGTTAATTTACCTAAGAATAAGTCATTTGTAAACGATGTTTGTGATTACTCGCAACAGGGCATGCGTATTTTGTGGTCCAACTGACCAGCACGAAGGCACAGTCCTCTTCCAGTATTAACTGTGAAAACAACATGTGTTCATCCAACACTTTCAGACTTCTGTCATCTTTAAGAGAGCAGTTATTATGTCTAAATAAATTGTTTAAATATCCAAGCAATGAATCTGTTTGTCAGTGAGAAAAGAAAGTTCGTAGGTTATTTGTTTAATTATACACATTACCAAAAGTTTATTGTTTATAATACAGCATGTATATAGTATGTCACCATGGCCGGGATGAAGAGGCGGCCTATAGCGTAGTTGGTGTAGCGACTTGCTACGGGTCGGTCAGTTTGTGGTTCGAACCCCGATGGAGACGAGATTTTCCGCCCCCCCCCCCCCGCCCCCAAGGTCCACCCAGTCTCCTGTACAATGGATACAGGGGCTGTTTCCGAGGTAATGCGGCCAGGGTATGGTGCTGACCACCCACCCTCATCTAGCGCCGAGGTTAAAGATAGAGTAAAATACTTCTTACCCCCCCCCCCCCCCCCAGTTTACGCCATATAGTAGGGTGAACGTTACTTCTACCGTACTGAAGAAAGTAGTTCGTATGATGTAAGTCGTGGATGCATTCAGTATGAATAAACGGTGGGACCAATGTTGTTTAAAAAATGTAAAGGTAAAGCAATCCCTGTACAGGCCTGGACAGTCTCTGACGGTTGCAAGAGGTTGAGGCTACCAGATTTGAAGGCAGTCGGCACATGAAGGTGTTAAGGTCGTCAGCCCCCCGCACCGGTCGCCTTTACTCCCCCCCCCCCAGGAAATAGTCCTGGTAATCATTTCTGTTAGACGCTGTGTTGACCGCAGTGCCATAGTGCGACCGGAAAGATTATGTCGATGAAAAATTCCACTGACACCATCGGGAATCGAGTTCGCGACCTTCTGGCTTGTGGCGCAGTGCCTCAACGAAGTGCGCCACCGCGTGCCTTCCCCCCCCCCCCCCACCCCCCGGCCCAATATTATTACACTGCAACATAATACGTACCGTGCAAACATACGAATAAATTTACGGCGCAGATGTGCTAAGTGTATTACTCTTCTGTCAGATATGACCGACCACTTTACGAAATAAAGATTCCCTCATGGATTGCTGAAGAAGGACACAAGTCAAGCACTGTGGCGTCTTTGTTTCACATTACATCTCAGGGGTAGGGGATTGTTGTTTTGTATTGTCAAGTGGAACTAGAAGAACGCCACTTAAAGTGAATGCCCTGTAAGGGGGAATTTATGCCTGTAATATGTAACATAACTACAGGTTAATAAGTACCGGATTGGTGTGTACAGCACTTTTTACAAACAAAGCACGCCCAAGAACTGGTGGCATGACCAGAAGAGTGGAAGAAAGTGGGGGATGTATAAGGGCGTGAAACCCTTTTCTGTTGTGAAATTGTGGTCCACGGATGACTTCGCCGGAAGGGCGGGGAATTTTACATACAATTCATCTAAAACTTGGGCCCGTAAGTACGGGGAGATGAATATTGGAGACTCGGATAACGGATATCCTCCGTTTTACGTCTGTAATTGAGACGGCGTTGTTAAATAGGTTATGAATTCACGATTTTGATCTTCCGGAGGTATGGCGCCACATGATTTGATAGGCGGACACTAATGTTTCGGAGGAACCTGCTGTCTCCGTCTTCTTTACCCTGCTCATACGTTGGTGAGAGCAGGTGCTGCAGACGGTTAGTGTGTGTCTGCGAAACTGGGCGCTGTCCTATTCCAGAAGGTAGTAACTTTGGGTACTCAACTGCCATAAGAATCTCAGATTCCACAACTCAGTGTTTTGAACGTCTTATAATTTTAGTCTAAAATGTCTTCTGTCTGTCTGTCTGTCTGTCTGACGAAAGGGTGGAAAGTGAAACAATATGTGACCTTACGTTCAACTCGTTTTATTGTGACGTAATTTGAAACTCATTCAGATTTCGATACGCTATATTAAATCCCCATGTTTTGTGGCACGCATGGGAGAGCCGAGAAAGGTCGAACATATCTGAAATAATAATTTTATTACTATTAGTCCTAAAGGAAGGGAGGATCGAGGACTGGTTAGACGAGAGGACTTCTGAGGTCGCTATATATATAGTACATATACTACGAATTTTTGTCAGGATGTTTTATTCTTCCTCAAAATTGACATTGCTAACGGAACGCTTGTGCCTTATAAGGTTTATGTTAGTTTGTGGCTGGCAAAATAAATTACCAAGATCTCATACAAAAATATTGTATGCCTTTCTTACATCTACCACGCATGCTACATTCCCTGTCCACCTAATCCTTCTTGATTTTATCACCTTAACACTATTTAATGACGAGTAGACTACATATGACGAGTTCTTCGTTATGCAGTTTTCTCCAGCCTCCGACTATTTCTTCTTCGGTGATTTCAAACATTCTCTGAAGGACCTCATTCTGCTTTGTACTGAAGATGTTCTGTTCCCCAGAGTTGAGAGACCAAGTTTCACACCCGTACGAAACAACACGCGAAGTTGTTCTGAATATTTTATTTTTACATGGGTTTAGGTGCTGGGTTTCGTTTGTGCGCGGGAACGATTAGATTTGTTTTGTATTGTGAAATCGCGGGGGCTTTGTTTAAAGTGGGGCATGTCTATGGTGCTGCAGATGTTGATAGTGTATTGATGCTAATACCCCATGCCGTCAAGGACGCATCAGCTACAATGTTTCCGGATTCCACAGTTTCACGTCGCCACCTCCTCCCATCACAGGGTTGAATCACCTCTGTTGGATTCCCTTCCCTCTTCCCTGTTCCTTCTTCCAGCCGGCGCAAAACATTTTTCCCCACTCCCTCTTAAATTCCAAGTCTCAAAATATTTGGCTGGCGGCCATGCATGGACTCTTCCTCCAGGCCGCTTCGCCTCTACCGCAGAAGCGACTTGTTTAGATTCAGCAACTGACCATTTTAGGCATTCTTTACGTGATAATGGATATCTTAGGAGTACACGATCTTATTCTTGGATTGTGTAGTGACGTCTTTGCGACTGTAGAAATTGCATATCGTCGAATAAGGTGGGAGATTTATTTTTGACAGTGGAACTTAGGTATCAAGGTAGAACTACTATATAGAGTTTACAACACGCAGAGCAACAAAATGCACAGTATGGTTCTTTAGGTATTGATAGTACAATACCACATTGAATGTTCCTACGTGTTTCGATCCCCAAGAGATCATCATGAGGGAATCAAATCAAAGTAACACCGCACAAAAACAAACTGGCAAACATTGTGGTGTTACTTTGTTTTGATTCCCTGATGATGATCCGTTGGGGATCGAAACATGTAGGAATGTTGGATCTGATACTGTAATATAAATATGTAAGGAACAGTATTGTGCATTTTATTGGTCCGGGTGTTGTAACTTGCTTACCGACAATGCACGGAATTAACAATATGAAGCTTACTGTATTGAACGTTTATTGAAGTTACTGAAGGTCAGCACGAAGAAGATTAGCATGTAACCTGGCCAAGAACTGAACTCGCTACCTCCCGAATATGGGACTACTTATGCGGCGTCGCCGATACTACAGTTTCTCGGCCCAAGCGTTGCTATAGTGCATTTTTATTAAGACTGTGGTGTCTTTTATTGACACGCGGGCTTTGGCTTGTTTGTGTTACTAGTGCCTGCTATAACAACGTCCAGGTTTTCGTCATCGGTACCTTGCTAATCTTGGGTTATTTATGGAAATTGTGCGAAATGCAGGAATTGTAACACCCCCCCCCCCCCCCCCCCCAGTTAGGCGTCATGACTGTTGTTTAATTTGACTTGTGAGATAGGCGATAATGCACTCATGATACATTTGATACGCTGTTCAGGCGTGCCCCTGGAAAGGTTCTGCGTAATAGTTGATAGGTCGAAGTGCAACACTCCGTCTCCGGTAGAATTCATATGCCTTGCTGCCAAAGTTATCTGTTCAGAGTAATTAATAGGGCGTAGGACACCGGAGTTTTCGTGATCGTTATGGATGTATTTTCTATGCTTGAAGGCTGTCGCTATGGAAGACAGAATTAAAGTATGAAGCTTGCTGTCATGTGGGATGTGACGTGCCTTATACTGTGCAGAAGGACGCAACTTATTCCTCGCAGCGTCGGTAACTATGTACCAAAACACACCGCCTCATATTCTAGAAGACAGTAAGGTTCATGCTTTCATATTTTCTGCATTGTTTGTCGTAAGTTCATTAGCTTTCCGAAGTTAAATATTATGTCGTATGAATAATGATAGTACGATGAAGTAACCTACAGATTGATTAAAGGAGATTGTTTTCATAAAAAATGTATTTGATATGAAATTGTGCTTTGATTTTGTCCACAAATTTATCTGAACGATTTATCAACCTAAGAAGAATTCAGCGGGATAGGTCTAGTGTCATAAATTTACGTAGGTCCTCATGTAAAGTACCAATTATTTTTGTCCGATTTGTAAAAAGCTCGATATTTCTCGACAGAGTTTTATGAAAACACTAGGCACCTTTTGCAACTTAGCGAACGCGCGTAAAACGCCACGTTATTTCGAAGATTAAAAGGGTTTGATTTAATAACAAACGTTCAGAAGTTAACTGAATCCCATCATTTCGCAGTCTGTACTGAAACATCACTGGCCTTTGTGTGTGTCTGGTGGGGACAGGAACAGAGGTATATTACCATGTGCGAGTTGTGTTAATGTGCATATCGTTGCGAGGTTTGCACGTCCTTCAGTCACGCTGGTAGAGACATAAGGCTCTGGACTTTTAGTAAGGTGTCACTTAATGTCTCCCTTATGCTGATGCCTCTTCTGATTGGTTGCCTGTTCTGACTGATTTTAAGTTAATCTGTACAGTCAAACGTTTGAATAGTCGCTTCGAATAGGCCATAAATGCCTCCTTCCAATTCTTACCTATACATTATCCAAGATCATATTTTAAACTGTAGTTTTTACTTAATGCCCCTAATGCAGCTGCCTTCTAACGAAGAGCGCTTCGGTTCGAATCTAGACCGGAGCATCGACTGTCCTGAATGAGGCAATTCTTATATTTTCCTAGTCCTCCCAGGTCAGTGTCAGGGTAGTACCGGCAATTAGATATGACGGCTTCCTATCAAATATTTTTCACTTATTTCCTATATCATCCTAACGTTTGAAGTTACTTACTCTAAGCTGGGAACATCATTAAGTAAACGACATACAAATAAATAAAATTCAACAATTGCTAATTTTGCAAAGTTTCAAATGGTAGCTGATGGAAAGGAAAGGATGTAATAACAAGAGGACATTTTCTGATCTCAGGTGCTACCCAGGTATGTGGCTGTAGGGACTAAGAAAGTTCCAGGGAGACCACAGTCAGAATCCGATGTCCCTTTCGAGATTCGAAAAGGTACAAGTCAGAAATATTGCCTCGTGAGCCAGCTTACCTGGAAAGTTGAGGACCATCACATAACCATTTAATTTCATGCGACCGTTAATGAAATTGCCCTTTAAGTTCTCAATTCAGAAAGCGTTGTACCGAAACGAATTTATTTGGCAAGCATTACGTAGTCTACGGGCCCACAGATAGCTTAATTGATTATTCGTTATACACATCACAACTGTAATTTCTGCAGTATTAGTTTCTGCAATATAATTAGGACCTGGCCCTTGAGTCGCGGCAGACGGGATCACTTCATAAGGCGACATCCCCAGAATGCTGAGTTACCGACGGAGAATCTCACGAATCTTGCTCATAAATTCCTGCATTTAAGCAGTGCCATTTGAAGGAAGCATGTGTCAGCTGCTGTAATCTTCACGAATAAACATTTGAGAATCTCGAAATGTTCATATCTTCGGGACATTACCGTGTGCAAAGGAATAATTACACATAGAGACATTCATGTATTATTTACTTGACTTTCCCTCAGCACTGGTGTAAATGTGTGCAATGTTGTGTGTAGTGTAGATTTGTTGCTATAACACTTTTCTATTTACGACTGCTGCCTACTTGAACATCAGTAAACTTTAAGTATTTATGTACACAAAGTATTTAAAAAAGTAAAGTATCGTGGAATAGCTGATGGACATTTCAGAATTTCAGACATTTTTTCAGGAGTTTTATGTCTCATCGCTGTTCTGTGTAATACGTTTTATATTTTTTTTTCGCGGCACGACGACGTTGCTGACGACGCTAAAGTAGAGAACAGCGATAAATTGATGTGATCTTTGAAATTTGTTTGTGTCAGTACACGGAAACCGAATGTGCAAATGTATATTTTCGATTTATCTGTCGACTGGTCGATGGATTAATTGTGACAGGATCCAGTTACGACACATACTTGAAATTAAGAAAGAAAGCAATTATGTTCTAATGTAATAAGAAAAATCTCTAGGAGATTTTCTTGTTTCTGCTTTAATGCGATTTGAGCAGAAAATGAGCCCAGAATCATGAATTAGGAATGAAGTACGTATTTTAGTCTCAAGAACGTAAATATTTTCGGGCAATGCTTTCTATGCAGGAATGTGGATATGCTTATTATATATTCTCTGGATTGGTTACAACTTCTCGCTACCGTTTAAGGGTCGAAAGCCAAGTAAGGCTGAAACGAAATTCATAGACCTTCTTGTGCATTGCTAAATGTGGTAAACAGAATCGGAGAGATATTATGTGGGTGTTCTTAATATGTTGTGAACTGCTTTTTACTTTAAAGAGTTCGGTCACTACACGCTGTATTAAGGATTATACATCTTGTTGTGCCTATTTCAATTAATATTATTCATATAGAAATATTCCACGTAGGCTTAAATACACGTAAGCGAAAAAGTTTTTCTTTGAAATGTGTAACAAGTCTGCTGACTGACCGGTGTAACTGTTTCATAACATCAGTAATTTATGCTAATATAAATTATTTCGCCTGAAGGTGGCCCTGCAGGATCGAAACGTGTGAGTGGAATAAAGTTTTTTTTAATTAGTTCATTGTTAGTGTGTACTGTGCTGATTTTTAATCAGTTGCATTACAGTGGTGTTTCTTCCCTCATTTCCTTTTCATAGATTCTCTTGTAAGTGAATGGCACACAGCGACACCAGTAACGATACCTGCCTGCAGATACAGTCACACCAGTCTCGACATTGTTCCCGTTGTCACAAATTACGAAGGCCACGTGACACGACATTTGCAGCTGCCATGACATATATAACACGCCGCCAATACTTGTTTCTGAGACTAAGCTTCAAAAGGCACGTGGATTTTACGTACATGTCACGCTGTATGAAAGTTTTCCCATATTTCTAAATTATATTTGATGAGCGGAGAGACATGTGACTTTGCTGAGAAAACTTCCAACAGCACTTTCGTATTGCTTGCTGGTCATAGAGAAACTTTTGCTGCAATTTAAAGTTTGTGCTGGCGTCCCAGTGAAATAGGTTACAATGTTGATGTCACTTTTTGCCTCCTTCTTCCATACATCTTTAAGCCTGGTAGACATTTACACTCCTATTTTCAAAAATTTCCATTCCATCACTACCAGCTGGCTGGAAGTGTAAATTGTAATAAGATTTTTGTTCAAGTTAGTGCCAGTAATGTGGTTTGACTTTGAACGTGAACATAAGGGACTTGCTTGTTATGTAGCCTTATGGCTGGAAAAAACTGATTATCTTTGTGTCAGAGAATCTGCGAGCTCCAGCGTTGTTTACTGCAAGTCCGCAACTGGAAACGATAATGCGATTAAACCCACTTTGAATCCTAACAACATGAGCACCTACGATCCATCTTAAAATTATTTTTCATTTACATCTCGATCTTTGAGTTCCTGCGTCTTGTAGGTTTGTCTGTTAAAATTCTGCAATAATTTCTTCTGTCCACCATCAGAGTTACATGAGATACGCAACTTGTGTTTTGTGTTATTTAATTTAAAATGCCTTGGCTAGAATAGTGTCGAATGATGGGTTGATTGATAAATGCTGTATTGGAAAGGATCTGGAAAGAACCGGTTGTTGTCCCGTCTGGGTTCTACTCCGCATATAGGTGGAGAGAATAAGAAAATTCGAAAATTTTCTGGCAGCGTAGCCGGTGTTTTGACAGAGGTCCAAACGGGCATCTACCGAAGACAACTCCAGATATTTTCCTCTACACCAGTTCACGCGGTGTGTACGTTTTACCATAACTTCACTACCTTAGCGATGTTCGGTGACGTAAGTTCCTCATTATGTAAGATCTTGCCTTACTTCAGTTCCAGCTGTTGGCTGTGTGAAACTTGTAATTTGTGTTATTCCTCACGGTAAGGTCTCTTGTTACACAACTGACGAGAGATAAAGCAGTCCCACATAATGATCCACAGTGTTCTGGAAACAAGTGGATATATTTCGAACTGATAAATCTGAATTTATTGTGATCTTAATTTCTTCATATTCCTGTTTTTTGCTGTGATATCGTTGTTTTTGTATCTGTCCATGTAACCAACATGCCAAGTGACTAACTGTACAGTGAGACTAAGTAGTTAACTAACCACCAATTAATCGATCCACTAATCAACTAATCAAACAGAAAACAAAATAATCGACAGATTAACTTACCAGCTTATGAATTAAACAAGTAACTACCTGGATAATTTACTGACCGACCAAACAACCAGCCAACTGATCATCTAACTAATTGCTAACTATTCACAGCGTCACAAGTAGTACCCATAGTATACGTGCAGTATGGTTCTTCTAACTGGTCACTTAATTTGAACCAAAACGATCATATTCATAACCGACATTTGGTTAATTATTGTTCCCTATTTTCAGGATCAGGAACAGTAAATTCTATGTGCCCATAAATGTAGACTAGCAGTACCGCCCTAAGACACGCATTCGGAAGGCCGCCTGCTTGAGGCTTGACCAGCACATTCTGCCTGTGACATATACCTAAGTCTTTTTCGTGATATTTACTGTCTTTCCAGGTAAAAGCTGGGATTATACTTGGAAACTGCGTAGACATTCCTGTTCACTATTCGTGACGCTAAATGCTGTATAAATTCTGTAACTAAAATAGTGTCATTAAATTATCTAAGACCCTATGAACAGATCTTCCAGTAGACCTCATTAAATCTTCACCGTTTCAGGTTACCGGAAACAGCTTTGATTTTGTTAGGTTTCTTGGTAGCTCAAATTGAATGGAAGAGTTCCTATAGATATGTGCTGCTGTCGAGTCATTGTTTATGTTAATCATTAGCTGCTTTCTGCTCCTGGTACAGGTCCCACGCGTCGTGCAGAAACCTGAAACCACGACAGAATAAGGCACGGCGGCACGGGGAGGAAACTTCTTGTGTAAAGAAACTGTTTTCCTTTCAACGTAACTCGAGCTTCCGACGCGAACTTATTTCTACGGATATTCTTCGTTCTCCAGTATGTTTCATTTGGTGTCAACGACGCAGGTAATTTAGAATTTGATCAACATTCTTCCTATAATTGTGAAGTCACTTACAGCCAGATAATTTCAAAGAAACTATTTCCGTTTGACATAAAATGTTGACGTATAAGTTATATACGCCACTAAATGCTTCTGTCATTGAAGATGTAAATACTGTGGAAGTGTTCACAATACACGTTCGGACGTGGTAAGTTAAACTGATCTTGGCGTCGTCGATATTCTTAGCTCCTCTTATATATCTGTTATCCGTGGCGACGTTTAAATGCGCCATTTCGACGTTTCACACCAATGTGCACACGCCCAGTGTAATCTCTTATATCGTTAGTTGCGTACTTCCAAATCAGCTATTTTTTTGCTTTGTAGCAGGCGTACAGGCGTCTCTAATCCTATCGCTAGTATGAAATGGCATTGGTTGAAGAAACGGAGATGCGTAAAATGACTTAACAACTGACTGCGCAAGCGTTCTCCCTTGTGGCCCAATGCGAGATCAATTACATCATTTAGTTAAATTTGTCACAGTTTATTGGATAGTAGGATGGATTTTTGTTCCATGTATGGTGCAGTTTATTGCAGTGCTCTGTTATGGAGTCTGTTGACCTGAAGAAGTTTTGCGCAATGGACAGACTTGAAGGAAGCGACAGCTTCGGCTGTATGAGAATTGCTGTGTCAAAATAACAGTAAGGGAGATTGTGGAAATTTCCGAGTAAAGAGTGGTTAAGGAAGAGTAGATCCTTCCGCATTTAGTTAGCGCACAAATTACAGTTTATTCTCGCAGCATATTGGATACTTTAATGGGAACTAATAAATTAGGAGTCGCCTTCACTGGTATTGTGTAGAAGAAACGTAGGAAAAACTACGTTCAGACGTGGGAGAAAGACAAGGTAAAGGGTAAATCACACTTCTTGGAGGTGGTACGCTTGGAAGTAAAAGCGTCCCGGGATAACATAACCCACTCATTTATAAGCTCATCCGTTTTCTTATAAAGGGTCAAAGTCACTCTATTATTTCGTGTGTCTTTACACATGTCACCAGCCATGAACCGTGGAGTAAACGTTAATGAAACTTGATGTTAGGGAATTAAACTAAAATTTGTCTATTTGTTTCAGTTCATTCAAATTCGGACAAAAATAGTGGACACTTTACGTGAAGACCCACATTTATTTTCATTTTACACACTTCGACATGGCTTGCAATATTAACAGTAATATATCTGCCGCCTCATTACTCTTGGATATCACGAAGCTTTTGACCAAAATGGCACCGTGTCTTGCTGTACAGTCTATCAAATTTAAAATATCCACGTAATCCAGTTAAGCCTATTTGTCCCTTGCATTGAAAAATAAAAGTCAAGTTTCGATTGACGTAAAAATCCCACTTCTAGAGGAATACAAGCACGTGTATTGCACGGTTCCTTTCTGTGGCCATTCTTCTGTAGTTGTACATAGATGTTGCCCCCAGGCACCATGTACCTCACACAATTTGTTCAAAAACTGAACAGTAACAAAAAGACAATAGTTTATAAATGCTTAACACTCCTCGTACTTGTTGTGGCCTACCTTGACCATCTTCAGGGAGATGTTAAAGGAAAGAGTAATGGTTGATTATGTTACAGATATGCAGTTGTAATGTTAAAATACATGTTTTAAACGAAATACACGATAAAATGTTTCAAACTTGGAAGTAGGTTTCATATATATTCATAAGTATCGTGATGCTATATATACTCGAATGCAAACAAGCGTCTTTGTCAAAGGCATCCAGCTTGCTGTTCAGGGTTTTATCCTGAAACGTTGTTTTCCCCAGTGGGGCAACGGCCCCTAGTGGGCCAGTGGCTCCTAATTTCCGAGGCTTCACTGTCACACTCACTCAGATACACCACACTCGGTAGGAGTTGTTTGGACGAGTGATCAGCCAGACGCAGAGACTTGACAACACACAACACTCACAAGAGATAGGTATCCATGCCCCTGGCGGGATTTATGCTGAAACTAGCATGTTAAAAGTAGAATTATGTTGGGAAAGAGATTCATAAAGTAAGTATAATTGTACGTACCCTGTGTCGACTGTAGTTGTTACGTTACGATGGGTAATTGAGTGCTGCGTGTATCAGTCTAGCCTTACTTGCTGATGATACTGTCTGTACTGCACAGGTTGAAAACAGATTTGTCTCAGAAAGCAGTAACGCGGCCTCACATCCACGGAGTCATAATGTGAACTCTGGAACAATAAATTTGTTGACAATAAGAAGCAGGCCGTGCATATTCGTCTCGTAGAATTGGAGAGGCTGAAACTCATGTTACACTGGACGAACAGAATATTGCCTTTGTAAACCGCGCGGACTATTTCTGTGTAATTTTTTTAGAGCAGGCTGCACGGAGAATTCGTATGGAAACGACAGAAGTCGAATCCTTCAGCAAATTTATCATTGTGTGTTCCCTATTCGAATACGAGTGATAAGGCGCTAAAATTAAATTAGTCTTCCACCAACGACTGATTAGGTCTATAGTGGCTTAGGCCTGTCCCGCCTGGGAATCTGCAGCAGCTACCTACCTACTTTTTGAAACTGCATCTCGTGCAGGTGAAGGTTAGCCGCACGATTGGCAAGTTGCCCAGGCGGAGATCACTCCGAGATTTGCATGTGACTTTCAAAATTCCGTAGTTATATGATTTCATAAAATCATGCGTGTAGCAAGCAGAGGTCATACAAAACCATGGGTATTAGAATGTTTGCAACACCAGACAAGGCGAAGCAAAAAAAAAAAAAAAAAAAAAAAAAAAAAAAAAAAAAAAAAAAAAAAAGTTTTAATTTGGCAGCGTCAGAGGCTTATGACCTTTCAAATGGCTAAGCTGCCGTTATGAATTAGCTAAGAAACGTAACTCGTGATGTGCTATAGAAGGCCTGGAATGACAGTGGCCGTGTATGCATTGTACTTGCGTTGCGCAAAGGTTAAAGAAGTGTATGCTTGTGTGTCAAAAAAACTGTAAACATACACAACCGACAAAGACTGTGACTTCTGACAGAGAACAGGCCTGCTCTTTCGCCAGAAAGGGCTCTGCAAGACTGCACAACCATACAGTTCTAAACTTCAGACTAGTATATGGTCGTGCGCCTCAAGAGGGGTTCGACACCAAGACGGAGTGGACGTCTGATCGTCAGTTGTTACGCGACTTTGACTTTGACCTACACACTTCGACCCTTGAGATGGCGGCAGTATGTTGATGCTGCGTTTTTCGATAGGATAAAAAAAAACGAGAAACCTAGTCATGTGTAAGCAAAGTAATTTTAAAGTATAGCCTCATTCAAGAGCAGTCAAGAAGAAAACGAAACGAAATCTCTTCACCAGCAATATTAAACAGAAATCGACCGGGAGAAATGATTCGCTTTCGCGCAAGGGATCCTGCAGATATATACAAACAAGGTTCAGAAAATCCGCAGACTGTAAGCACTGTGCCACATTTTCCCGTAGTGCCATGTAGAATAGACAGAACTTTGTTTTGACAACTCTGATTTTTCCAAACAAATAGAGGCGCACTGGGTCAGCAGCTAGCTGCTTGCAGTGATTTCTTGCCAAGCAACTGTAGGAGTCTGTGAAAGGTTTTTGGGAATGGGCCTAACCTGAGGATCTGATACAAAGGGGACAGTATATTAATAACACGTGTTTTCTGCCTAAACCAAAATATTTATAATTATTTACTGGAAAATGTGAAGATCACCTAATAGCCTTACTTTAAAGTATTAAAGCTATTTATGTTTCTCTCATATTTGTGATTTTTTTAAAAAAATAATGATATTCATAGCAGTAACCGAAACAAAATCATTTGGAAGACCTAGGTGTAGGTGGGAAGATGATATTAAAATGCACCTTAGGACGAGGGAGTGAACGTGATCGAGCCACCTGGCTCAGGATGAGGACCAGTGCTAAGCTCTTGAAACACGGGAATGCAATTTTGGGCTTTACAAGATGCGGAGAATGTCTGGAGTATTTGAGCAACTGTTAGGTTGTAAACAGGGGCTCCGCGCCATGAAGTTGGTGTGAGTCGTGTGACTAGTATTCAGACTATGGTTAGTTCAACTGTCGACTGGATTTGTCTGCTTCGATGAATCATGGCTTTCGTGGTTTCAGTTATTCGTTCGCGGAACACGACGATGTAGTTCTGACAACAGAAGGATCTCTGCTTCCCACGTACATAACGACGCGAAGTACAAACATTATGATCCCTATCAGATCGCAAGCAGCGAGAGCGATTTCCCCGTTATTGTAGCAGAACTTCAAGATCAAATCGTAACACTTCTTGGTCGGGAGGTACCGGATTTGAATCTCGGTCTGCAGTATCTCAGTCCTCAATTTTACTGCAACTTTCATCACTCTGCACGAGGAAGCGCTAAGTGAGTGTCTTATAGCGCTTATTTGGTCACATTACCTTCATTTGAACATGAAGATCATCATAATATCTGACACCGTATGGACTGTATGCAGCCATCCCCCGAACTTACTTCCTAATGGTTCCGAGACCGGCGGCATTGATAAAGACGACGTATGTCGCTACAGATACCTCCATAATGTTAAAATGGTGAGGGTGTTTACAGAGTCTAATTTCATCAAGGAAAGAAATATTTTTATGGATAAAAATTTACAAAAAAATAAATAACAAACAAACGAAAATTTAAGCAGGTAGCACTTTCTGTTGTGGTGTAGGTGACTCATCTGAATCATCATCTGCAATGTTCGGCAGTACAGGTGGCAATGCGTGAGTCCCTAAAGATGACGTGAAGAAATCAAATACTGAAGACTGGGCTAGATGAAGCCCTCATTTTTGGTTTCAGAATCTGCCCTTAACAAGCAAGCATCGTCATAATTCCTTTTCTTTCTTGCTCGCAGATTTTTCCAGTAAATGTCCTCAAACGCCTTGATGCCAGCTTAAATGGGTCCAAGCCCCTCAGTTGACTTCAAATCCGCCGTGGTCCTCTCCTTAGGCTCAGGTCAGGTTCCTCACGTCCTTCAAGGGCGCTTTGCTTCCGAAATTCAGAAAGCTGCTTTAACGTGAGCTGCTGATCGTGGCAGTTCAGCAACTCTAAGACATCTTCAGCATCGTACGTACGAATTTGCGCAAGTAGCGTCATGTGTTTGGTCTGGGGGCAAAACACGTAAGTGCGTAATGACGGAAGTCAGGGGATGATGGAAATTGAAGGAGGTTATTTAAATGACTCAAGAATTAGTTACGTAAGCAGTGTGTTATTAATTCTGTACATGTTCTGTTTTGTTAAAATGCAGTTAAAAATAATGTTTTAATAACATCTGTGTTTTTTCCAAGCAAACAGCAGTTTTTAGGGTATCATTTGGATATTCGAGGATGGGTCGTGTTATCTACTTGTATACAATGTTTCCTGACCGACAGTTTTTCTTTGCTGTTTTATAGGGAACTGTATGGACAAGATATGGTTAGTCGTTGTATAGAACTGAACCAAAATCATATGTAACATCACGTGTCTAATTGACACACTACACTTGCAGCATGTCGAGCCGAATCATCCTCATCTCCTGCTACTTATAAAGTTGTCTCTGTGCACGCTTTTGGGGAGGTGTAATTATCGCAGATACCGTGACTAAGGGCTTTCCTTGTTTTTTCAAGCTTCCCAGCCAAATGCGTAGGTAATACCATAAATTATACCACAACTTCCACCTTTTACATTGTTTGCAAGTTGTCATTCATGAATCATCCACCATTCGATGCTATATACAGTACGGTCTGTGATATCCGGCACTTTCGGGACCAAAGGTTTGCCGGATATCGCAGTTTTCCAGATATCAGAATATTATACTTAATATATATCTTAGTGTACCAAGCAACCTTATGGACAGACCTATTTTTGTCTTTGTCTTTAACACTACTGTTTTCCGCTTTTTACCAGTCCCTTTCGTGACAAAAATGAAACACTCCAGGCACTGCACTGTAACACCCTGTAACAGGCGAAAGCAATAAAGGAACTGATCGTACCACGTTACCGTAGCAGACCACTCTTTGGCAGTTTGACTGTTAATAGAGATGTCCGGATAATCCAATGCCGGATATCGCAGATTTTACTGTGGTCTTCAGCTACTAACAGTACCCATAAATAAACTGCAAAGAAATGACAGTGCTAGACGACCTAGGTTTTGATTGCTAGATTAGGAAGGAAGCAAAGTCAGCAGTATCGGTCCTGGAATGAGGTTGAGATTTGTTTTCCGGTAGAAGTGTATTGCTTATACGTACGTGAGGTCATCGACTTCAGCGATGGAGGTGTTTACTTGTGCCGTGTTGTTCGTGTATGGGAAGTATTCCGTTACCTCTGACCCTACCTTGTCGTCTCCACTGAACCTATTTGCAATCTCCATTACTTTTCGTGTCATTTCATTTTGGTCACGTACCAACGAGCACTGGCCTTACTTATATCCCTGAAGAATTAAACCGCTAAATTAGCTTCTTGAGAAGGGAGGCGGAGGAGAACAGGATGTACCAGCATGAGGCAGAGATCTTCTTCAGTACGTATTAGTGGCGCAGCTAGTTACGTAACTCCATGCTTCTTACAGAAGCTCGTAGTAGGTTCAATAATGTACCATGTTTCCTTGTTTTGAAATTTGCATAATTAAATTGGACTGACACGTTTATTTTTGGAGTGGTAACGACATTGTGCATAAAAAGCAGCTTCGTGGTTTGTAGATTGGCGGGACGTGTGGTACGTTTGGGAGAGAAAAATGCGTACATGGTGGTGAAGAATACATATTATGACACTCGTAATTCTTTTTTACTTTTTTGCATCCTCTCCGTTACAGTTAAATGTTTTCTTCGGTGTTTCTTTCTTATTCCCCTTCATATGTGCTCTGGTCTCAAGGTGAGAGACAAAGTTTGACAACAATATCAAGAAACAGATCAAATTTGACTTTCGCGTATTTTAACCTTTTAAAGCCTAGCGGTAACTTTACGTACCACCAGGTTTAACATTAAAACATTCTGCGTGGTGCCCACATTGCGTTTATGTGTTTTGTACGGATCTCAGAACAAACAGCAACTTTTGCCTTATAAAACATTAAGACACTGGTTTTTATAACCGAAGTGGAGAGTGTTTACAGCGCGGTACGCACTGAGTCCTTATATAAAACATATACGCTTCGTCTTTAAAAGGGTTAATTTGTAGGCTTGTCAATAGGAGGCTGCGTCCTGACCCAATGGTAGTAAGCATTCTGGGAATGTAATTTGCTCTGAAGGCACTTTACCGATGTTATTTAAATATTTTACCACTATTTGCACAAGTTTTAACTTAGCCACTTTGTTCCGAAAATATGCATATAATAACTGGAATAGTAACATGCCACGGTAGTGTTTAAAATAAGGCATGGCTTATCATCACGTTGATACATCTCGTTTTATGACCGCGGAAAGGATAATTCAGTTCTTTGAATTCCCACCTACGCCATTAAATCATTCCGTCCTGCCTATTAAACACGTAGTTCATTCTTACTAAATTAATATTTTCATCTAACCAACAACACCAGAGATATCTGCCCAGCAGAGACTTCGAAATTTTAACCCTGAAAAACTGGTCACTTCCAGGTAGAGTATTTTGTTATACAGGAAACTCTCGCTGATCCACTCTTGTTCTTAGGAACCATAGCTAGTGTGATTCTCTTGACAAGAATCTTGGTGATAACTTCTAGGGAAAATTGAGAGTGTATGGGTGGTAACCTTGGGTGTGTGTGTGTGTTCCGAGAAATATGGCTGAATGAAGCAGACGGGAGGTGATGTTGAGAACAAAGAATATCGCAAATTAAAGTGCTGGAGCAAAAAGAATTGGCTAAATTCTTGCGATTCTGAACACTTGTACTCGTGTATTGTATACTAGAAGTGACAATTTCACGGTATGTGCACTTTAACAAGCGGCGTGATGGCCTTGAGATAGCTTACCTTTATCGGAAGAAGTCGAGGCTGCAATTCCAATCGAAGTGTAGGTGCCGCTCTCGCGACTGCTCCATAGCGACGGTTTCTTAGAATCACTTGACAGTTGGCCTACGTTTCCATGTCTACGAGAACGGCTTGTTATAAAGGGACGGCGTAACGAAGACGTAGGCTTTTATGTAATAGACACTACTGGCAGACACATTTTAGTCCTAATAGACAGTCCTTAGTGTCTCATTATTTAACTGCTTCAGTGACATTGGTCTTAATTACAGCTACCTGTCAGGTGTTAAGAATACTGTAATACTTCGCAGCTGTCTCATATGAGGAGATACAAATTACTGTCCCAGAAACATACGCGTACCGAAATGTCCTTTTTAATAGTAACGGACCAACCTTAAAACATTACAGTATCATAGATCACGAGCAATACGGATCCTTTTACTTCGCGTTAAATCTGTCGCGTATGTCTGGATCTTTTCAATTGAAGCATCAAAGCCATGGAAATCTAACGTGGAGGGGAAAGAACTTTACGTTTCTTGGCACAGATTGTGTTACATGATGGGACGTACCCTAATGATGTCTGATATTGTTTCAGGTTGTATTTAAGTATGATGACACAGTTTAGGTATGAACTATTTTTGAGCTTCTTCTGACTTACAGAATATTGAGAGAACGTTGTCACGCCAAATCAGGCCATCAAAAACAATGTAGGTGGCTGCAGCGTTTTCTGTTATTCAGTGTTCCATTGTCCATGTAGAAATAAACGTCGTAATTTAGGAGGGGGGGGGGGAGACCGTCTGCGAGTACGTAGTGTTTCTCAGAACTGTCTGTTCACTGCTTTGAATCAGTGCAGAAGCACTCTCGTATCGACCGGGGTGCTCGAATTTATTGTGTTCGTGCGTGGGTGGCTATTGTGTTTGTAAGAGTGAAATCACTCTTGGTGTATATGCGGCACCGTCATTATATGCAATTCCGCAGGACGTCACGTTGCAGTGATTGGCACCAACGCTTTGCACCGGAGAGGCCTCCAGTTCGGATCTCAGTACTAAGATTTTTTTCGTGATAAGTCTACAGGTTTTGGCGATGACGTGTTGCTAACTAAGGTGACGTATTTATTTAATTTTTGAAGGCGAGTCGTCCCCTTTGTGTTCGCGTATCACAATAAACCAAACAAATGATTCGTCAACACAATACGTATTCATAGGCGTCAAAAGGCAGCTACATGTTTCGGCTATGAAAGGTAGCCATCATTAGGCCGTTTGTAAAAGAAAATAAAAAGGTAATATTTAACAGTTTCAGTGTGTAGTCTGACATCTCAAATATCTGATTATAAAACTGACCAATGTTAAATTAACTTGGGGATTCGAAGCATGTCCTTTATATTTGAAGTCTCCGAACGGAGACATGTTTAATTCATACATTAACCAGTTTCATAATCACATTGTCATCCTTTAAGAATAACTCTAAATATTAAGTAATTCACATTTAGAATCTTTATCGACCACTGAATCGCCACACTTGCGTTAATGACTGAGTTCAATGTAATTCGGCATTTTCACATTCCACAACCAACGGGACAACATATGCAGGATTCTAAACAACCATATACTCATGTCTTTTTTAATAATATACTGTCCTACACTACCTACCGACTTCCTTACGTGATTGATACACTTCTAATACAGAACATACACAGCTACTGTCTACTGGTTATAGAAATATATTGTACATAAGTGTTATATTTTGTATATTTTGTCTGTGTTATTTTAATTGCAATATTCCAGCACATTGTATCTCCATGTACTCTATACTGTAACGTTTGAGATTCAAACTATGAATTGCAATTGTTAAATATTACCTTTTTATTTTATTTTACGTACGGCCTGATGATGGCAACCTTAATAGCCGAAACACGTAGCTGTTTTTTGCTTCAATGACTACGTGTTGTGTTGACAGATAATTTGTTGGTTTTATTGTGCTAGTTACTTCTTACGTCATTTTATGTTAAAATTAGTCTTTCAGGAGCTTGCCTGCTTCCGTCGTCAGGCAGGCCCTACAACACAGAAATTGTGAAACAAAATCTGTTGGATCCATTGGATCGACGTGAACCGCTTTCGTGGACAGAAAACAGCTCCATCCAGTGGACGCAGTATTAGAGCAAGCTTCATAATTGTTATGTCGTGCTTGATGACGGAAGCAGAATATGCTTGCGAAACGCTGTATGTGTCTTTTATTTTAAACAAAAGATAACTCTAAAAAATCAGATTCTGCGATACTGCGATGATTGTCTTTAATGTCACAAGGCAGCTGTAGTCCACGACTGGTTCTTTTCACACCGTTTGTAAGTCATTGCTCATGTCATCTTAACATTTGCAATCAGTGCAGTTGAAATAGTATTCAGCTGAAGGAAGACTAGACCACGTTTCTGCCCACGTGAGTCCTGCGCGAAATTCACAACAGCTTTTTATCCAGGCAGAAGACCGTTGGGATATCCAGGGGTAAGCAGGAAGGCGCAATTAAAACTGATGTTCCGGATATGCCGTGTGAAAGGTTGAATGGTTGCAGGAGGGTAATTATATGGTACAATGACAGCTTCTGTGAACACGACGATGGACCTTCAGGTTTCATACCGCTAGGGTTTTGTAGCGCCTGCAGCAGTTTGTAGTTGTGAATTAAACTGAATGGGCCTTTCTTTCTCAATTACAGCTGTTATCAAGATATGATAATTACTTTAGGAGACCCGCAGGCAGCCTCTGGGAAACTAAAGTCAGGGCTTAGGGTCTGTGACGTTTTAATGCAAGGTACATGAAGTGTACACCTTGTGTTGACTTTGCCACATATTTACGAGCCAATAGGCGTATTGCTAAAGGCGCAGGATATATTACCAGCACAGAAGTAGCACTTATGTACATAATACAGTCCAGTTTATTTCGTTTTGCCCGTCCATCGCTTTGTTCTCTTATACGAACCGACTCGACAGATTGCCTACTAAGCGTGGTATATGGAATCGGACAAGTTGATTCAAGCAATAGGACCGATGATTTGGTTTAGGCAGGTGCTGGGTTCGAATCTCGGCTGGGACAGCAACGTACTGAGGCGTTCAAAGATCTGCTCAGTCCGTTGGGCCATATGGAGTGATAATACCTACGATTACGCCAAGGCCCCTTGCTTCTGTATCCTTTCCAGTTAATTATTGACTTATCGCAGTGCAACATTGCATTGTACGTGAAAGCCTAAAGAAATTGTTATGTGGGGGTATAAACTAAAAAATTTGGAACAACTCTTATATTTTGAGTCCGTACTTGATATTCAGCCACGAAGTTTAAGAATTTCATTTCTGTGTTCTCTATTTCGTGTGTACTAAATTCTAACTAAATCCAAACAAAATTAATTATTCCCGTAATTTGGTGTGATACGTTACGCAGTAATACTTCTATGACTACAGCCAATGAACATCAAGGCCAATGCACGATGTGGAGTTAGTAAGAACTCATTGGAAAATGTGTTCACTGCCGAAGTTCAGGTACACAGTTCTGGTTGCTTTCTATAAATATGCATGCTTTTGTTATTCAACCGGAAACTACATATTATGATTTTGTTTTTCAATGAAGGCCACCTAATTCTTTTGTTTTCATATTTCAAGATACTGCTCGTGGTAACTTCTTATTTGTTTACAGGGTTTATTTCCGAGTCTCTTAACAGTCTGCTTTTTTTTTTAATTCGAAAAGGAACCCGTAAAATGAGGCGTAATCACATAAGTATCTGCGCAGTTCTGTGCAAATTACGTCACAAAGTCGCAAATCAATAGCATAGCGGTGGCATCTGTAGTAGAAAGAACTTTAATTTGTTTCTGTTTACATACTTTTTTGAAAGGTTGATACTGAACATTTTATTCATAATACTGACTATGCGGTGTAAAATGGATGTTCGTTTACAAACAGATGTGAGTTACGTAATACAAAATGCTTTGTGTACAGCTGTATGTTTATCAGAATCTGTAAAACTGGGTGAAGGTTGGCGAATGTTATGGGAAAATGACTTCCTATTCAAACAGAATTCATAGCTGGAAGTAAGACAGTATTTGTTTTTTTTTTTTTGCATGGGAATTGTACAAAAGCAAGTTGCTAGTAAGTACGTGGATTTTCTTCATAAACCGTGTAGTTTTCCTGCACTGCGAATTTCGTCAGCAGTAAATATAATACAATTAAATAACACGAGAAGTACAGATACTTTTCGTGTTATTGTTTTTAGTTCTTACATGCTTACTTTTTCTTCTCAATCCTGCCTGCAGTTATATACAAGAAAACTCGTAAAGATCGGTCTCTCGGGGAACAGCATGTCTCAGTTCTTGATTAAACCTCGGTTGTCAACCAGGCATCAGGATATAATCGTTACAGATGTTTCTCCTTAGGAATAACAAGGCGTTGTTCAACGTGCTTATCCCTATGTGCAGTGTGATTATTATTTCCTTATTTAGGACTGAATTGGCTTTAGGGACAATTATGCGGTACAGTTCAAAAAAAGGTGATAAGTAGTAGGGTACTACCAGAGTACAGGTAGCAAACTTCAGTCCTTCTACTGCGGTGTGTCTTACGACTGTAACACTGACGCGGTTAACAAATTGTGTTAATTTCAACACAAATGCAGCGCAACAACCGAACGTTACGAAATAAATTTGCTGCTTAACATCCCAGTTGGCGTATGTATACAAGGTATATATTTTAATTCCTTAGAGAGGAAATCAGTCACGACCAACATTTTTCTTTGCAAAGAAAAGTACTGGCCATGACTGATTTCTTCTCTGAGGAATTAAAGTATATACCTTGATTACGAAATAAGACAAGGAGTGAAATACAGTCGATATTTTACTATTTTGTAACAAGTGGCCCATTTTGATACATGGGTTTTGAAAGCGGGCTTTCGTTGTGTTTGGTTCAGTAGAAGGGAAACAGCAGAAAAATACATTTTATTTATTAAGGTGGACTGTCCCAACCACCTGAGGACTAGCTGTACGTACCGTACTACTACCATCAATTAGGGAGAAGTAATTCAAGAGCAAAAGCATAAATGACATGAGTATATTGTGAAGTTGGATTTGACGTGTAACTCAATTAATGTTGACGTATAGACCGGTTGGTCGCAGACGTTCTAGGCTTGTTAGAAGAGGACTTCTCCTGAGCCTGAACGGCTAGGGCCCTGCCTTGCAGCTTAGTACAACAACAGTAACAACAACAACAGCAGCAGCAGCAGCAGCAGCAGCAATAATAATGATGACGAATACGTCTTTCTTTATTTTGTTACGCCGTCTGTATAAGACATCGTATCGTAGTCCGTACCTCTTCTACGTACTCACAGTGGGTGTCGAGGTTATTTATTTTCACTTGATCACACTCAGACACACACCGCAGTCGGTAGGACTCCTCTGGACGAGGGATCGGCCCGTCGCAGAGACCTCTACCTGACAACACAAACACTCATAAGAGACAAACGTCCATGCCCCCGGTAGGATTCGAACCCACGATCCCAGCAAGCGCTCCGCCGCAGACCTACGCCTTAGACCGCGCGGCCACTGGAATCGGCCTGTATAAGATATACCGAGTAAAATGACAGAATTGACGTGATTAATAAATTGGCAGTAAGCCGTATTTTATTCACGGTAGTATTGTTCCAGCACCAGAATCCTTAATGTAGACAAAAATCCTTCCTTTCTCACAGTTTCTTAACGGGTGATTGAATAGGTGCAACGGAGGCCGCAATGCCAAATGAGTCAGCCGCCTGCTACTCTGGAAACGCCGTTTCCCATGGTCTCTGAAGGGTTCGTCTAAATTTTTAATGTGATAAGGAACCAGTCAAAACTTATCTGTATTCGTCGTACCTTTGGGAGATATCTCTGGTCAAGCGTGCTAGATCACCTTCAGTTTGAACGCAGGGGAAAGTATTTTGAAGAACGTAGTGGTCAATACTTCGAGTGGCTGGTGTACACTTTGGAATACTGTTACTTCCTGGCCTAAATACGGGGACATGAGAAACATTTGGAAAGTGACTACGCATGGTAATCCATACGCACGTGCTTGAGACATATGCACTGAGCAGAAGCGCGGCTGACTTGTATTTTGAACGTGTATGGACCTAGCCTCCATATGGGTAGGAGTGTTCTGATCGAAGGTTTCCGTATTCTTACTGAGCCAGCGCTGAATCACGACTCTAATGTAACATCATTTGTCACTGTATAAGAGCTGAGCGGAGTGTTTTGGTTCTAGGCAGTGAAATTAGATTTTTGTCCCTTCCGAAGCATTCAGACTGTTGCTGAGGCCCTCCCAGCCTCTTATCGAGTGGATTTAGGGACTTCTCCTCACGGGAGTAAAGCAGCAGGGTGTGCAGCTGACCACACACCTCCATTAATACTGAGGTTAATATGTGCGGCTCCACCTCCACTGTTCTGTGCACCTTAATGGCGTGGTGTGTAATTAAACATAGGGACAATTTTACCTTCTTATTTTCTCCTCAATGGCGCAAGAGGCGCTAGTGGGCCAGGGCATCCTCATTATCGAGACTTCACGATCATTACTCAAGACACACAACACTTGGCAGGACTCCTCTGGACGAGTGATCAGTCTGTCACAGAGACCTATATCTGACAACACACAAGATTCAAAAGAGACAGACATCCATCTCCCTGACGGGATTCGAAACCACAGTCTCATCAAGCGAACGGCCGCAGACCCACGCCTTAGACCGCGCGGCCTCTGGGATCGGCTTCTGCCTTATCGGTATTATAATAAAATGGTGAAGTACAAGGAGCGTTAAGCTTGAAAGAGCTAAGTATGTAGCAACCGAGCTGACACAAGTTCTGCGGTGAGTTTAGAAAAGAAACTGGAGTATACAAGTGGGTCGAATTTTATTGTAGCCGTGTTACACAGCAGAACAATTACACAGTTTCTTTACGAAGTAGTTATAAGTGAGATTATTCCGTCTTATTCTGTAGGCGAAAGAGTGCAGAAGAAATAGGTCACTTTATGAAATGTTAGAAGTAGATGTTACTAAATAAGGTGGAGAGCTGAACAGCACTCCATTGTGCGGGTTTTAATTACCGGCTAACCTGAAATGTAAGACCAGAGAGGAGAGATGTTGATGAAATGGATCCTAAGTGGCACAGAGAGTGAAAAATGTTTAGTGGTGGGGATTTGCGGTTACAGACGCTGTCGTAGGTCACCTGCGTTGTCACGTGTAACCTCAATTTTATAAGAAATTGCCCTTACTTGTCCCGCAGTTGTCTAGTTGGGGAAGTGGTAGGGATGTCTCAGTATTGATTGAGACTATGCCCACTCCAGTCAGCACGACAGGTAGGTTGGGGCCCCAGTGTTTATATCGCCACTAATTGGAGAAATAACTACGTGATGTTTGTGTTGCAGAGAAAGGGAAAAGAAACATCTGTCAGCAAATATCGTGCATGACCTTGCTGTCAGTAAAGTTCTAGGAGTGATGCAAAGTCGTTTGTTTACTCTTTCACTATTCAACCATGCTGTATCCTATACTAGACTCTTCTGCACCTTTTCAACACAAAAAGCAATCAGTGCAGTATCAGTACTTGTGTGCTTTCGTACAATACTCTTCCCTCCTCTTGCCAGGCTACATGATTCTAAAATTGTGGGTCATCACGAGGCTATGAATGTACATACTCATTACACAAACTGTCAGATACAGTGCGTGTTACATTTTTTATGAGGTAGGAATAAAAAGTAAGTTACATTTGAGTTAAAATTTTAATTTGCTAGCATTGGTTATTTATTCATATACAGTATTTCATTTTAGTACTACTTGACTGTAACATGTACTGCGTATTGCTCCAGTTTGTTACATCCTCCTTTGTAGTGTATTAGGATACGTGAGTAAATCCTAAGATATTTTTGTTTTTGTATTTGACACAGTGGTGCATATTGCATTTTGTGACAGTGATATAATAAGCAATATGCTTCAACAGTTTATTGAAATTCTTTTGTTTCCCCAACTACTTCCATTTAGCACCATATCGATGCTACTAGTTCATGTGTCATAATGAATTTCATCTATGGTGTTTGTGTATAATGCAGTATTAAGCAGTCTGACAGTTCTGTTATTTTCAATGGCGTGCGGTTGTTTACATCACATCCAGACACCACACTTCAGTGTATCTCATGGAGCTGTTAATTTCCTCATAAGACCCACCGCGCAGGTTATTGTGTGTGTGAGATCAGAAATGTTAGCGTGAAATAAGGACACATAGCCTAATGATGTCAGGGTATTCGTCTTCTATGTTTAATTACCTGACTATCCGTCAAACTTAAGGAAAAACTTTATTGAACATAAAATGGGGGGTTTATTTTTTTCTGCTTAATTATGGTTGAAATAGTTTTCCCCTCCATTAAATGTTTAGTTTGCTCGAGATGCACGCAGAAACATGATATATAAACCTCAACGTAAATGTCCCGATAATTTTGTCGGATTTTGAAGAAAATCCTTTTCTATCTACAAATTCTGCTATAAACCTCCGATATCAAATTGCGTGAAAGAAAAAGTTCAACGGCTCTCGTGTTCTTACAAGTTGGCATACAGACTAGCGCATTTTTGGACAATTCTCTTTGCTAAAGCCCCCCCAGTAAAAAAGGGGAGTGTCAGATGTAGTGTCTGATGCAAATGAAAGCTGTTGAATTTATGTGTCGTGACTGCTGTGACCCAATTCTGGTCTCCTTTGTAACAAGACTTGACATCTGTTTCTTGCAGCATTGATTATAGCTTCTGCAATTGACGCGGTAATGTATTTAAAGTGACACGGAAAGTAGGACATCCAATTATAATTTTGCCAAACAATCTGCCTATGCGGCTTTATTTGAGTAACAATTAAACTTTCTTGATAAAGTAACTTGCTCCCTATTTCATTGTTAAAGATTATGTGGTAAAGTTTCCCGTAACAAGTCATGAAGGCTGTAAGGGGCATGGAAGGTTTGGCTTTCACCATTACTTTGATATTCAGCACAACTAGGACGCCAGAGTTGTCAGTTCTATGCTTGAAGATTACTTAGAACTCATAATTTCAGTCCACCTAACATATGCTATTTAAACAACAATTAATAAGAACAATTTTATTGCATGTAACTTATTACAGCCGTGATATATTTCAGATAACACGTAGTAATGGACGACACGATATATCGGTAAGGTAGCTGTGGATGTGTTGCAACCAGTACTGCCACCATAAATGAATGTTTACCTACGTTTAGAGCTGCACAAGTGAAATGCAGATGAATGATTATTGTTCCTGTGTTCAACACAGCTACTTCTGAATAGGTAACTGTTTTAATAAATCGGGCTTGTAAGAATGCATCTGGAAAATTCTGATATGGGAGTGTCAGTATTACCGTTGTCCCTGCACTGAGACTGTGTACTGTCGTACAAGGAAAGCGTATTGCAAGATTGCCGTGTCTCCATCTTTGCATTCTACCCTGAAGATGGAGACACCAGGCCCCTCCGAAACCTTCACAACCACCTGCGGGCCTACACGATATAAATGTAAATATTCTACCGACGCGAAAACTGCAAATTTTCTACAAGTATTATGTCTGTCATACATTTAACTCGTTAGTGAACCATGTGGAGATTGCATGATATAGTTTAGCGACGTCAGCAAGAAGAAAATAGGACTATATGAATGGTATGGCATACTAATGGAGATTTATTATAGAGCCTCTGTGTGAGTCAGGTAAGAGTGCACAATAAATTCCGTCTGGCGCATATGAAAGTTCGCAGAATTATTACAGCACACCAGAATGAGGCCAGACCGGACATTTACACGGTCTCGTGTTTACGTCGGTGTGCATATGCGTGAAGTATGGGGCGCCAGCCAGTACATTGGTGTGGGCGTTCGGTTCCCATGAACACGCTTGTTCTATGTCTGCTGTCACCTCACCAACGTGCCTCCTAACCAAATTTGTGTACACACTGAGCCACGTCGCTTAGAGGTTAGAATTTCGTGGAGAATTTATATGGCGTCATATCAGTTCAGAGGCAGGAGTTTGGAGAGGATTGTCCGTGGCCTATTCAAACTCTGTCTCGGAATTTGCCTGCAGAGAATGAGGAAAATAGCGAAATGTTTCTCTTATAATAGTAAGTAACACAGCATAATTGAAATTGTTTTTACTTTATCACTTCTTCTGTAAATGCAATCCCTGTACAGGTCCTGAGGGTTGCAGGAGGTTGAGGCTTCCAGAATTTCTAGACAGTCGGCATGTGAAGGTGGTAAGGTTGTCAGCCCTACTCTTCGGCCGCCTTTACCCGCTCCCCCCCAGGAAATATTGCTGGTGCTCGTTTCTGCTAGAGGCTGAGTCGACCCCAGGCTCATAGTTCGGCCGGAAGGATTATGTCAATGAAAAATTCCAGTGACACCATCGGGAATCGAACCCACAGAAAGTTTAGGATATTGGGTTCGGGGTTCTTAGGGCTGTGACCGTGAAGAGTGCTGTCTTATGGGGTTTGAGACTATGTAGTTCTGTAGACATTCACCATAGCTATCAGGCTGCTCCAGTTTACACCCAAAAAGGCAGTATTCTTTAGCAGAACATGTTCACTCAACATCGTTGCACTGTGAATAATAAAATTATTATAAGTTACGTTACACGAGTATTAAGTTTGGTCGCGTGTTTGAATTCCGCGCAGGTTACAGACGAGGTCTTCGGTGTTTTGAGATGTTACGCAGCGTAGGTTGTTAGTTGGTTGCCGACGTTTCGGGACATACTGTCGGCTGTCACTTGCAAGGGTCAAGCGGTTCCTTGCTTGACCGTTGCAGGTGATACCGAAATGTCGTCGCGCAACGTCGGTCACCGGCTACCAACCAACTACGCCGCATGGCATTCCAACGAAGGCCTCAACTACACCGCAGCGGAAGCCTGAAAATTCGCATAGGTCATGGACGATTTCTGACATTTCCTTACCTCAGTTCATTCTCGTAATAATGACCGTTATACATCCTCTGAAAGTTCCCCATACACGTAACAACACGGAAGTTCCATAAATTGTAATTATCTGCTTACGTCGCTACTACCCCTTGTGGGGCCGAAAATGTGTAGCATAAAGGTGATGTTAAAATAAAGATACAAGGAAAACCTCACTCGCTGTCTGTAATAACAAACAACGCAAGTCATCTGCATGGCCCTCAGAGTACATTCCTATCAAAATATGGGCAGCCCTTTTCGCTTTGAGGAACGGTATGAATACATCCCCAGGAAGTGACGCATCAGCTTATTAGCTCTTCCCTGTGTTGCTGACGTAGTTCGAAACGGTTTGAAAATCTCTCCTTTATAGTCTACGTCACAGTATCAGAGCCTAAAAATGTGTTTATTTTGACAAATCTTAGTTTCTGCGCAATATTTTTTGGTCCTCAAACCATTGTCAAGTGAATCCTTGTACAGTTAGTCGCCTTTCTTTATTAAAAAAACGCAAACTCTTTCCAAAGTTTCAGCCATCGCGTCTAGGAGATGAGGGGATATGTCTCTCGTATCTTCTCTCCACATGAGTAAAATGCACTAAGATGTTACTACTATTAAAAGTTAGACATTGTTAGAGTATAAGGTAGGATTAACTCTTTAAAGCTTAGTGGTGGCTTTGTGTAACACGTCGTTCCACAAATCTTTGCCCTTTCCCCATAAACTGCATTTCTTTCTTGCGTTTGATTTTCAGACTAAATAACAGGGATCTTAACTGGTTGGTTTTGGTAACGGAAAAAAATAGTACTCTGTGCGATGCGAATTGAATTATTAAATAAACGTATAATACAGTTTAACGTAGTTTTCAAAGGTTGATGTTCACAGCGGTTACTTTGCAGAAAGTTACAGTGATATCCTGATGTCGGTCTCACAACCTTGATCATCATTTTTCGTTTAATAAGAGCCCCGTGATATAGGCAAAATATGTCGCTTGTTCTGTGTAATTTGTGCTGTGTTCGTAAATTTTTGGACGTTGTACATTGATCTGTAGCATGTTCCAAGTGATCTGTAGAAAATGTTGTCTTTCATAGTGCTGCTTCGAAGTGTCTACTTAATATGGAAACACGTCCTGTTTAGCCCTTTGGATCATGACATACATTGAAACAGTGTTTAACAATTCTGTTCCTACCAGGGTTGTGGAGTCGGTACACAAAACTTCCGACTCCGACTCCTTCATAAAATCTCAATATGTATTAATAACGGTAACCCTATAAGACATTTCATCACCACCACGTGAATCATCAGGCTACTTTTTTGACTTATAAACTATATTTAAGTATAAGTCTAATGGTTATTGTAGATATAGGGGCACTGGAGTTGTAGTATCTAGTTTACATTTTAAATTGAAGTCGGCGTCGGTACATTTTTACCGACTCCGACTCCACCTAAAATTCCTTCCGACTGCGACTCCACGACTTCGACTCTGACTCCACAGCCCTGGTTGCTACCTCACCTAAAATATACTGCCTTAGAATTGCAAAGGATATTTGGTTAGTACTGTTTAGGAAAACAATGAGTTTTTATTCTCAAAATTATAAGAAACTCATACATATACTTGTGAGAAAGTAGTAGAGTGTTTTTGTGTCAAATGAGGTGATACATATCGTTACCACAATGTTCAAGGTCATCTGTCATGTATTACACACACTTCATGTACGAGGCGCGGTAGTAAAGTAATGCCTCTTACTTTTGCTCTCAGAAACTATAATTACAATTACAGTGACATTTACGTGTATCATGGGGACATCATCTACAAAGCTGAGATCATTTTCCCACAGTCTGCTTCATTATCAATACGCTTTTTCCATCTTTGCGTGAGGCGCTGTATGCCGGTTGCGTAAAACTGCTGAACTGTCTACTCTTCACGCGCGCTGTGTTTCAGCTCGTCTTCGTCCGCAAGACAGGGTCCTCGGATGCATCCTTAAGTGGGCCAAAAAATACGAAAGTCGGGGGGTGCTGAATCGGGGCTGTAGGGAGGATAAAGACTTGATTCATCTTCCTGTTTGGCCGAAGGCTTCGAATTCTTTCTTTTAACTTGTGTAATGTGTGCATATATCGCTCTGCACTGACTGTGGCACCTCTCTTCAAGAATTACAATAACAAGATTTCTCCACTGTCCCTGAAGACGCCAGGCATGACTTTACCCGCAGAAGCTGGCGTCTTGAATTTGTTCTCCCCCGTTGTATTATATATGTTTGTATGTTTATTATACTTATGTATTTACTATATATTTGTATATTTATATATTTGGTTTGAATGTCGGCGGAAGCACTGTCGTAAAATAAACCACAAAAATTGTATAGCATGCAGCCGATAAAGAGGTTAGCAGGTAAAATGAAGAAATTACAATGAACTGGCGAGTTCTTTAATTGTCAAAGATGTACCATTGTGTTGCTGTGAGCCCAACCAAATACAATCAAACACAACTCAGAATCCTCTTCATTCAGTTTTTCAAATGCCCCGATATTTTTCTTGATTGCGGCTTGCTCTAAAGAGTTCCTTGTTTATTACAACTATTGAGGATTTATAGTAACTCCTGCTGCTATACGACGATTGTTCTTTTGCTGTTTAAACCGTAAAATTGTTTAAGATTTAAACATCATGTCCCAAAATATGCAAAACAGGTGAGTTAAATTAGTACCGACTTGTTAAAATGGCCCTTCTCAGCTGTTTTGTAACTTACAGTTGTATATGACTGTAATGATAAGGACATTGTACTCTTCGTATATGGGTACAAGGTAATTACTGTATTATTACAGATTGCCATCAGTAAATTATCTGTGTCCTATGGTGGGTTCTCTTTATTTGTCAGTCTCTTTTGCCCTTAAAAATGAGGCTATAGGCTCGATGGATGTAGGGCTAATTGAAATGTGGAATGTAAATAATTCTGCCTTCAATTTGATGGGCCTTGGTTAAACATTCAATGTTTTGTTTAAAAGATTAATGGATACTTTTTAAATCAGAACACATAAAAGGGTTTTTCTTTATTTCTCAGCCGTGAATCAGTGCTACTTTGTACATCCTCTTCCACATGCTTGTCTTGATGACTGAACTTGGCTGTCAGACTAAAGCATTCCTTAGGCATTAACATTCGTTTTTATTCAGGCGTACGTTTGTAATTGCTGTTAATACTTCTCCCATTTTAAAGCATGTTGTCATCATTTCATCTTTCAGTGTAAATTCTGTTTTTTTTTCACTGCATAGTACTACCACATTCAGTTTAGATTTAATTCTTTGCAAAAGTCTTCCTAGAAATCTCATGTTTACGTGAATAAACTCATCTTCCGGTAATCTGGCACCCTCGGTAACAGCAAGAGCAAAAGCTGTGAAGATCTCTCAAACGCTTCCACTGTCTTCCTGGATTATATTGTACAAGATTTCTGGAAAAACGCCAACGTCAGCATCTGGATAACTTCCGGAAGTGACGAAGAGAGCAAGTAGTGGAATACTAACTGTTGAGCGTACACTACTGGCCCGGACACTGATAGGTCAGTCAACTGTTAATTTGTTGGCACATAAGAGTAAAAATATGCAAGGCAATTCTCTCGATTTCTTTGTTAGAACTTTCAAACCTCTGTGCATACGTGTTGGTATGAGCGTGTGTCTCCTAATGTGACAGCAGTAGGCCGAAGGCTTATTCTGACCTTGCTTTTGTGTTATTTGTTCTTTTTGACTTGCGTCGAAAAAACGCTAGATTTATTATTATTATTATTATCATCATCATCATCATCATCCATTTTGGTATCATAATTTACTAGTTTTCTTACTTAGCACCTGCCATGCTGCTGCTTCTGCTGGTGCTGCTGATGATGATGACAGTTCATTTCAATCGAATTTTAATGCTTTTTATTTACTTGCTGGCACAACTGTCATAAGGCCAATTACGGAGCAGCACAGAAACATGAAACAAAACACACAACAACCCACAAAAAACACGTAGAAAAGAGAATCGGAATCATATGAGGTAACAAACAGCCGCACTAATATTAACCCTTTAAAAACGAAGCGTGAACTGTTTTATTTAAAGACCCAGTTCGTACCGCGCAGTAAACACTTTTCATTTGGGTTATACAAACCGGTCCGTTTATGTCATATAGAGCAAAAATCGCTGTTTGTTCTGAGATCCATACAAAGCACATAAATTCAGTGTGGGCAGGATGTACAATTTTTGAAAGTTAAACCTGTTGTTACATAAAGTAGCCAGTAGGCTTTAAAAGGTTAACATAGATCGATTACTTGCAATGCCAAGACAAAAAGAGAAGAAAAAAAATAAACGTTACATTTAAATTAATTACAAACCAAAGCTAATGAAGAAAGAACACGTGAAAAGGAACTAATACATAATACAGTAATAATAATAATAATAATAATAATAATAATAATAATAATAATAATTCTATTCAGTTCTAATTTATTAATGTGACAGTTCTGCAGCCAGAAGGCCAATTACAGAATCAGCACAACACAGATAACAACGGACAGTGAACAGAACACAAATGAAACAGACACAGTGAAATCAAACATACAACACAAAGAATATTTAAATACTTAATTAGATAACTGTGTTATATTAATTAATATAATGGCACATCTAAGTGCAATGACGATTCAGTACCATTCAATTCGGCTCTAATATAGTTAATTAATATGCCAGTTAACAGTACAATGGCCCGTAACAGAACAAGTACAAAGTAAATTACAAGATACAAATGTAATAATAATAATAATAATAATAATAATAATAATAATAATAATAATAATAATAATAATAATAATAATAATAACAACAACAACAACAACAATAATTCGGTTTAATTCGTAGTTAATATGCTGACACAGCAGCCACAAGGCCAGTTACAGAAGCAGCACAGAAATATGAGAGATAGCAGGGCTACGTCCAATATCTAACTAGTAGTAGTAGTAGTAGTAGTAGTAGTAGTAGTAGTAGTAGTAGTAGTAATAATAATAATAATAATAATAATAATAATAATAATAATGGACATAGGTGGGAGATCATGTTTAGTAGTGTGAGAGCTTAGATTGGATTCGTCTGGCACATGATACAGCCGGTAACGTCTTCTTGTGGGCACAGTAATGGACCTTCAGTCTTCATAAAAGGCGGAAAAGTTTGTTGCTGAGCTGAGTAACCAGCAGATTTTAATTTATTAAGCCTACTTCCGTTGCGTTGCTGCACGGATGACTGTTGATACGCTGTGACAGGGACAGATCCTGTTTGAACAGTCTGAAGTTGCACAAACTCTTACGCACTGTCGGAAGCATGACAGCCCAAAGTTCGGCCGTAGCTTCAGCCGCTTTGAACGGGTCTGCAGCCATCTCTGCAACCCGCAATCATTGCGTGTATAACTGTAATTAATTACTACTAATAAGTAAGAAGACATTTATTAAAAATAACATTATTTTGCGATATTAAAACTGAAGAGACCCTGTAGTTACACAGCATTCTAAATGAGTAGTCTTAGTATTATGCAAAATGTCATACGAAAATAACTTACCTTTTCCGTCTGTAAGGACTTTTGGTTTAAAAATTCGATTTTCATTGTCTGAGGGATACAGCGATCAGTGGCAGAAATGCGTCGCCACTCAAATTGGCCCGCCACTGAATATTGCATGGGAAAGAAGGAAAAAGGGTGAATCGAAAAACTAAAGAACGCAAGGAGTGGCATTGTTCAATACGAACTGCTGTATGTAGCCACTAAGAAAATGAACTACAGTGATGAAGTACATAGTAAAAATTCTGCACTCTGTGGTAATACATAGATATGGGCTTCCAAAACGCGCTGCTTACATAGTTGGACTGTGAATCGGTTTATATAATGTATTGTTATCGAAGTGTGAAATCCGGAAACTGTGCTGAACGCCCTGTACGCTTTCATCACGTGAAAGGAGCACGTGTTTTTTTGTTGGTTGTTACGGTGGCACTTGCTGTACAGACCCTTTTATCGATGTGTTCGGAGGCCGATGCTTGTAAACACAAGGCGTGGGCAACATAGGGATTCCATAACTGTTTGAGCCACCGACCGTGCATAAAGTACATGGGTGAAGAAGGTAAATTTTCCTTATCATGAACTTAGAATGTTATTGTGTCTGCCGTGTATAAAATCCATTACATCGCTATAGACTGGAGTGGCCTATCCTTTTGCCGTGTCAGAAATATCTCAACAGACGGAGATGAAAACTGGTTTTTGAGGGTTACACAAAACCTTTTTCGGTAAATTGAATATTTCTTTGCTTTATTTAACGACGCATTTACTAGCTTATGCTGTGTAGCTTTGAGTGGTGGAATGAGTACTGAGTAGCGAATTGGGAGGGATGTGGAAGGAAATGGTCGTGGCCTGATTTAAGGTACTGTCACATAAAACAGCGCAAGTCCTAAGGATAGATGGTATCCTGGCCAGGAATGGAAGCGGAAACCTCATGAATGGAAGTCAGAAAGGCTAATGCTTAAGCTGACTCAGTCGGTAATTTCCATTTGCAGGTATATTCGTCCTAAATAATTCTTGCTGTGCAGAGACCTCAAATGTGGTTCCATCAGTTTTTTTGACTACTGGTAGTTATACGAAAATAAATGCCCGTAACAAAATGTAACTGGGTCAGTTAGATGGAAAGTAGAACAAACATGTCAGATTGTTGAAAAACGTAAACTTAATTTAATCATATTTTCAACGTGGCGAATATATAACCTACTACAGGGACCAGGAATGTTTACCTGTGTAGTAGCGTGTCTTGACGGAAATTAATGAACATAAAAATAATTAATTTTCTTTGCAGTGCAGTGACTCCTGTGCGTTAGCTAAGAGGCAAAAGCGCAATCATATTTTCTGCGTTGTGTGTAATGTGTATGAAATATGAATGTATAATTAATTCGAAGTTTTGAAGTCAGTGATTATTAACCCTTTAAAGCCTAGCTGTAACTTTACGTACCACCAGGTTTAACATTAAAAATTCTACGTGGTGCCCACATTGCGTTTGTGTGTTTTGTACGGATCTCAGAACAAACAGCAACTTTTGCCTTATAAAACATTAAGAGACTGGTTTTTATAACCGAAGTGGAGAGTGTTTACAGCGCGGTACGCACTGAGTCCTGATATAAAAACGAACACAGTTCATCTTTAAAGGGTTAAGCTAGCCGTCGTAAGGAATGTGACGTCAGTTGTAAAGCATTATGGCCTTAGCATGTTACATTTAGGGCTGCTGTATTTCGGGACCTTGTTCATCGCCTTCTATTCAAAGCGGAACAAATAATTTTGGAAACTGGGTCTGTGCCTTCCTGAGGTGAATGGGTGGGAACCACCTACTGAATTGGGACCCCAAAAAAAGAGCTGTTATTAACATATCGTTACACAACCTACGCGGTGTGGTATATTTTCTGTTACCTTCAGAAGACAAAACGTGTTCATGTTGAGCCCGTCTATTCCAGGTTCGATCCCAGGAACCGGCTCCCTTGAGATGTAAGTGGGTTGTTTAATGAAACCTGTATAGAAACTTTTCTTAGATGTTTACCTGCAAGTCGACACACCCTCTGCTCACTTCGCAGTCTACCCTCAGACCACAGACTTAGTAACTCATTGTTGCATGTGTGCGACAAGTGAAAAAGGGCGCGGGGATTGTTCGACAGATGGACGTCGGCTGGCCAGTGGTGGTGTTACTGTGTAAGGTGAGGCACATTTAGCCACTTCGATTGAAGTTAGAATGTGGCGAGGCGGTTTGAACGGGAAATTTGGAAACGCGGGGTTAAACAAAGCGTACGTTATCCACGTGAATTAGTCTGAACTATCTGGGCTATGGAACAGACGTATTTTCTGTACACATCGAACCAAAGTTGTGTATGTGTGTTTCTTTGTGTGGTGTGTCTCGGTGTATTTGGATTAAACAGTAAAACAAGTGGAATCACCAAAAACAGCTTCTACAACCTTCCTTCCGGACACACACACACACACACACACACACACACACACACACACACATACACACACACACACACACACACACACACACACACACACACACACACACACA
>BLKM01000502.1:988872-1196829 GCA_013340265.1 Coptotermes formosanus | reverse complement strand
AAAAAAAACATATAAAAAAAAAAAACAAACACACACACACACACACACACACACACACACACACACACACACACACACACACACACACACACACACACACACACACACACACACACACACACACACACACATCGCGGATATTGCTTGATAAGAAGAGAAGCATGCTCCTCTGTGCTGTTTAGTGCGATGGGAGAGAGCTGGTACCCAGCCGGGCAAAGAAGAGAAACGGATACAATATTTGATTGACGACACTGTCAGTGTTCATATAAGCGATACTTGCTTTGAAACGTAAGTATAAAATTATTCATTACAGTTTTGCTCAAAATTGTGAAGTAATGCGAACTTTTGTGTCTGGATTTAGACTTAGCTTGTCAGAATAAATTTCACAAGGTATGCAACGTACGCACAGTGTAACACTGAGGCACGTTCACGTAACTGTTGTGGGAAAGCAATAACTATTAAATATTCTTAGTGTGTGTCTCTATTCTTGCCTTAGTTATCCGGCATGCAAAGCGCATGGGTCGTATTATATTGTCGTCTGTGGCACGTCTGGCTCTACGACATGTTTTCCACGTCTCAAAAACGGCGCTATTTTGGGCAAACATATATTGAACATAAGACACGTGTTTTGATTTTCCGTACAACTTTTGTCTGAAACATTTCTCATTCTAAGAAGAATTCAGCGAGATATTATAATAAATGTACGTATGTCTTCATGTGAAGTCCCCGTTATGCATGGCAGATTTTAATCAAACTTAAATTTGCTCAAGAGATTTTATAAAAATCTCAAATATCAATTTTCATGAAAATCCACCCACTGTTAGCCGAGCTGTTCCATGCATACGCGCAAACGGACAGACACGACAAAGATGATAGCTGCTTTTCCCAATTTTTGCAAACAAACACACCGTAATCGTCTTTGCCTATATAATATTCCTATGTACTGAAAAACAATAACGTCCGCTACACCTCCAGTAGAACTTACTGCATTAGTGATGACGCTTGGGATCGACTCCGAGACCTGCTGAATGTTATACTGTCTAGCGTTTAGCATTAGTTCTGTTCAGGTAGGCCTAAGACTCAGAAATAAGGAATTTTGCAGATTTACGTTTGACTTCATGGCCTGGTATTGCGCTTGAAGAAACTATATTTACCAATTTTATTTCAACCTTCTTTACCTCTGAACACATCCATATAACAACGAGTCAAAGTTAAATATACAGAGTGGCCGAAAAGTCAGTGAACCGGTTAGTAAAATGTACACTACAATCCGTTGCAATTACATCTATTACTTACATAATACACAGAAAATTTATCAGCGTGGAACTGAAGTAACTGAATTATAAGGAACGCGGCCAGGTGTCTTGTACCAGTGTTAACGGGGGTAAAATTGCACATTCCATCTAATATGAGATAATGTTTCCGGGTAGCTGACTTTGAGTCAGCCTGTATCTCAAGACACACTATGAACAAGTGAAGATTAATATTATGTAATGTAACTTTTAATTGGCTGGTTTTATATTCAGATGATAAATTTGTCATCGTCATCCCCTAAGGTTAGCTTCGTCTCACAGAATACGAATATCAAAAAAAGCCTAATCATAATGGAAAGAGAGAGCGTAAAGTGTAATCTGCATAAAACCCCCGACATGAAACTAAAGCACTCGTATCTGTTGGCAGCTCTTCGCGGGGAAAATCTAATCCTTCTGTTTGACGTGTCTGCATTGTCCTGTTAGACGACCCACTTCTGTCAGAGCACGTTATCATCATAACAAGGGGCCGTCTTTCTGAAACAGTCGCTGTGCTAGGATTACTAACGAAATCCTAAAACAACCAGGAAACAGCGGGGGAACATCGTAATGTGGGTTTTACACAGGGACTCCGTAAAAGCAACCTGTATGTGAGTCTACACCGTACTTTACTTCCTTGCCGGTTTTAGTAAATTGAAATCGTGATTTCGTGATGTTACGTAACGTTATAAATGCTTGTTTTGAACAAGCGGAAGTGTGTGGTTAATTTGTAAGGTTTAATGAACTTCGCCCTTAATGGAAACAAGTTGACTCTCCAAAAAATGTTTTTGTTAAGTTTCCTTTGTGTGTCTCCAATTCCGTAGGTTCATAGCGTCTGACTCAGTTACACACAAATTCTGTACATATTTTGAAAGTTGACATAATAAGTGACAGTAACAGAACAATAAAAGGAAATACGGCTGAATACTCGGAGCTGTGCCGCCATTGAGTCTCTTAGTAGTTCTTGACTACTCAAGAAGTTCTTTTTTTGTGGGGGGGGGGGGGGGGTGGCAGCTCTAATATTCATTAACAGTGTTCACAAGGACCCACGATTTGTTCCCATTTTGAGCCAGATTAATCCAGTCTCCAACCTCTTATCGTATTTGTTAAGGTCCGATTTAATATTATCCTCCTTTGTACTAATTCAAGCGATCGCTTTCCTCCACGCAGTCGCGGAAGCAGTTAGAATGAAACACACACACACACACACACACACACACACACAGTTCTCTCTTTTTATTCCTTCTTCTTTATTTTACTGAAAATGGAGGTATATCAGGTTTAGTCCTATCGTTGCTGTCCGACTACAAGGCTGCACGGTGTCAATGCCCAGAAGACCACAGTCTGAAAGTTCTTAAACGACACTTAATCGCAACAGTAATTGATTACCCTCTGTGTATTTACGATGAATATCGCTACATATGAGGAGGAATTTCATTTTTCCCAGATTATGTTTGAATTTACGTTGCGGTTTTTTGCGTCACGGCTGAGTTATATGTGCGCTGTGGCGTCGTGCTGTAATATCGTCGGCTGAAGAATGGCTCTGTAACGTTTAGCTGATTAACTTAGCTGAGTTTGTTGACGTTACCAACTGGTTGAAACGTGACCTTCTTCAGACATTCAGCACATTCAATCTACGTGATGAGATCGGTACAGTTTCATCCGAAGTCCACCGTTACACGACAGCAGTGGCGTCATCGTCTTATGCCATGTGTTAAAATAATGCAGGTCTACGACAAAGAGAAAGTGTCAGGAAATGTTGGGGCAGGTAGGCGGTTTCTTTCACAGCTTTGAGTCTAGACAATATGAAGTAATGGAACAGCACCTTAAATGGAGATTAGTGCTGTACTGCCGCGTCACTTGGTAGACAGGCACCGAGAGGTCCAGCATTAACCGTTTAAAGCCTAGCGGTAACTTTACGTACCACCAGGTTTAATATTAAAAAATTCTAAGTAGTGCCCACATTGCGTTTATGTGTTCTGTACGGGTCTCAGAACAAACAGCAACTTTTGCCTTATAAAACATTAAGAGATTGGTTTTTATAACCGAAGTGGAGAGTGTTTACAGCGCGGTACGCACTGAGCCCTTATACAAAACAGATACGCTTCGTTTTTAAAGGGTTGATGCAGTGCCACTATGTAGCGCACATGTATTTACCCGGCATGGAACCCGAGGCTTCTCATTAAATATTCGTCGTATCGAAAAGTGTTAAAAAAGAAGTTTAGGATCGTGCTGAGATTTTTGCTGTGCGTCATTCACCACTTCTTAAAGATGAACATCTCCCTTTCCGGAAGTTAATAAATTTGGGTTTGGGTTTTATATATAGTGCAGAGCATTATTTTGGAAATAAAACAATACCAACGAGAGTGGCTAGTTCACGTAGAGAGAATAGACGCAGACAGGATACCCAAAAGGCCACTGAAATGTAGGCCAAAGGGGAAGAGAAACGTAGGACGCCCGAGGAAAAGAGGGAAGGACGAGTTTCACCTCGAAGGATAAACAACAGGCACCACATCTAACACTTAACAGCTCATTATGATTATGATGATGATGAGTTTTATATGTTGCGAATCGGCCGCGGAGACTTAACGGTAACATGTTGGATTGAGTTTCACGTAAGACAATGTATATAATAGATGGTTATGAAACAGTTGTTTCATCCTACACACTGATGACGCTAAGGGGTGGGGTAGGGTGGGCAAAATGTACACTACGCCATGATGAGGAAAATGCCATGGACATTTTTCTAAATTGCTCTGAGACGTATAGGTGGAAAGGACAATTTTTGAACAGGAGATGGGTAGCTGTTAATAAACAAAAACTTGTAGTTTCCGCCAAATGACAGAATTAAGAAATGTAGGAAACTCTCTGTGTGACATTAGATGTCAGGGAGCGTATGACAGATTAAAGTAAGAGAGGCAGAGGGAGTAGTATAAGTGTAAACGTCAATAATCCAAAGTAAGTAGAAAAGCGCTGTTTAAATTTGGTTACTGACAAATAATTTTTCACTGGCTTTGCAGCAAAACCTGATGATTGTAGCAGGGCAAACGTAGGTTCAATTCCCGGACATGCCATCATAAAATGAAGCCTTAACTGAGCGACGTTTTATGACATTGATTTATTTACTCGTACACATGTTATTTAGGAATGTGGTGTTAGTTCAGACTTGTCCAAGATTTAGCTTAGCAGCTCGACACTCAAAGCGAGTGTGCGCGTCTGTCATTAGCAAATGTCAGAAGTGTTGTTTCCCAGTGCTAAAGGAAGTCAAAATTTAGCTCTTTGACAGTCGTAAGTTGTCGTAAATAAGACATTGGGCGGTTACGATTGGTCACACCTCTCGAAGTTCGTTTTAAGGCGGGGTTTACAGGCCATACACCGTGGGTTACATTTTAAGTCGGATGATCGATGAAATTTGAATATATAGGACTGACAACTTACACACCAGGAAGTTATCACTAGATCAGACAATTAGGAATTTGGTGTTGTTTCACATCCCACCGAAGATTAGATTCATCGCTAGCTAGAAGAAAACGCTTTCGTGACAGGCTAATTCTGAATTTAGGATTTACAGTGAATAAACCAATCTAATTACCCCTCCTAAATTATATACATATGGTAAACTGTTTTGGTCTTAGAAATTTTCCTAACAACAGAGATATGAGGAATGCTTACAACGTAACGGCGAAACTTTTGTAAATATCTTGAGGGTAATTAATTAATAAACTTCTTAATATTACCTATTCTACCTATCCATTGTAGGTGTACAGGGTTAGTGTTGCACCTGATCACACTCAGTGGCATACACACTGGGTAGGACTTCCCTGGACGAGGGATCGGCCCCTCGCAGAGGCCTCTACCTGTACAGCACACATCTACAAGAGACAAACATCCATACCCCCGGCGGGATTCGAACCAGCCATCCCTGCAGTCGAGCGGCCGTAGACCTACGCCTTATACTGCACAGCCACCGGGATCGGCATAAATTGTTACAGCAGTAATAAACCGCGATAAAGCATTGTGTACGATGTGATACAGAACTGATGGTGTACGTGTACATCGAACACACACACACCACATATCATGTGACTGTTATGACGGTGTTGTAACTCTTCACTGGAAGTGGTATATTAATAAAAGCTTAAACGTGACTAATCTTGCCGTTTAATAATCAATCATCAGCGTTATCAGTATCGCCGTCTAGACGCTTATCATCAGCCATCAATCACCATATTCTGTACGTGGAGGCGTGTTCCCTCCTGATGAAGCCAGCTGTCACTTCATGCATTCGATCCTAATCTGCCCATATCTTGCGTTAAAACAACATAACTCGTGTAAATGAACATTCTAATGCCCAAGGAAGCTGCAGTCCTACGATGGTGATTATGATGATGACGATGACAATAATTCAGTTAAATTCAGTTCAGTTTCTGTTTAATAATACGCTGAGTCAACGGCCAACATAATAATAATAATAATAATAATAATAATAATAATGAGCGGGGGTTACTTAGTACTTTTAATTGCGTATTTCTGGTTAAACTAATAAATATCCGGATTCATACGATTGGTTTTAGTATGGAGCCACTATCTAAACTTTGTCGCAGTCTCTTAGCTATTAAGGGTGCCACAGCATAGAAGAACGGGTTGAGGTGTCCATGCCCCAAGAGGAATTCGCACCTGAGGTGCTAGCGTATTGGCGTTCCAAGTGTTACGCTCCTACGCCATGGAGTCACTGGAGAAATTTCCTCAAGGCTATCTATCCGTCGCCTTGCAGTATGCTGTTGTGTTGACTCATTTCTTCTCACGCGGAATTTGGGTGCAGAGACGATAAACGTTTTGTTTTATGGAAATTCTGACCATTGGATAAGTGAATGATGCAGGAAATTATTTGGCGAATGTGTATACGTATCAGACAGTCGTACAGGTTTCTACAGTGAGTGTGACTGAAGTCTAACTTTTTATGTTTGTTGAGATTGTTTAATCCTTGTGTTACATAAATTTGCATTTTTTCACTTTCGTACAATAAAGTCTCCATCAAAGACACGTTGTCTAATTATAGTACACTTCACTTTAATACGCTGTATTTGTTTCCTCTACGAAGTCCTTTAAAATAAAGTCGTAGTACTAGCAATGCTTATAAATCATGGCAAATGGATGATTTGTAAATCTTTCATGTTGTGCGGGCAACTTCGGCAAAATTTGGTCTGCATGCGGGCAACAAAATTCAATAGTCAGAATGAGGAATGAGTAAGTATAGGTATAGCTTATATTCTTAATTCTACTCTGTATTTTTCTACACAACATGTACAATAAACTCATGCTGACAGTAATAGGAACACGAGGCAATGTACGTATTACGTAACATTGATGCGCGTTCGCGTTACCAATATTGTCGTGGAAGAGCAATAATTATTACATATTCTGAGTGTATGTTTGTAGCCTTAGTTATCCAGCATGCAAAGTACATGCGCCGTATTATATTGTCAATCTCTGGTCTGTCCGGCTGTACCATATTTTTCCAGATTATCTCATAAACGGGACGACATTCGGAAAAAAAGTTACTGAACATAAAATGTGTTTTGATTTCCTCTGAAACTTTTGTCTGAGATGTTTTTCATTCTAAAGAGAATTCAGCGAGGTATTATCATATATGTGCGTACGTCTTCTTGCACAATATCCGTTATTTATGTCACATTTTAATGAAACTTGAATTTTCTCGACAGGTTTTTAAAATCACTCGAAATTTCATGAAACTGCATCCAGTGGGAGCCGAGTTTTTCTCCATGCGGACGGGTAGACGGACGGACAGACAGACATGACGAAGCTAATATTTGCTTTTCGCAATTTTGCGAAAGCGCCTAAGAATTAATTCAGAAGTTGTAATTCACAACCTAGACTAGGGTGTCACTATTTTAGCAAATTTTTACAAAATGTTTAATACTGTAAACTGTCTCCATAAATAAACAGCTCATAGGTTTTCATAATTGCTTTGGCCTTCTGTTTCTGCTCTGAGAGGGGAGGGCTGAAAGACGTTTTCTGATTTCATATTTCTTCACGCGCTACATAACCCTGAGATCTGCGTTCTTCTAGGGTGTTACGCAGCGTCGAGTGGTAAACCTGAGTTGCGGGCAAGATCTGCCCCGCTAGCCACGGCGTGAGCGGGCCTGGTCTATAGGAACTGAAGCCTGCGACCCATTCTGTTTCTTCTACCTGTTTACGGTAGCTGATAGGATATGATAATATCGCAGTCGAATGGCTGGCACTTCTGCTTGATGTTCGGGAGGCCCCAGTGTCGAATGGCGGGCTGAACACTGGCTCTCCTGGCGAAAATATTTTGTGCTCTTCCCCAGACCTCACAAGACAAAAGCTGAAACAGTACTCTAAATTTGATGACGGCCACTTGCTCCAAATCATCTGCAGTTCATTACTTGTTTCACTGTGTAGACTTACCTGTGCAACGTAACGAACTTGTATTAGTATACAAATACAGCGAATAATAGCGGCAGCGTCGCTTGTAGACATACGTGACGTCTTTCATTGTCGTATTCTACGGCGATGTAAGGAAACCGGTTTACAGTTATCCTCAGGGACGTACCTGAATGCGGATGAAGGAACATCTGCATGTTGTTGTTGTTGTTGTTGTTGTTGTTGTTGTCGTCGTCGTCGTCGTCGTCGTCGTCGTCGTCGTCGTCGTCGTTATTTCATCGTGTTATCAAAATAATGATTATTTTTCTAAACCGTCTGATCCTTTTAGTGTAAATATGATGTGCTGGAGGCAGCAGCTGAAATTGAATATATACATATATATATATGTATCCACACACACGTACCCACACACGTACATGTATGTCCTTCGCCCTTTAAACTGTTAATGCGGACACTGCTGTTGACACTTGCTTCCATAGCCACTTAACCTGTTGGCTGCAATTTCTGAAATAAACGCGTTCACAGCCATTACTACTTTAAATTCCGAACTTGCCCAAATCAAAATTTTATAGAAGTCAAAGTTCAGTTAAGTAGTTTCGAAAGGTTAGTTTTATATCACGTGACACAGTGTAAATATTAGTCGCATTTTGTTTGTGATCTTTGTAAATGAATATTTGATTCTTGTTTACCTAACCTAAAGCCCATGTTGCAAGACGTTATGAGGACGTTCCGCTCACATATCAGAGAAACACATAAGCACATACAGCAGTTAAGTATTACATCTGCGGACACGCATACGCATGTCTGTATCAAGTGCGCCTGTCTCGACTGCATGGCGCAGCCACAAGTTTCGTGTGGCGCAGATGGCCACCAGGTATGGAATTGTAAATCAGTTTTCTGTCCATGCAGGTGAAGAATTATTATTGTTCTTGAAAAAAGACCACCTTTTGTTCACCTGTGTCTTAATTATTTTCAAAATTATTTTCATTTATTCTGCCCTTGTTTGTCCTGTAACACGGATGCATCAGTATAGAACTTTATATATAAATTTTATATAACCTAAGCTTAACGATCTTCATATGTGTAAGCTCATTTCCTTCGGGCCGTGCGCTTGCAGTGTGCTATTGTTTAATGTAGACGAGTTCATGAAGACACTCTATACAGGAGTAGCACCTTCCATGTGAAAGCATAGTACGGAAGACAGGCTCACAGATGGCACTGTTGGCAAACACGTGCGTGTATTATATGCAACCAAAACCTTTTGACAGTTCCTGTGTATTTTCAGCTTTCACAATATCTGTGCAGAGCGATTGGAGGAAGGATATAAACAGAGATGATTTGGTGACTCAAACGCAGTACCCAGTATTGAGTCACATGACCATGAAGTGTCAGTTACTATACTGTGATCACTAGCCGGACTATTCTTAGCAGACCATACTGTATATGATTCAGGTATATACGGCGATTTGTTAATATTCGTGTTTCATGTACGCATACGTTTGAAAAATGGCGTAATTTGATATGGTGTGAATGAATTCATATACTTTGAAGAGTGATAATTGAACAGCAAGGCTTTTGGAAATTACGTTTCCGCTTGCGTATGTGTGGGACCGTAGCAGAAAAGAGTTACTTTAATCCGGAAGCTGATATCCAGATACTTCGGCAGGTGATCAAAATTGTGCCAAGTCTGAAAGTCCTCCAAAAAACCGAGCAACGTAGCCCACGCGCTAACTCTTCTAGCGTGCATTTGGAAGGCTCACGTTCGAAACGGACTCGCGGCACTGACTGTTGCATTTTATGATTTTACTCAGTCCCTTCAGAGGAATGCTAGGTTACACAATAAACTAGACCACGGCCACCTCTTTCTGTTTACTCTTTAAGTCATTCACTGCCATCCAGCCCGTCTGCGCTGTAGTGAGTTACTGACGTCAGCGCAATAACGAGTACACACCCCGCAACTCGTTCCTTGCATTAGGATGAAGTTAGTTTCATTTTGCTTAGGTAGGTTTACACTAGTTTTTATTATGTTCGTGTGATTGTACGGCGAGAGTAATATCATGTAACGCACGTTTCCACAAAAGACAAACTGTTCGGCATGGCTGACTGTAGACCTGTTTGAGCCTGGGGAGGGTCAGGCAAGATGCATTGCAAGCGATGACAGACACACATGCGATAGTAAGAACTTTCATGATTAGAGCAGGAAGTCTGCTTGGCCTTTCATTAGTGACGTATGCATTACTCATTCACAATTCTACAATAAGGAGATTCGAGTCGTCTGGGGTGTTACGCCGTGCCAACTGGGAAATATTTAACGACGCTCCTCCAACACTTCTTTAACTACCTGTCGACATGGCATAACGTCCCAGAAGCCTTGAATCTTCTACGGCACAGCTGTAAGAACCTTAAATCTTACAACTGCTATAAACCCCGTCGTCTGTTTGCAGCACAGTGTTATTATCTGCCTGATTGCTTACATATATTGGTAGTTGTATGGCGTAATGTATGCTGTCTCCTGTAATGATATTTGTAGTTCAGGGGAAATTAAGCACTTCGGCTGTCACATTAAGGGGTCGAACACCCGCAGAAGTAGATGCAGCTGTTGAGATGCTTGTTAACATTCCAATGGGGCCCCGACTGACAAAGTGTCTGATAATTTTGACGATCCACAAAACAGATTTAGCAGACGAACACAAAAACACAAAAGACTGCAGTTTGAAATAAAGAGGAAGAAAGGGATGGTACACTTTTTCTACAGTTTCTAAACACAACGATTTTATGACGCCTGTGAACTAGAATTGTAGGTGTGATAGGGATTTACTGAATACGTCTATGCTTGAAATGAAGTACATTTACGTAAATAATTAGATAATTAATGACTTAATTACTAAACCTAACGTTTTTACAAGCGCCCGAGACTAACCCTTTTCCTCAGCCAGATGAAGCGAGATAATACTTTCCCACACTGTGTTTTTTAAAGATAACCCTTAATATTATCCTCCCCTGTACTCTTACGTCCCCCAAGAGTTCTCTGCTTGTGTTTATATATATATTTAAACAGTTATAAATACAAATAAGCGGAGGCAAAGGAATCGTGAATCAGGAAATATCGGTTACGACGTTGGGTGTAACGTGATCTACGCAGGTCATGTAGTTGCCAGTGGGCAAGTCTTGGACCACGTTGTGCGGCACTCTACGTTTCTGCACAAGTGGCGAAGGTTTAAAATGCCCGTGTAAATATATTGTAGTGTCGGACAAGAATCAACATTTTTTAGTCAAGAAACGAAATTTTTAATCAGTAACCGCAGGACAGATGACTTTAAGCTACAGGTTAGCAATGTTATCAGCAGGTTAAGAAATGTTCTGTTTTTGTTATGGAACCCCAAGGATTGTCGCGTTGTACATATCAGCCCATAAACACAATGGTGTCAGTTTCTGGTAATGTACCATACATACTTCGTGATTAAGAAGCGACATTTTCCAAAGTACGGTGCTCTGCCCTTCTCCCCCTGTTGATATGAACGTACGAGTACTTAGCCAACAGCAGCACTGTACAAGGCCTCAAATACATAATGCAGTCTATCGTCTGTTATATGCAGACAAAGGAGCGCAATTAGGCAGCGAGAAATGGCACTCTTAATTCATTGGGACGCGTTATTATGCGACCGCAACATTCTCTTTATTAGAGGGCGATTGCACAGGGTCCAGAACTACCAGCTTGCGTCAAGTAACACCGCCACTTTTGCAGGACTACCTGCTGTTGTTGACAACAATCCGTGTCCGTTATGAGTGGGAGAAGAAATTTTGTGCTAGACTAAATAAATCTTCAAATACACCACTGTTTCAGTTCTACACAAAATGCGGAATTGTACGTACGTCCGAACCCTCCGTCTGTGTGTTGTTACCCGCATTCGGTGTATAAGGACAGAGTCTTCCATTTGCTATGTGCAGTATTCTAACTGCTCTAATGTGGCCACAATTCTGGTTGCAAAAATATTTAAGCTGAACTTTGTGCACTATCTGAGGCTTACTGACATGCACAGAATTTCGGAAGCTGGCTCTGCTTCCATGATGACGTAAAAGTAATACTACGAAACTCATTATCTTGGGTCCATTGGATCGAGATTCTCTTTGTTTGTGTCAATCAAGTAGGCATTACGAACAAAATGTTAATAGGTGAAGTATTTGCTCGATTATTTGATTGTTTAACGACACTCTGTCAGTCTCAGAATCCATACAGTTGATGTATAATGGTAGCATCAGTGTAAAATATGACTTACGAAGGAGTTTGTGGTAAAAATAAAGGTACCAAGAAGGTTTTCTTGTTCAGGGTCTGCAGAAAAGGAAAATAGCAGTCAAGATGACTGGTCTTCTGGTCGACCTTCGAACCCCGAATCTTCCGACGTCTTTAACTGTACCAATGCTCTGAAGATGTTTCTCCATGCGTGCTTCTACAGTACAGTAACAATGCTCGCTCGGTTTACGTGTGGGTCTCCTTTTTAATGTCAATTTGTTGACCTTTAAATGTTCTCCCGCTGCTTGTGCTGATTAACTACCGGTGTCATTAACCAGTTACCGCTGACACGCCAACACGTTTGGTTTCGCTGTGCGTGCTGTGTTGAGACTGATCACACGGCTTATAACGTTGAATATGTCACAGTATAAAACGCGTTTTTATTCGCGCCGTGTGATTTGTCAGCAGAATAACAGAGCTGCATTCTTCGAATTGCACCACTGCTGTTCACGTCAGCATCTATTATAGTATACACTGTGTTTAACTCTTTGGAATTAGTAACTGCATAAGTCCATGGTAAAAGCTGTTTTTGCAAAGTAATTGCCAGATGCTCGGTGGTTCGAAAGATTACGTGCCCCCTTGTAGTGTGAAGCCTCATTATCGTGTCCAGAGTGACAGGCCATTTAGACTTACCCCCAGACAATACAATCCAGCCCACAATACCACATGATGTTTCTCTCAGATCCATTTTAATATTGTAGAGTCATCTACGCGTAATCATTGAACGTTGTAGTGGAGTGAGTAACATTCTTGCATCGTATTCAGGGGGTCCTATACGTCTTGGATCCGGCTGTCCTGGATGAGGTTTTTTTGTGGTTTCTGTCAGTGGTTTCCAGGCTAATTCCTTGCAATGGGATTAAGAGTTCGCCTTTCCGACTTTTTCCGATTTGATATAGAGGCCTACCGGTCATGCTGTCATTCGGCATTGTTATCCGTGCTACTGATAACAAAATTCAGTAAACAGATAAGCAAATTCATAAATAAGCCTAGATCTCCCAAAGTGTCTCTCCCACTGAGTTTTTCAGACCAAATGTTCATGTGTTTCTAAATTAAAAACTGAGACGTGGGTTCAGACGTTGTTCATAGCCCATTTTCGGACCCTCAGAGTGTAAGGTCGCTTTGGGTGCTAAAATAAATGACCACGTAAAACTGTATTAACAGTATCTGCACCATGATTTAATTTTGAGCAGCTTGATTCTTCGTCCTTTCATTTGGTCGTCAGATTAGACGGCAGCTGTTTTCATCATGACGGTATGTTAAACTGTGACGTGTTATAGTGTGGTAGAATAATACCAAAGTTTTGGAGAAATTGACTGCCGACATCTTTGGGGCCACATCCTACAGAGCTCTAATCTTGACACTCAACGCCATGAAATCTCAAACCTCACAAAATGATAATTTTCATGAACGTCATTAGCGGAATTAATTTTATAATTATACGTGTGCAGTGTGTTTACTTGGGGATAGAAATCAAAATTTTATGTATTAAGTTGAGTTTTGGTATTATTTACATCTATTTTAATGTATATTACAATACAAATTAAATACATGTATTAGATGGAAACGTGGCAGATGGTACATTGTAACAATAGAATGTAGGCATGAAATGAATATGCTTATCTGCCTTTTAATAAACAGTAAAACTAATGGACCTGCACTATATAATCAAATATCAGGTTTGGTCTTTAAAGGCTTAAAACTTTAGCTATTTAGATGTGATACGTTTATTTACGGATTCTAATCTTAATAACAGAAAGAATTTCCTGTAGTCTGCTCTTAATGCCATAGGTGCTTGTAAGAATAGTGACTATCCAGTTTGGGCCAGCACGTAGTAATATTACGGCTGGTGTTTGTGCCTTGTTCTGTCCAATACTACAGGCAACTTTGCTCTATTTGACTCGAAACCTCAGCATGACACTGTCCGCCACTTTGACATGCCGCTCCGACCAAACACCAGTGCTGACTTGTATTAGTGTACAAGTCACGGGTGCAAAACTGGGTAACACGACAAAGGTTCCTTGTGTTTCTGAGTCTTTTTGAACAGGCCGTAATTGCTTTATTATTATTTTCTACTCCATCACAAGTGCTAACATTCGTGTTCCTGTTTTAAACTGCACGTCGTGATTGAGTAACTGTCAAGTACGTGGAGGGTCTGGGATTTGTTTCTTGGTTCGAAGGCCGGGTATTTATACTGAAAGTTTTTCGTGGATTTCGTCTGTATTTCCAAGCATTTTCCGGGTAGCAGCTTAAATTTTGGACACGGCCAAATCTCGTCGTTCACATTTTACCTTACCTTCTCAATCGTCTTCCTGTTCGACACTGTATCACATATGGAACCAAGCATTCATGACCACTTTCCAACTTATTTGGATCTATATAAATGGTAACTGAAAGTTTCAAACAATCCTCGAAGAGCGTGGGTGGTTTACATAAAGACTGTGTGTCTCCGTCTCCATTTGAAACAAGTAATGTATCCGTGAACTCTTGTTGCTCGCTAAACGGCTGAAGAGAAGGAAACGTCCTTGTCAGAATGAAGTGATAGGCACATTAGGACTACAGACGCGTATTGAGGAAAACTCTGACAAAATCCATAAGGAAAACATTTACGAAGTGTAACCCAGTTACTTCGGTTTAAAGTCCATTATATAAGGAAAGGAAAACGTTAGTCGGACGCCATTACAACAGCGGAGTATATACAGTGTGTCCTAAACTAATGTGTAAATTTAGTCCAAGGATGTCCGTAATGTGGAAAGACTAATTGCGCTTTGAATGTATCAATTTGTGTTCCTCCGTACACACATAATAGGCCCAACGTAAAGAAGTTTAGCTGTGAGGAAAAACGCGTGTCTCCTCTTTATAGAAGGCCTATTTCAGTTCCGGTTGGAGCCTAAGCTGGCCCTGTGGTTTTCGTAAATATCAGTAGTGCTGGATCAGCGAGAGTCGAAAATCAGTAGAATATGTCTTGTAGGTGAATGTATGTATATGTCGAGATCGTCTGATGACTGACGTTGTTTGCTAGACACTAACAGTAACTGCGTCCCGTATGAGTGAATAACACACACAAGTAACCAAAAACCATCTCTTTTTGTGCTTTGGATTACGACGTTTTATTTCTGAATTCTGTAGGGACGAATGTTTAAACGTTTAAGAGTAATGAATTCGAAAGCATTCACCACGAATCGGTGGTGGGATAATCGACGTGTCTTTGTTTTTGCCTGGTGTGAATGTTGAAAATCGCCTGAAACCTCAGAATGTTTGGTATTCCCGCCAAGAATCGAGTGGGGCACTTGCAAAATACGAGTCTAGGGCGTTATCGGTACAAAACCTGTTCGGTTTCAGTCGTTTTCCTTTATGTGTACTTGCCTATACGCTTTCATGGCGTGACCAGGAACAATTTTACCTTCGTACGTAGGCATACAGGGCGTTGGAAGAGGGTAAACGTTTTAAGGGTGTGCAGTACTCAGTTAAATGACCAAAAGTCACAGTCAGCGCATGTCCAAACACCAGTGCCTGTTGTAATGTGGGTTATGTACGTATCATCTCAACAGCAGGTGCTGTATGTGGTTCCCATGCATATCAGCATAACATTCAACTGTTCTTCTCACAGAAGTGCTTACTCTTCCAAAAATTTTTGGTTCCACTCCAATCTCCTGACAAGCATTCTTTTCTGGGTTCTGTAATACCTCTAAGTCACTGATCGGCTCTGAATACACCAAAGTCTTAAGGTGTTGCCACAGCCAAAAATCCAGAGGATTGAGTTCAGGGGATCATGCAGGACAGTTGAGTCCACATCCGATCCTTGTCTACCGAAAGTCTGGTTCACGTGCTGTCTGACATTGCACAGAAAATGAGGTGATGTCTCACCAGGCATGAACCACATGTGTTGTGCATGAAGAGCAACGTCTTCCAAGAGTACCGGCAAATCCTTAAACAAAAACCGTTGGTACAGTGCACATGTTAATGTGTTAGGTGGGGCAGCTGGCCCTAAGAGCTGCTCTTCTAAGATGTCCACTTTCTCTTAAAGCGTGATGCAGTGTTATCCCATTATCCAGCCGAACACAAACATTGTCTTTATTTTGGAAGATGTCGTGTCAAGACATATGCTAACTGGGACTTTTTTTGCTCATTTACTACACATCCTTAAAATCTGTAACCTTTTTCAGCAACCAGTATATACACATATAACCAACATATATCATCCTCCTCGTCCTCTTTTATTTCACCGCCCTCATACGATTTTTAAACTGTACAAACTATGGAGCGCCTCATTTAGTAATTCTGTCCAGCCTTCTGTAAGTTGCTCTGTCTTGTTTCCAAATTTCAAACTATTTTTTGGGAAAGTCCATTTAGGCAAACGAACATTTTATGTATTTGATGATGCTGTAAGTAACTCAGAACATACAGCTTCGAATTGTAGCATGATCGAAGTAAGAAATTGGAAAGGATTTGGAAGTAAGCCGTCCGTGATTCCTGTCACTCTATTATGACGGATATTGCGTGGCGTACTGAGGATGACCACAGAAATCTCAGTCAGGATGTGACCGTTTTTCCAGACTTGGCGTCTGCCGAACACACCTCTGGAGTTTCATGGATACATAGGCCTGTCGGGTGCAAACATACAGCATGGGGCAAATGTAGTCTGACACTAGAGGCAACATGATGAATATCTACTGTCACGTGACTTGCACCACTCTGTATATCGATTCATGGACTGCAGATTAAAAATGAGGTTAATAAACAGTAACGCACATGTGATTTTGTCATTACCATCTATTGGCAAGTGCATTAACAATTTAATGTTTGTACCAATTAAAGTCAAAAGCACCATAAATGTGGTCCATAATATTAGTGCAGCATTTCTTTCGTGTTTTCACTGTGGCGGTCCCTCTTAATTCCTGTCCACTTAAATAATTTTGCAATATCAGCGGATGTCAATGGCCGGTGATTAATACCTGTTTCGTATTTGGGAGTTCCCTGTTTCAACTTTTTCCAGAGACCACACACCCTAATGGAAAATTTCGTGTTAATTATCAGTACCTGAGTTATATTTAAAAATTTACTTGGTCCCGCACAGTAAACACAGTCCTCGGTTATAAAACCAGTCTGTTAATTCTGCACAGGGAAATAATCTCTGCTTATTCTAAAACCCGTAAAAGTCACAAAGTACAATTTTCGCGCAGAAATTAAGATTTTTGGATCATGACCTGGTTCTATATAAAGTGATCAATGGGCGCAGTTTGTGGTGGACAAACACATAACTCTTGTTTTCCTCTGTTATTGTTGTTCCGCATACTCATACTGAAGCCACGTGATCTCAGAAATCCTTGTTGTGTGATTATTGTACCTATGCGTGGTTATTATCTACGAAAATAGTATGTGAACTGTCAGTTACATGCTAAACACGACAGTGGGCTAGAAGCCCACGGGATGACGGTGTAGTGAAATAGTTTCTAAAGTGTCCAGCGTGATTCATTGATGCGAACAAGGAGAAGCCTTCAAGCCTGCACCTCAAACGTTTAAACAGGCTGTTAGTTAAACTTGAAAAACATTTTCAAGAAAAATCATTTGTATTGAATTCTGTTGATACCTTTGAAGTATCTGTTTCACTAAATCGCATTTTCGTAATTTAATGCATCCGCTAAAAGAATAAATTAATTTACAGTTTTTCGTATCAGTGCATTTTTGACAATATGGAGAAAGTGTCAAGGACCCTTAACGGGTCACGGCTCCCAGGTTGGAAATCATTGGTCTGCTAAACCAAAATTCGCGTGAAAAGTTTCTGTTACGAGACGGTGAAGGTATAGTTATGTCAATTTTGTAACACCCTGTAGTTTTAATGATACGATCAAAATATTTTTTTTTCGATGTAAACTACATAAGGTAATAAACACAACCACTAAAGGCAGGGAGGTAACGCGTAACGTTTTCGCCACATTTTCCTGGTGTGCGTATCTATTGTTAGATCAAGGTTGTTAGTACAAGCTTCTGCAGTTGCGCGGCGGACTTCAGGTTGTTATACTGCAGCAAGTCCGCTGCAGAGCTGCGTGTACATTATGAGGTGTCTGCTTCGAGCTGTGCAAGATTCACTGTGAAGCACGCCCTTATAATGGGAGGACGAAGCTAAAAAAACAGCAAGTAGATCAGTGATTGTCAGTGGTGTAGGAAAATAAGGTATAATGGAATAATTGTTTTCTTGAATTTATTCATCATTGAAAGTCGGAACAAAAAGACCTGGGCACGCCATTCGTTTGGAAATACTTGCCCAACGGCATGGCGTCACATTCTAGAAGACTTGCATCTTTGGCAGAACCGCTCAGAGAACATCTAATCTCGTTAAGTTAATCTGGTGTAACACCAACTGGACAGTCTGTGTCTGAATGACACGCAGCATGGAAATAAACTCCTTAAATTGCGCGTGGTATCCAGAAAGGTCGAACAGTCTCGAACGACACAGTTTCACCCATATGTCGCCCTATCCGCCGCTCCGTTCACGCACACATGACTGTGCGCCGACTGTGCTCTGCTCCGTCTCTTCTCCTTTGGCCAGAGCCGTTAAGAATTGAGGTCGAACGGGCCCGTGGTGATACCGTTGGAAGCACCGTATGAGAAATGGTCCCGTGCATGTTCATTAGCCTGTATACTCCTCAGCCGTTATTCACTGTTTGAGTCACTAACAGACAAAATCTTGTGTTATTCAACAACCCTGTTTTCACGACCAAAGTTAATACATCGTCGACAAATACAGAAAGATATGACTAGCGTGTAAGATATAAAGTAACGGCGCCATGGCATACTTGAACTTACTTTCCTAGCGGTTTGCTGAAAAGACTCAAGAAAACCGTGATACTCTTCCGTCAGGATAACCGTCACTCTGGCTGAGACCCGATCCGAATAACTCCCGGCTACAGTACTGTCGAACAACAAAGCTGCAATAACATGTCTTAGTGTCCATAAATTTATACAATAATAGCTTTGAATGACAGCGGAGCGATGAGAATGAGAAGCCAGTGTAGCGATTTGACCTACATGACTGCCACCATAGCAACGGTCAGAATAACATCGATTGATAGGTGCTACATATATGTTGCCCGCACGAAAACCATCATGTCTAACGCCTTGGACTTTGATAGCAACGGTCGAGGTCGTTTTGTCATTTGTCTGGCTTCCGGAGTGCGAGGAAAATAGATTCAGTCAGGTGACAGGTGTATAAGTGTTGCGTTTCTTATGTTATTTTTGTCATGTTGCCTTCCTGAAGCCATTTAAAAAAAGAAACCTTTTTAAACACAACCCATTTCTTGCTTTACACATTCCTCCCTCTGCCCCAACATTCGCAGACACAAAACTTGCCTCTGCAGGAAGCTGTTGCAGTTATTATTCCTACTTTATTATTAACAGGTGCTGTGACGTCATCTTGTGTAGGACTGTGGGGCACATCCGCGTACACTTGCAAGAAATATATAAGGTAAGGTAAAGCTATCCCTGTACAGGCCTCAAGAGGCCCTTAGGGCTCCAGGAGGTTGAGGCTTCCAGAACTTCTAGACAGTGGGTGCATGAACATGGCGAGGGTGTCAGCCCTACGCATCGGTCGCCTTTACCCTTCAGGAGATATTCCTGGTACTCATTTCTGTTAGCGGCTGAGTCGACCACATGACCATAGTGCGGATGGAAACGTTTAAATCAATGAAAAATCCCAATGACCCCATCGTGAATCGAACCCGTGACCTTCCGGCTTTTACCGCAATGCCTCACTCAACTGCGCCACCGCGTACCCCGAGCAAATATACACGCATATAAATCAAACGTTACGTGAGACAGTACGTGGCACAATCCTGATCTAAAACTCTTTTATGGATGAAAGTTAATTGCAAAGAAATTTGACGTAATTGCAGCCTTTGATGACCGATCCGACTGAATTTTGTCCATTGTTATTCTCCTTGCTGCTTGCAGCGTTTGTGACAGATCAGTCCTTCTTCTTATTCACCTGCCCGGCTACTTTGACTTGACTCGCGAAATTTACCTTAATACGTCTAGCTTCGTTAAGGTTTTTTTTTTCGAAGTCGACTTGTGCCGTCACAGCACTTACGCGATACCAGTAGAAGTCCCTGGTAAGAACACATGACGTTGAGGCTCCAGAGCAGGCCAGCTTTTTATCATAAACCAACATAGTACTGCAAATCGCACAGGTATCTTATGACAGGTGTGGAAGAATCGATTGAGGTTAGCTCTTTCGAACGGACCAAACAAAGTAGCTTCTCCCATTTACCCATGTTCCAGCAGAAGACAGAGGCGGATCCAGCCTCCAGAACGTTGTGGGGTTCCCTAGTCTGAGACGATGCACAATGTCAAAAATTTCAGTTGCAATTTTGAACATAACACTGTCATGAGAATCCTTCCAAGTTTGAAATTAACTGAGGATCAGTGAATTACCTCAGTTTGTCAGGAGCGACGGAGGCTCATTATGACGGATAGTATTGAGCAAAGGAATTTTAATGAAAAGGGGATTACGGGGATCAGAGAATTGTCTGTGATCATTTATTGGGACGTACACTGTTAATGTATCAGGATGAAACGTTTTCAGCAAATGACGTTTTCTTTATATTTACATTTCCGCCAGTGTGAAACCATAGGCTTATATTCACCAGATCTGCGCACTTATGAGATCAGTTAATGTGTAAAAGGCTAGCGTGGGTGGTGCTTTTGCTTGCAATTGTTTTGTGTTCATTGAGCTGTGTGCTCCCTGTCTGACCCAGCTTCGTCCCTCACCATGAATGGGAGTAACCACATGATGGAGATGTACCATAGCACCAGCCGTGTACCTGGCTTGTGAAATGGTCAATATCCTGAGTATTTTTACTGAAAACTTGACACGCACTGTAATACTCTCTGATGTAAGTCAAAATATATTGTCTTGCTCCAGTTGCTGTTTAATGTGAATAAGCAATACACACTCATGTCCTCTAAATAAAGTCGTTTATACGTGTTTTCTAGTTCAGTAGTGAAAGTCTAAGGTTTGCAGATATCTTGTGTAACTTGGTCTTTAAATGTGTATATTGTATTAAAGTTATAAAAGAGTCATGCACGTACGTTATCATCATTATACGTTTTTCTGCACAAACATATGCTTCATTGTATTTTTATTCATCACGTCTTTATGTATTTAATATTAAGAAGCCCGTTCGAATTTCAACGGTAAATTTGACAGTTCCCATTTCTAGCGACGAATTCTGCACCTAACATTTATTCAGTCGGCCCATTTTGCGCATTATAGACCCTGACGGGCTTACTGAAATTACAATTTCATTGAAGAGACGGGATGTGAAATTGGGAAAGTTCTTGAAAGAGACCTTGGTAGAATACACGGTGCTGCAGATTTGTGTAGGTAGAAGTCGAGACTGCAATGTGAACTGAAGAATGTGCTCGCACCTCACTGACGTTTATTGCTGCTACGTTGCGGTTCTATCCGTGACTGCTAACAACCCTGACTGCTACGTGAAGACAGGCATGGGCTCTTTTATGAACGGATGCTTTTGTATGTGAATTTCCTTAAATAGAAGGATTCCAAGGGGTTTTCTTTCGTTTTTCCCTCATATTTTCACCCCTTGTTATTCTTCATTTTCCTTCACATTATATTTATTTATTTTGAATTTTATCTCATGTTTCTTTACATTTTTTCTCTTTTTTTCCCGTAGTTTTCTATGTTGTTTTCCAAAGAAAGATTTTAACTTCCTTCGCCCTTACAAGTCCAGTTAAAATTCAACCAAATTGCGTTTAGAAATAGCAGTTTGCCACAATTAAGTTTGTTTCTGAATACCCACGCAGGCAGAGCAAATACCAATAAAGTAACAATATTGCAGCACTTGTAGCATATTATATTCCCGCTAAAATAATGTTACGAGGATATTTCCACCTTCCATTTTAAACTTCAGAATTTCTACACAGTTCATAATCTTTCATCCCGTTGTGTTTTTCTTCCATATAGATTCTTGGAGAAAAGTTTGTGTAGTCAGAAAAGAAAACTTTAAAACAAAGTTCTCACTTCCTGTAATAGAGGAAAACAAATAATGCGACAGAAGAAGATGATAACTGACAGGGTAAACCGTTGAATTCTTTACAGATCGCTGACCTTTGCGTATACTGATTAACGGTAAAAACACAAAGAATACTTTACTTCTAACCACATCCTGCCCGAATACGTAAACACATCGTGAATTGCCCTTTGTGTAGTGAGTGAGTGATGAAGACGTAGCTTCTTCAGTTGATTGCTCCGGAGTGAAATTGTGAACGTGACGAATGTTGGAGCTCAACAAATTTAACTCTTACATAAAAAATCACCCGGAAAAGGAAGTCCATTAGGGAACTTCAGATACTGCCCTGCAATATTACTTTCGATGGTAGGAAGTGAAACAAAACATCAGTTTATTTCTGTGTTTGTAGCGCATTATCCTTGTTTTATGAGGAACGAAGCACAAATGTCGGCATCCTTCCGAGCGCGTCCTTTATTTCTCTTAGAGGAGTACATGGTACGTTCCTCTTAAGAGTCGCGTATCTGGGAAGCTTCTTTGAACGCCGAGACTGCGGAGCCTTCCTCAAGTTGCTTTCAGCCTACTTCCTTTTTTTGACTCTTTAAAGACTGACTAAAGAGAAAAGAAGAGCAAGAAATTGAGAGGCGGGGTGAGAAGAACTACATTTATTACGGGGGGCATGCGGGGGCGCAACTGGTTTTGGCACTTGTCTACAATCCGTTGGGTAGCGGGTTCGATTGCAATTTTTCATTGACATAATCCTTCCGGCCGCACTATGGCCTTGGGGTCAACTGAATCTCTAACAGAAATGACTATCAGGAATATTCCCTGGGGGTAAAGGTGGCCGGTGCGTAGGGCTGACAACCTTAACACCTTCAAGTGCCGATTGTCTTGAAAAGTGGTAGCCTCAACCTCGTGTAACCCTCAGGCTCTCTTCAGACCCGCACAGGGATTGCTTTTGCTTTTTTTGCGTAGACTGAAAGAACAAATCGGGCGTTTTTCTACATTAAGGTATGTTCAACATATAAATGAGCAGTATATTTGTGGCGGTACCAAACGTGTCGTTCAGTAGAACCAATTTATAATACTTAAGATCTTGGTCGTGATATGATGACGATTAGTGTCTGAGCAGCACTGTAAATGTATGATCAGCACTGTAAGTGTATGATCAGCACTGTAAGTGTCTGAGAAGCACTGTAAGTGACTAAGTGGCACTGAAAGTTTCTGAGCAGCACCTTAGATTCATTTTAGTTACATTTGCTTGCAAGAACTAAGCTAAACCACAGAAACCATATTCGGTTGCTGGGCCGAGACTTGAACACGGAACCACTCGAACACAAAGCATGAGTGATAAACACTTGACTCCCAAGTTCATTTTGTCTGTCTGTCTGTCTGTCTGTCTGTCTGTCCATCCGTCCGTCCGTCCGTCCGTCCGCCCGTCCGCCTGCCTGCCTGCCTGCCTGCCTGCCTGTCCGTCCGTCAGTCAGTCAGTCAGTCAGTCAGTCAGTCAGTCAGTCAGTCAGTCAGTGCGTCCGTCCGTCTGTCCGTGTGTCCGTCCGTCCGTCCTTCCGTCTGTCTCTCTGTCCTCCGTCCGTCTGTCCATCTGTCTGTCTGTCCATCCGTCCGTCCGTCCGTCCATTTATCTATCAATATCCGTCCGTCCGTCCGTGTCTAACCTGCCTGCCTGCCTGCCTGTCTTTCTGTTTATCTATCTGCCTTTCATTAATATTTTGTTGCTATATCTCTTTTTAAAGGCTACAGATGTACATCTGGCTTTGCGAGCGACGCTGATTCATTAGCTTTAAGCAGCTGCTGCTTCTCACATCTGAAGAGGCGTCGCCATGTCGTTCATGCTATTTTCAAAACACCGGTTTTCGTCATAAACCACGCAAACGATTGGTGTAGTGTTCGCTTTGAATTGCGTTGACAGTTTAACCTTTTAAAGCCCAGCGCTAACTTTACATACGAGCAGGTTTAACATTAAAAAATTCTACGTGGTGCCCACATTGCGTTTATGTGTTTTGTGTGGATCTCAGAACAAACAGCAACTTTTGCCTTATAAAACATTAAGAGACTGGTTTTTATAACCGAAGTGGAGAGTGTTTACAGCGCGGTACGCACTGAGTCCTTATGTAAAATTGATACGCTTCGTTTTTAAAGGGTTAATATTGTCTGGAAACTTAAGATGTTAATTAAGTTAAGCAAATAAATTATACTTCTGTCTGTGCATTGTACAGTATCGCTCTAGGTGGCAGTCACAAGTGTTCTTGCCTTTCAAAGTAGTGAACAAGCAATACATCTTCATTACCTGGTACTTTTCCTTATGTCAGCTATCCTCGTAAATGGTTTTTAATTTTTCGCTTCCATCCATTTAATGAACAATACTGTATCTGCATTATGTATTCACAACTTGTGCCCACAAGTGGATTAGTTTTAAGGTTTGTTAACGTACTCTCAGCAACTCCACCTAGGTCTACAAGAATACATTTTTTCTTTACAAACCTAGGAAATACATTTCACGACATAATAAGTAATCAGTATAATCTCGATCCAGTATCGTGAAAATAAGCTGTTTCATGGTTTGTTGTGTAGGCGTTCTTTAAATTTAATGTAGACTTTCAATTTGAGTACTTAAAATGTAGCCTAATAGAGGGCTAAAGTCGTAAGTGTTTTGTTTGATGAATGTTGCAATTTGTTATAATCTAATTGTCAAAGAACTCCAAGAATTGCAGATTCGAGTAGCAAAATTGGTTAGCCTTTTGAAGCTTGAAGGTAGTGTAAATGCTTAAGGATTCAGTTTCTTCCTCACAGAACACATGGCTTGTGTATCACAAAGACTAATCATTGAATGCAGCTGCTATTTATCCTGAGAAATACATGAAGTCCGTACGTACACTCTGTATGTAAAATACATAACTTTGTAATGTTATTGTAGATGCTAAATGTAGCTATTTACCACTGTGCCTTGCAGAGATAATCAGCTCGGTTAAACCTAATATACAAGTTCCTGAGTAATGAACATGTTCTGTTGCCGATCAATCGGGGCAAAGTCTTAATTGTGTTAAAAAATTCGAATTTTACCTCCAATAAAACACGCCACATCTTCACCATCAGGATGAAACAGGTCGGAACAGTCAGTGCCTGTTTTATATCATGATCGGAATAACAGCCACTCCGACTGACAATTTCGGTCATATGCCTCAGTCCCTCCAGGCAAGTTCCGGCATAGTACTTCCGTTAGGACACGACTGCCTCAGTCTGAATCCTTTCGAACTCATCATCATTCACCATGTGGTTTACTAACCGATGCTGTGAATTATGAGACCTAATACACGTCGAAAATAAACCACAAATTAGGTAAATACAAATATGAATAAAATAACGTGCAAGTAGTAGGACATTATACCTTACAGTGTGTTTAAAATGTGGGTATGAACACTTCAGTCATTAGAACTTTATCACGTGCTGTGTGAATATATCTCCAATGTGAGCAACACGAATCTGTAGACAAGCGCGAAACGCTGGAACAGGATTGAAAGCAGCCCCCCCCCTCCAAATGGATAGTATTTGTTTACGGCACTTGATACTGCGAAGAGGTACGAGTTCCGGCAGTTGGTAATGGAGCTTCTCGTTTCGATACTGTAACTGTAGATTTGCTGTTTGCAGTCCGTTGCCTAATTACGGTAACATCTTCCTATCAGACGTTTACACGTGCCTAACAAAGGACATTGACTGTGGAACAAAATTAAATAAGAATTGAATTAATACAGGGTGATTCATGACTTGTGGACATTACTGCAGGAGGTGATTTCCTAGGTCTTTGTGATCAAAAAGCTCATATAAACATATGCACGATTTTGGACGGTTACGGAGTTAATGGCCGCTTGAAACTCAAGAATAGAGGGTAAAGAATGTTGAAAATAAACGGAACAAAATAATAAACCAGCATGATACGTGATACATTTACAGTGTAATTATATCGTACCTTCATGAAATTGCTTTTCATTTACACTGATCTGTGCTTCAAGCTGGGTCTCGAAAATGCCACCGCCGGCCTCAACCCAGGAAATCACCTCCTGCAGTAATGTCCTCAAGGAATGAATCACCCTGTATAATATTTTTCTCTTGAAAACAGGCAGGAGAGAACTTTCTCCGTGCTGTATTGCTCTCAGTGCTAGGTAAATGCGTGAATTTAGCTTTAATTAACGAGCACCTGTATCGTCTAGGAAAGACCCCCCAGGGACAACGTTCTAATTTTTTTTACAGCTGCGCGGATCTGCTACTGCTATGAGCAGAAAACTTACGCGACCTAACAACTGCGCGGCACTTTGAAAGTTTTTTAATATGCATTATAAGAATATTTACAATGAAAACTGAAATAGTCCAGCTGCGCAGTAACAATTCAGTGTGCGCGGGAGCATTTCAGTTACTGCGCGGCCGTGCACCCGCGCAGCCTAGAGGGAACATTGCCCGGGAAGGTGCGATTCCGACGTTGTTTGAACGAAGTATTTAAAAATGTTTGAATACCATTTCCGGGAGGTGAGTCCCAGCCATCCATTCCGCAGTCGATGTGACTGCAGCCGTATTGTTAACACACATGCATCGATCAGGCGATCTCGGTGGCTTACGGTCTGAGGCAAGACACACAAGCTAGATCTTCAGGTTCATTTCTCCCTCTGAGCAGTGTGTTGATGTTTTATTTGTTATCTTACCTCGTACTTTACTAATTCTTGTTCTGTGAATGTCAGCGAAACAGAACAAAGAATTGACTGACTGACTAACTAACTAATTCAATGTAGCAGAGTTCTTCTTGAGAAGAAAATAGTTGTTCAGCTAATCCATAAATTCCCCAGATTTGTGGAACATGAAATTTCATTAGCATGTTCACAAGAGCACGCCAGTTGCCTCCGTACCGAGACACCAGTCCACAAGATCCCATCCTATTTAAGAGCCATTTTCATATTATCCTTCCGTCTATGCCTGTGTCTTTCAAGTTATTCTTTACTCCAGGTTCCCTACCAAGTCCCGATAGGCACCCTTCTCCAAGTCACGTGCCATCCACCACCCATCTAATCCTCCTTGTTCTGATTACCCTAATTATATGGGAAAGAACTTCCGTCCTTTATAGTGCAAGAATACGTAAAATTTGTATTATCTGTTATCACTGATATGCTACAACGTCTGTGAAATCTGAACAGGAGGAAGACGAAATGGTGTAGTTTTTGACAAACATAAGCGTCTGGAGTTAAAACTTTACCATAGTTTTGCAACATTTGGAACTGGTTTTCAGTTAGCGAGGCAGTAAGTCAACAGGAAAATTGTTTTACGGAATTTCTCTTAAAGGTTTGTTGCTGTATCATTTAAGTCTCATTTTTTGCACACCTGAGTGATGGAGTGAGTGAGTGAGTGAGTGAGTGAGTGAGTGAATGAGTGAGTGAGTGAGTGAGTGAGTGAGTGAGTGAATGAGTGTTCATACAATCACAAGACCTGTAGCAGTGCAGGATACAGACCTACATTGAAACACACGAATGCCTCTAACCGGATTCTAACCGCGAACCCAGCCTATTCTAGGCCTTTTGACGGCGATTTGTGAAGTCAAGTCACCACGACTGCGTGACGCGCGCAATTATTTCCTATTTACGCCTGGCAGAAATACGTTATAACAGCCGCTACACAGCAATGTCAGAGAAGTTGCCGCACGTGCATAACCAGTATGAGTTATAGCTGTGGGTTTACTTCAGGTTTGGCAGGAAGCTGTGACTAAGAAAATATATACTACAGGTGTGAGAATAAATTTGGGTGAACCGCTTTTCACAACGTATTAAGCAGTAAAACTGAAGACCCTGAGTGAACATTATTAACACATAACCTGCTTACATAATTAAGTCCATGCAGCGGAGTCTTTCAGAAACTTATAGTTCCTTAGCTGGTCAAGAAATTCCCCGCACTGTAGGTTCCTGACTATATTCACAGGAGCCCACCTCTTCCCTGTCCTTAGCCAGATGAGTTCAGTCCACAGTATGTCATCATATTTTTTCAAGATCAGCTTAACCTTTTAAAGCCTAGCGGTAACTTTACGTACCACCAGGTTTAACATTAAAAAATTCTGCGTGGTGCCCACATTGCTTTTATGTGTTTTGTACGGATCTAAGAACAAACAGCAACTTTTGCCTTATAAAACATTAAGAGATTGGTTTTTATAACCGAAGTGGAGAGTGTTTACAGCGCGGTACGCACTGAGTCCTTATATAAAACAGATACGCTTCTTCTTTAAAGGGTTAATATTACATTTCCCTCTACTAACATCTTTTGCAAGCGGCTCAATCCTTCCGATTTTCGCCACCAAATTCTTTAGACATTTTGCTTCTGTCAAGTGAATGCCACATGTCCTGCACATTTCGACCCTCTTGATACGATCAACCTCACATTTGGCGATGTTTACAAATTATGAAGCTCCTCATTGTGCAGTATTCTCCAGCCTCTTGTTATTTGCTCCTTTTTGGCGTACAGACAGCTTCATATTATTTGTTAACACTGCGTTAGGAGCTATAACAGTGCTCCATAGGGAGGTAAAATTAGCCAGTTGCGTCATTTATTCACATTTAAGTAAATTATTTAACTCTCACACTGGGTATGTAAATACGATTAGACTGCTTTTTGCTGGTGCAGGTCTGTGATGTAATTCGCTGTATTGCATTCTTCCAATACTATTTAATCTTGCTTTGAAACTTATTAGAATTAGTTTTTCCAGCTAAGTAACCGGCCAGTTTCTTCCTACCTGTCACGAAGTAACAGCGAACTAATTGTATGAATGGTTAGGTCAAAGTCAGTACGGAAGACATACACCAAATTATGTTGGACAGTTTCAGTTCAGGTTAATTGTAGTCCTGATTTAAGGGCCGTGATATTTTAAGGCCATAATTAAACTTACCTTTATCATTTGAGTGCTTCGAGAAGTTAAATAGACAAATAATATGAGACCTTTACTTGTCACTGCCCTTTTTCATTTTAAGGGCCCTTTATTCAAGAGCACTTACTCGTACACTAATTCACAGATTTTGACAGAACTTCTTGAGGCTCTATTCTTTGTAAACACATAAGGTACTGTCACATGGGGAGTTAAGTAACTTTTATTTATGATTGGTATGTGTTATTTTGTCTTGGAATGTGATTTTAGCACACATACACACACACACACACACACACACACACAGACACACAATATTGTGCACGTGGGCTCTTTCAGAAGAAAGACACTGATATTTGAATGGGCCCGTACTCCACGTAACTGCTATTTCGGGAAAGGCTGTGTGTGGGTAATGAATTGCTTCTTTATAGCTTTTGTGTTAGGACGGTTTGTTTTTGTGAAAATGTCAAGTATTTGGTAGAAACTTTTCCGGTTGTTTCGCTCAGCGAGGTCGTTCGCCTTTTCGTGTATACGATGAGCAGAAAGTGGAGTGCTGCGCGCTCCTGACCCTGTGCAAGGGTTCATCACACAGAAGCTTTCTGCGTGTGTATATTTGGTCGTGTGAATTACGTCTTCCATCAAGTTCCGTCAATAAATAAATGAAAGTTTTTAAAATACACAAGTAACATATATTTTATATTTAAACTTTGTATTGTGACTAGAGGTCAACAAATTTTTGCGCAGCTCGCCAGTCAGATGAAAATTTACTCGCCGGATATTCCTCCATAAGAGATCCTGCGCCTGCCTCAGCAGTGTAAATTGTCCACAAAAACGTACTAACCAACACGCAACACGCAAGACACGTGCAGTACTGTCGCTTGTATTGTGTAATGTATACACGACATATCCTAGTAAGGAGATTGGTCTAGAAGTAAATGATGAGAAACTAAGTGCATGGTCATGTCTCGAGATCAGAATGCAAGACAGAATCACAACATAAGGACAGATAATAAATCCTCTCAAGGGGTGGAAGAGTTCAAATATTTGGGAACAGCCCTAACGAATCGAAACTCCATTCATGAAGAAATTAAGAGCAGATTGAAATCGGAGAATGCTTGCTATCATTCGGCACAGAATCTTTTGTCTTCCAGGTTGCAATCCTAAAATGTAAAGATTAGCATATACAGAACTGTAATTTTGCCTGTTGTTTTGTATGGGTGTGAAACTTGGTCTGTCACACGAAGGGAGGAACAAAGGCTGAGGGTGTTCGAGAATAGGGTGCTGAGGAGGTTATTCAGGCCTAAGAGAGACGCGGTGACAGGGGAGTGGAGAAGACTACGTAGCGAGGAACTTAATGATCTGCACTCATCACCAAATATTCGGGTGATCAAATCGAGAAGAATGAGATGGGCGTGGCATGTAGCACGTATGGGGAAAGGAGAGTTTCACAGATGATTTTGGTAGGGAGACCTAAGGGAAGGAGGCCACTTGGGAGACCCAGGCGTAGGTGGGCGGTTAATATTAAAAATGTATCTTCAAGAAGTGGGATGGGTCATGGACTGGACTGAGCTGGCTCAGGATAGGGACAGGTGGCGGGCTCTTGTACATGCGATAATAAAGCTTGGGGTTCCATAAAATGCGGTGAATTTCCTGAGTAGCGGAGGACCTGTTACGTTCTGAAGAAGGACTCTGCTCCATGGAGTTAGTTATATACAACACGTCGCTTACTCTTTGATGTCAGTGGAAAAATAAAAAGAAGGTTGCAGAAAGTAAACGAATATATTGGGGTGTTTCCAATCCTCGTCATGCATGACCAGAAGGCGAGTCTTATGGAAACCTGAATGTATAGTGCACAAAAATATATGTAATGATAGAGACAGTATAGTTCAAAGCATAAGTCTCTTTAACTCCGTGGAGTATAGTCTTTGCAAATCGAGTCGCTTAGATGTTTGAGAAATGATCCTGCGTTTTGTGAAAGCCGTAGTTTAATGCCATGTTGACCACATTTCGCAAGCTACGCCGTGTCAGTTTCATCCATTACAAATCCAACAACTGTATTTTTAAAGGTTTATTTAATATAATCTTTACGTCCACTATTAGATAAGAGACTATAGGATAGCACATTCTGAATTGAGCAGTAAGAAGCGTTTTCTGAATCTTATCTGCTTTTAATTTTTTATCGGATGCAGTTTGTATCTGATACTTTTGTATGCAAATATCGTATGGTAAAAGAAAAATAGATTTGTGCTAAATAGTTGGGAGAGGAAGACGTCGAGGATGCTTACTGACCAGTAACTGAGTAAGGGATGAGGAGAATCAGAGACAGCTAAGAAGCGACGAAATTATGTAGCGGGTATTGTAAAGAGATGTTGGAGTGGTTGAATCTTAGGGTCAGAATGTATTAAACAAGGGTCACAAAGAAAAAATTTGAAGTCAATCCGGAATGTACAAGGAAAGTGTAAAGGGGCAGACTGAGATGACTGAAAGATGTAGATAGTGAATTAAGACATTTGAAAGTAAAGTGATTTAGGCAAAATGGAAATGATGGGGAAGGGGCCGGTATCGTAAATGAAGCCAGAGGTGTTGTAGGATGGCGGAGACAACAAATAAATAATGAAGGAAGTAAGTAAGGAATGTGAGCAATAGATAAAATTAGTATTTCGTGTCGAGATTTGTAAGATGAATCACGTCTTTTAGAATATTATGCACAGTGTATCGAATCGATATGGACCAAAATTAAGTTTGCCTGGCAGATTTCCGTTCAGTGTTAAGAGAAACCATCTAAACCTGTTTGTAGGTACGAGTATTAGCCAAACACACAAAACATCCATATCCTGCGCCCCTTTTATATTTATTTTGTGCAGAATCACAATAACCGTTGAAGAAGAACAAGTATTGAAAGTTAAGCGTAATCAAGTGTAGTGCCTCTAGATGAAGTACACAAGTACACAAAAACACTGATCACCAACAAATGCACAAAGAGAATTTTATCATCAATCGTAACACACTCCTACATGTTTTGACCCTGCTGGGTCATCTTCAGGGAGAACTCTTTTTGTTATCGTTACACTAAGGTTGCACTTTATAGTTGAGTGAAAATGTGCTGTTGACTGTGTACTGCGTTGTTTTCGGAAGTGTGAACTCTGCGGTCCCGGCCTGCAGGCCGGGACCGCAGAGAGTTCACGCCTCCAGTACACAGTACACAGTCAACGGCACATTCTCACTCAACTATGAAGTGCAACCTTAGTGTAACGATTACAAAACGTTCTCCCTGCAGATGACCCAGCAGGGTCGAAACATGTAGGAGTGTGTTACGATTGACGATAAAACTCTCTTTGTGCATTTGTTGGTGATTAGTGTTTTTGTATAATATAGTGCACGGACATGGAACACATTAAATTTACACAAGTGTATTCCGGTATCAAGCAGTTTGGTGCAGCGGGGATGCTTGTGATCTTTCGCTGGGTGCTCTGCTTGAATCTCGGCAGGAACATCGTCTATTCTGAGGGCACGTTTTTATGGTTTTTCTCAGGCTGTCAAGGACAGTGTAGTGCTTTAAATTAGCCCACGACAATTTTGTTCCACACCCCTTCGAATTCATTATTCCCTTCCAACCGATTATAGACGCTACATAGCGTGAGGTATTCACAGTGTCGTTAAATGTTGTACAAACAAACATATTTTATTGCTGAGTTAATTTTAGTCGCATAACGTCCTATTGCTAAGTGACGGTGATAAATACTTAATCCGAGCGCGACAGTGTCTAACGTCTGAAGTGTATGCTACAGAAGGTATTTCCTTTCTATTATTGCCTTCCTTCCACTTTGGAAAAGCGACGTTACTGTTGCTGTCTCAATGTTATGTGTTATCTGTCAAGTCATAAATGTCTTTCAAACCGTTAAAACCTAAGGAGGTGAGCCTTCGAATTGGAACTTAACTGCAGTATTTTATGAGCACGAATTCTAACATCACCCCTGATTCAGCTTCACGGCACGGCGAGTGGATTTGTTAGCGTCGCGTCTTTTTTTTTTTCCTTTATCTTTCTTCAGGAGTCAGCTTCCTCGTAGGTGTGTCAGAAATGAAACGACGAAAGGGCGATACTTCTTCAGCGTCGTAATGGCAGTTAAGCGGCCTCATGTGACCCGGTAAATGTAATGGCGTATTAGTTTCCGCGCTTCAAGTACCTGCTTTATAAAGAGAAAATAAATAAGAAACTGAAACTATCAGAACCCTGGCTTTCTTATATAAAACTGAAGAACCAATGTCTCTTTTAATATTTATTTTAACGATCGTATAAGCCTGTTAAACCCAACGGAAATTGTTAAGCGTAAAGCCTGTTGAGGAAACAGTTTCTGTGTACGTGCAATATTTTTTGCCTATAAAAACAAACGGTACCAAAAATAACTAACCTCAACAAAACATTCGGCAATCCACTGTAATACCATATATACACACACACACACACACACACACACACACACACACACACACATATATGTACTTACACACACACACACACACACACACACACACGCACACACCAAGGCACTAAACTCAACTGCGGTACAGTCGACAGAGTCATACCTTACAGTGCTGCCATCTTGTGTTCATATGCCTAATTGCCATCAACTCTTCCATCTCCCCTACCAACAAAAAAATAATCCATTACTATATAATATAAAACGTTTTCCACCATCTTATGTCCTTTTTCATAGCCACTCACCAACATATATACCTAATGGATATATGGAACGGCAGAATAGCATGTGTGTATGTTTGTAATAGATGATGATATTTCAAGATGTAAGTTCTTAGTTTCTTTTTATCTTTATTGGTTATTGATATTTATACATACCACGTGGTTTAAAAATAAAGACTTTGATTTTTCTACCACAATTTCGATTTGTTCTTACAGCAAAACATTATTTTTCTGAACGTCCTTAGCCGAATTATCTTATGGTAGATATGTGGTAGTGAGATATTTATGGTAGGTGTGTGGAAGTGTTATCTTTATTATAGATATGTGGTAGTGTTATCTTTATGGTAGGTATGTGGTAGTGTTATCTTTATGGTAGGTATGTGGTAGTGTTATCTTTATGGTAGGTATGTGGTGGTGCTGTCTTTATAGTAGATATGTGGTAGTGCTATCTTTATGGTATATTTGTGGTAGTGTTATCTTTATGGTAGGTATGTGGTAGTGTTACCTGCGAAGTAAGGACGAAACTTGAATTGTTCAGATCTGTTTCGCCTTTTAGGGGGTAAACAAGTTTCTGAGCTAAATTATAACTTCCAGCGACGAATAGTAACGTTGCTGCGAATTATGACTTATGGGGGAAATGGAAAGAAGCCATGTGGGCTGTACTCCAGGAAGTATTGGAAACGCTACTTAGTATAGACGGCTTCTGAAACCTGAGGCGTTCTAACTACTCAGTCGCTTCTTTCGCTTCAACAACGTATGATTCAGTGCTAAGTGTCTGATGTGGCGTATCTTATGGGTAAATAGGACAAGTAAGTTTGTTGCGAAGCACGTGACCGTTACATGTTCCAGACAGACAGACACTTCCAAAATAAAAAAAAAACTGTCGTTGCACGACAATATCCGCTACGAAACCATGAGCGTAAAATTAGTGGCAATGGCCAAAGTCTAGGGTATATAATTGTTTTTTTCTTTTTTTGTAAAAGACAGCGTGTCCGTCTTTCGACCAGTGGACATGCTCTCTTTTACAACCAAGTGATTCAATTAGAAGAGCTGCCAACAGTGACGAATAGGGCTAAGGCCACACGGACCGTCTGGCCATGTGGCGAGCGTTCTTCTCTCTGATTTACATTCCTCCTGTCGCATTCACGTCCGTGAACGGGCGGCAGAAAGGAACCACTCGTGTGGCCTTACCATAAATACGGCCGCGCTCTTGTGCTACACAGTGACAGTGATAAACAGTGACGTTATTTAATGCAACGCAGTGTAATGCATTTAATGATGTGTTTTGAAATTTTGCTTGTTTTCGTGAAAAAGGAGTTGATTTTGCTTCGTTTTTTAAGTATGCCATTTAACAATGCTGTTAATTGCTGAAATTGTGTAGCGTCGATGATAGATGAATGAAAGTGTATGAAGCATGCGTGGAACGATAGGCCTACTGACGGGGGCAAAACGAAGTACTGTCAGAAAACCTGTCTCACTGCCTGCGTCCACCACAAATCCCGTATGGACTGTCCTGGGATTGAAATCTTGTCTTTGCGGTGACATGGCAGCGACGAACTGTCTGAACCATAATAATGCACATGTTTCTTCTAAGAGGCAACTGACACAGTATTGATGTCACACAGCTCTGAAGACTAAAATGTGGCACTCACGGCGAGTGGTTTCTTAGCATTTGTTGCTAGGGAACATGACTATCAGGATTCGTGACCTGAATATATGTAACGTATGAAATGACCTCGTGCTTTCTTCCTTCAAAACAAGTGTGTCATGTTGTTGGCTTTGGTTCATAAAGCCCATATCCAGAGTGCTGCAACATTGTTTAATACACACTTCAGTCTACTTGTGTATTGAAAAAGGAATGTATGTTGCATGTGTTTCATCTACTTGTAACTTCAGAAACAAAAGCTGGCCGAATTTCATTAAACTCGGTGTATAGGTCATGTCATTGCAGACGACCATGCCATCGTTCTTTGAAAGTGTCTATTGGGAACAGTATCAGTGTGTCAATCATGAAAACTTCTGATTTGAGAGCAGCGTTATTGCTATCGAATGTATGGTGCTCGATATCTGTGTAATATTTGTACATCTGTTGAAACTATGGAACTTTTTTAAAATAGGAAATAAAAACATGTCGACACCGTGAGGTGCGCTACCTGACTTTTATTTGGACACAAGCAGTTACAGTGTTATAATGAATAAATTAATTAATTAAAATTTGTATTATGTGTGGTCATGTATGACTTGATATCAGACGTTGCTTAAGAGACAACAAAATCATTTATATCAGGCTCTGAAATATGAGACGTCAAATGAAAGTGTATTTCAAGATTATGGTGTTCTTGAATGTGGTGTCATGTAGTTTGTTGATAGTTACCAACGTGTCAGAAGAACCAGCTGCGTCCATTTTCAGAGTGGAAGAAAAAGCTGGGCGAGAGAGGGACATTGAAACTTAGCGTATGCTTAACAAACTTAACATTTCGATAAGATTACTGAACACAGGTTTGAGCTCTAAAATTAAATTATGAAAACTTTTTGTACGATTGAAACGTCTCGCTGTGTTCATTACGATGAATATTAACGTTATTCGTTAGTAGGGATCCTTATGAGCCTAACGTGGTAACATAATCCGTGGCGGAATTTCATTTACATAAACTTACTTAGTCCTTCCCTCTCCTACCTACTGGTTCATAGTAGATGTCGAGGGTTTGCTATTTCATTTGATCACACTCAAGCACACACCACAGTCGGTAGGACTCCTCTGGACGAGGAAGCGGCCCATTGCAGATACCTCTACCTGACAACACAAACACTGTAGAAGATAAACATCCATGCCCCCGGTGGGATTCGAACCCACGATCCCAGCAAGCGCTCGACCGCAGACCTACGCCTTAGACCGCGTGGCAACTGGGATCGGCAGTTACATAAACACTGTGAAATGATAGTACAGTGAGTCTGTTGCAGGACTAATGTCGGAATGTTGTTTGCAAGCCTTCAAACGTCTGAACAAAACCTACGTGTCTGACCAGAAACCCTTCTTTGAGCTGTAAGGAAATTGTGGATTAAGAAAGAACACAGAAATTTTTTGGCTGTTCGTATGTCCTGACTTAAGACTGCAGTATCCCTTACATGCCACTGTTTTTTTTTCCTGAAAATGACAGCTACTGTAACTTATTTTGATATAAATCTCATAACTGCAAGTTTCGGACATATTACAAGTACAGTTACGATTAGTCATATTATTCAACACGCTAGTGACCTTCTGCCGTTTTATTTCGTCACAAATTTTTCAAGATGTATGGTGTTTCATGTCATCCTATGGTTGTAACAATTGCTGTTAAATTATGTTTCGCCTTCCAGAAGTGAAGACGTCACCCTAGAGTTTTGGGAAAGAATACAAATTACGTGAGTTATTTGAGGATATTACATAATAAGAAACTTTGTGATTTATGTAGGTCACCAACATACAGGAGTCTGCGTTTGGTTGTGTATGTGACTGAAATGGAAAAATGAAAACGTACAGTGTACGTACCTGTTGGTGGGAGAAATATCTTGCGAAGTACTTAACTTCAAAGTTAAGGCGAATATGGGAGGATAATTTAATATGTAAATTAGGGAGATAGGATTTAGGGAAGAAAGCGGATGAGACTGGTTCAGCCTTGTGCCTAGTTGGGATCTTTGTTGTCAGTGGCGTTTGACCCTACCTTTGGTTTCTATTAATGTGGTCGTGGTTTACATTTAAAAACCATAATATGTGAGTACCTGTCACCACGGCATTGTGCGTCCTCAGTTGCAGATGGTGGAGACGGCCCCGCGATAAGGAGTATGGCTGCAAATACATTTAATAAGTAGTCTCAGAGATTAGATTAGGCGCGGTCCTATAGCTAGGGATTAATAACTTGTTACCGAAAAAAATCAACATGTTACGCAGTGTCACACAGAGCCTCGGACGTGGGAGTGACCTGGATGCATATGGCTCAGAACGGGCAACTGGCGGGCTGTTGTGGACACGGTAGTGACACTTCGGATACTACAAAATGCGGAGAAAGTTTTGACTGGCTTCTCTTGAGGGACACTGTTACTTGGAGTTGACTAGTTAATCACCTTCAGCAGCAAAATACTTGATTTAATTAGTTAATATCTAAAAGAGGTTCATTATTCTTTATTTTTTGTTATGTGACGCGTATATTCGTTATCTGTCAAGTACGTGACCTGTCAGAAGTTCAGTTTTGTATTCTGACTTTCGTGGTTTTGCTGTCAGATATTTATATTTCGTTTCAGGCTTGGAGATGGCTATTGGAAAACTAAAAAGCCACAAATCACCAGGTATTGATCAGATTCCAGCAGAATTGATTAAAGCAGGGGGTAGGATTATTCGGTCTGAAATCCATAAACTTATTATTTCTATTTGGAATAAGGAGGAATTGCCTGAGGAATGGAAGGAGTCGGTCATTGTGCCTATTTATAAGAAGGGTGATAAGACAGATTGTAATAAACTATCGAGGCATATCACTTTTGTCGACTACGTACAAAATTCTATCTAACATTCTTTTGTCAAGGTTAACTCCATATGCAGAGGAAATTATTGGGGATCATCAGTGTGGATTTCGACGTAACAGGTCAACCACTGATCATATATTCAGCATTCGTCAAATACTTGAGAAAAAATGGGAATACAATGAGGCAGTGCATCAGCTATTTATAGACTTCAAGAAAGCCTACGATTCAGTTAGGAGGGAGGTCTTGTATAATATTCTCATTGAGTTCGGTATCCCCATGAAACTAGTAAGGTTAATAAAAATGTGCCTAAGTGAAACATATAGCAGAGTTCGGGTAGGCAGACATCTGTCTGACACGTTCCCTATTAAGAATGGCTTGAAACAAGGAGATGCTCTGTCGCCATTGCTTTTCAACTTTGCTTTAGAATATGCCATTAGGAGGGTTCAGGCAAACCAGGAGGGCTTGAAATTGAATGGTACACATCAGCTTCTGGTTTATGCTGATGATGTTAATATATTGGGCGGAAGCGTACATAGCATAAAGAAAAATGCAGAAGATTTAATTATTGCTAGTAAGGAGATTGGTCTAGAAGTAAATGCTGAGAAAACTAAGTACATGGTCATGTCTCGAAATCAGAATGCACGACACAATCACAACATAAATATAGATAATAAATCCTTTGAAAGGGTGGAAGAATTCAAATATTTGGGAGCAACCCTAACGAATCGAAACTCCATTCATGAAGAAATTAAGAGCAGATTGAAGTCGGGGAATGCTTGCTATCATTCGGTGCAGAATCTTTTGTCTTCCAGGTTGCTATCGAAAAACACAAAGATTAGGGTATACAGAACTATAATTTTACCTGTTGTTCTGTATGGATGTGAAACTTGGTCTCTCACACTGAGGGAGGAACAAAGACTGAGGGTGTTCGAGAATAGGGTGCTGAGGAGGATATTTGGGCCAAAGAGGGACGAGGCGACAGGGGATTGGAGAAGACTACATAACGAGGAACTTAATGACCCGTACTCATCACCAAATATTATTAGGGTAATCAAATCGAGAAGACTGAGATGGGCGGGGCATGTGGCACGTATGGGGGAGGAGAGAGGTGCATACCGGATTTTGGTGGGGAGACCCGAGGGAAGGCGACCACTTGGGAGACCCAGGCGTAGATGGGAGGATAATATTAAGATGGATATTCGGGAAGTGGGATGGGAGGACATGAACTGGATTGAGCTGGCTCAGGATAGGGACAGGTGGCGGGCTCTTGTGAATGCGGTAATGAACCTTCGGGTTCCATAAAGTGCGGGGAATTTCTTGACTAGCTGAGAAACTGTTAGCTTCTCAAGAAGGCCTCTGCTCCATGGAGTTAGTTAGTTAGTTAGTTAGTTTCAGGCTTGCTTAAAGCAATTTAACCCCAAAACGCTTTGAATAACATGGCTAGAACACTGTTAGCTCATCTCAGACACTAAAAAAGTAAACTGCTGGTTATGTATCCAAGTTTTCACGACGGGACACGTATTAACTGTATCTCTCGCCCTTCGCATAATTCGACGCGTTAAAATATTGTTGGTAGATCTGTTGAATAGGCTTCCGCAAGCACTGAGTGCTTAAAGATTTTACACGAACTTATACTTGAGCATAGAGCCCATTGTTAGAGTCTTGACACTACTACGACCGTAATGTTCGGGAACTAAAAAATGCAATCGCCCGGTGGTCTGAGGTGAACTGAGTTTGAGATAGCTAGTGCTTATTCACACATTAAGGAAACTCTTCTCTTCTCTTCTCTTCTCTTCTCTTCTCTTCTCTTCTCTTCTCTTCTCTTCTCTTCTCTTCTCTTCTCTTCTCTTCTCTTCTCTTCTCTTCTCTTCTGACGTGATACCCAAACTCAGACCAGTAGTTATCCAGCCTGAGAAGATACTATAGTCTCTGCCTACTACACAGAATTGCGTTGTCGCGTAGCAACACGTTCTATTGAATGAACTCTTCCGTCTCTACCAACATAACCATTCACCTTTGTGGGTATACAGCAGTTGATAGCACCTTTCAAGATATTTCTGTTGCGTAAACCGTAGCGTAACCGTAAAGAGAAAAGCAAAAATCGTTTCAATAAAGCTACAGAGAACACTAATTCCGGTGTTTTTTTTTTTAAATTATGCTATTTATCTTTGACATTGTATTATCATTGCTTTTTTGTTGATAGTTGCTTTATCTGATGTCCCAACGTCGAAGTATAAAACTAACTTTCGTCATTTTCGAGAGGTGCAAACTTTAGGGTGACAGTAATAATTGTGCCGATGACGATTACGATGCTGATTATTAATGGTGCTGATCCAATTTGCAAATCCACTGAGCTGGCGAATAAATATTTAGTTTGGCGAATAGGACTTTGTATAGTTTTCAAACGCACTTTGCTGCATTTATAATTACACTACGTGCCTCCTTTAATTACAGTGAACGTGTGTACGGTGCGTTGGGGCAAAATATGCTTTATACCTAGGTATTAGACTGACTGAGCAATTTTAGGCTGTACTTTCCTGTGTAACTTCCTGCATTACCCATTAATTTCATACCTTAAATTTATTACTTTTCACTAATTTCATAGAATCTTTTAAAACTTATTTACAGAATATGGTAATAAATTCAAGCATAAAAGAACTTAGAATCCAAATGGTTTCTCCAATTATACGTCATTCATATATTGGTAACTTTCCTGTTGTGTCTCTCGGACTTTCAGTTCATTCAAGCATTTTCGTTTTAAATTAATATGGTTTCACAAAAAAAAAGTTGTCTCCGCAGTGACTGGACTGGAGCTAATACGTATGAGACATTGACCTCTGATACGTAATATTACGTTTATTTTCAGTATTGTCAGAAATGCACCTTAGATGAAAGCATAAGGTAATCTCACCGTGCTTCCTTAGGTTTCTGCGGTAAATCCACGTAGTGAAATCTCTGTAGTGCAAGGTTAGACGTCAGACAAACCAGTCTTCCTGGATTTGTTTGAAACACTGATCGCGGAATAATGTGGGGTTGATCACAGCAGGTCGTCGTACTGCTCAAGGGCAAGGAGACTCTGACGGTTCTCACGACAGGCACAATAAACTGCAAAATTAACCGAAGCCATAACAAAATTGCGTACATGTGGACACATGCTGGTATACGTTTTTATCGGTCAATGAACGAAGAGAATTTATCTCTTATTAGAATGTTTTTTCTTCAAAACTGCTGGACCGATTTGGATTAAGTTTAATTATGGACGTGTTTCACAACCATTCGTTCGTGAATTTAATGCATGTAATCTCCACTTAACACAAAATTCAAACACGAGTTTAGTTAATATTATCAACAAGATAGGCAATGTGCGTATAGCATAACACTGAGGCGCGTTAGCGTAACCATTGTTGCCGTGGAAAAGCTATAAATATTACATATTCTGAGTGTGTGTCTGTAGCCTTAGTTCTGCAACATGTAAAGCGCATGCGCCGTATTTACTTTCGTGTGTGGCCAATCTGGCTGTAGTATATTTTTCCACATTATCACATAAACAGCACGATTTTCGGAAAAAAATTATTGAGCGTAAAATGCATGCTAGTTTTCTGTACATATTTGTCTGAAACATTTCTCATTCTGATAAGAATCCACAGCGTTATTATAAATGTACATGGGTCGTCATGTGACGTACTCGTTATTCTTGCCAGATTTTAATGAAACTTGATTTTTCTCGACAGATTTTCGAAAAATCCTCAAATATCAAATTTCACGAAAATTCATGCAGTGGGAGCCGAATTGTTCCACGCGGACAGAGGGGCAGGCATGACGAATTTAGTAGTCGCGTTTCGCAGTTTTGCGAAAGCGTCTAGTAAACGGAACATCGTATCAGATATTGGCACACAGATTTAATGTAAAGTTAGTTTCTCGTAAAATATCCCAATCATGTTCGAAACATTGTATGCATATTGATCCTTCAGCGGAACATGGTATAAATATAACCAAACTGTATGCATGATGATCAACTTGTAAGAGTATTTATTTATCTGCCACGAATGGCAGTATTGTGACGTGAGGCATGTAAAATTGCATACAGATTTTGTATTGTTCATACCGAGCACGTAATTACTAAAATTGTAAAACAGCAGACCAACACGTGCACTCTTTTTATAAATGTTTGTAAAAGGTGTTCACTTACAAACCCGACGTGTTTCGATATGCCGCGGTACCATCATGAGGGGTGATACTTAAGATAAAACACTAGTCGTTAAACATTAGAGGGTACGACGCATGCCTTGTATAAGTAGTAGACTTCGCTGAGCTTTCAAGACCCTAAGCGTTTTATACAAGTGTTTTAATTCTGAAATGAAACTACTTATACAATATACAGCACTTCCTGGGCATGGTGAGGTCATGTACGCTATGTAATAAACTGCTTTTAAACAAATGTGTTCATGCAAGATTTGATTTCTCACATCGTTTTTGCAGGAGATGTACGAGTTCTGGAACGTTAAGGCATGTCAGAATCCTTCAGTCGTACCACACAGTTACATTAACACAATAAAGAATGGAGAGAAAGCTTAATTTGGGCTGTCATAAACATTTAGTAATTGATTAAGGAGGCTTTTCTTGTTTGCTGCAGTAGCTGCTGTTTCTTTGCTTTAAATTAACGTCTGTAGATTTATCGAGCGTACAGAAGGGTTCGAAGTCTGAGTCACAAAAGTACTTCAGGCCAAGTTTGCCGATGCGGCTCGTGTAAGGATTCACAGCCATGTGACAAAGGTATAAAAATCTTCCTGTCCACGAAGGCAGAATCTTTCTCCGCAGTTTGAGAAATGTTAGTTCGTGTTTATTCTCCATCCTAGCAACGGTTTTATAATGGAACTTCGGGCTCTCCCCGAATGGGGTTTTCCCATACCATAGCAAGGACACTGTTTTAGGTTTATCCGAGCGAATTTCTGCCTTATCCTAGCAACGGAGCTAATTTGAATTTTTGTCGAGAGCCGAAATTTCCTTAAGCATGTTTTCCCCTACCATGGCAATGGTGCCAGTGTCGTTTTACACCGACTGACAGGTTTTAAAGCGCTTTCGCAAAGCATTTGCCAGAAAAATAAAAGTAGCTTCGTTAAGTTTGTCTGTCCGTGTGTCCTTATGGAACAAGTAGGCTTCCAACGGACGATTTTTTTTAACTTTCTGTGGGAACTTTTACTAAAACCTATCGAAAAACTTCACGTTTTGTTACAACTGGGCAGAAACACTGGGCTCTTTCCGTGTTGGCTTACTCACATTTATAACTCATTTTGTTACTGATGTTGCGTTTGTTGGTGTGGTTGTCATTGTTTCCGACATTGCCATTAATTTTCTATTTACCACATCTACCTTGATTACCAAGGTGATACAAATTTTCCTGTGGTTACCTTTGCTGCTATGGTTACCTTCAGTGCCGTGGTTACCTTCAGTGCCGTGGTTACCTTTGCTGCTATGGTTACCTTCCGTGCCGTGGTTACCTTTGCTGCTATGGTTACCTTTGCTGCTATGGTTACCTTCAGTGCCGTGGTTACCTTTGCTGCTATGGTTGCCTTCAGTGCCGTGGTTACCTTTAGTGCCGTGGTTACCTTTGCTGCTATGGTTGCCGTCAGTGTCGTGGTTACCTTTGCTGCTATGGTTGCCTTCAGTGCCGTGGTTGCCTTCAGTGCCGTGGTTACCTTTGCTGCTATGGTTACCTTCAGTGCCGTGGTTACCTTTGCTGCTATGGTTACCTTCTGTGCCGTGGTTACCTTTGCTGCTATGGTTACCTTCAGTGCCGTGGTTACCTTTGCTGCTATGGTTGCCTTCAGTGCCGTGGTTACCTTTGCTGCTATGGTTGCCTTCAGTGCCGTGGTTACCTTTGCTGCTATGGTTGCCTTCAGTGCCGTGGTTACCTTTGCTGCTATGGTTACCTTCAGTGCCGTGGTTACCCTTGATACCATGCCTGTCAGGTTACCAGTATTCACTGCTTGATATGGTTACGCAAATGCTCCAGAAGTGCTTCGCTCTGTGAACATTTCCTATCTTGTTCACGTACGTAACATCAACGTTAAACGTTTTTCGCAGTCTTCCGGCCATAAATGAACAACTTTTTGTGTTCATACTTTTCCTCGATCATTATTAGCTGCCGAGATGTATAACGTAACGGACGGATGCGCGGACGGACGGACTTTTTGACTTATTATATGGATACTTCCGGAGGATATAATCGATTTCCTGAAATAAATTGCTAACCTGTGATGAAATAAGGGCCAATGTAATACTGTGGTGTTCCTTTTATTGGAAAAATAAGCTGGATCTCTCAACCCACGTTGCGATGGAATCCACAAAATGCTGTGTTTCTCTTCCTGTTTGTGTACTTACGATTACAGAAGCGTGCAAATAACGAACGAAGTCGCCAACCTGAAACAAAGATCTTGTGGCCTATCATTGTTGTTGTGACCTGGTTTGACTCTGGCAAAACAGAAAGTGGGTAATGCCCTTTGCTGCTGTTCACCACGGAAAGCGAGCGGGAGAAAATGCGGTGTTTACAGTCAAGTAAGCTGCTGTGGTGTTGGGAGCTGAATTCGCACTGACAGATATGATATTAGTGAAACCGCACACAATGGCAATGTTATGTTCTGTGAAGAAGGGAAAATCCAAGATGGGGGAGTTATATTAATGAAATTTTGCTGTTTGTTTCAGGGGTTGCCAGAGTTTTAGTAAAAGGACGTAAATAAATAAGTAATATACACGGAATTTTTGTACATATGAATAAACTGCAAATGAAAGACACTGAAAATCTGTATCCAGTGAGGAGTACGTAGCTATTAAATTACCCAGCATCGTACAATTTATAACTACAGAGACAGTCACATCGAGGATGTCACAGTGTGCAGTTATATCTCCTCTTTTTTCCTTAGATGCCTGCCATACAAAAAGTATTTCCGGTAACATTTATAGAAATCCGTAACATTTAATTAATTTATTGCACATACAAATCCATATTTTATTGCAAAATGAATTAATTGTTTATATTAAATTGCACAGTCACAACTTCCCTTTAGTTTGTTAAGTGTACAGTGTACTGGGGACGAACGTTTTAACGTTGTGTAGTTAGTGACATTACCAGTTTTACTTCATGACACAGGAAATTTTTATAAAAACATTGATACTAAATTTAAAGTTCATGGATAATAGAAGTTAAACTGGCCCAAATTACTTCGCCCGAAATCCATTGGTAAAATTCGTCCAGTAAGAAATTTAACTGAATATTTCAAGTATGTCCAGTAGACATGTAACCAGAGAGACAAGAGTTACCTACTGTTATGATTTTAATGCTGAATTATGTGCCTGCATTTAAAAATGTCAACTTATATCTAAAATATTCGCTCTTCATCCAGATATGTGTCCATATAAATTATACTGAAACAATTACGTGGGTTGTTTCTTATATATGACAAATTTTAATAAATTCTTGCTTACTATATGTGACTAATTTTACGTCACTTGTTACATGTATTTTAGAGACAGGGTGAACTGAGAGACATTTAACTTGTCAACTTGAACACGATTCAGAGAGTTGTCCTTGTCTTTATATTAATGTTATAAAACGGGATAATGTGACATCACATAGGTAGTTGTTTTACTATTTGGCGCCGCTGTGATGTTTAAATGATAAACATATTCATATTGTGAAAAATATTTCGCTTTGTGCCTTAAACCTGTTCGGTTACCGTGTGACTAAACAGCAATGAATACAGGCCACATTATGGATTATAAAGCCATGGCCTTCTGCTGTCAGTGAGGCAGGTAGATAGAGGAAAGCAGAAAAACATGAGGGTTTCATATTAATTTGTCCGTGAGTTACAGCCCATAAAATCATAATTATCATCAGCACGCGTGGGCTTTTGCCACAATATAGTGTTAATATGTCTTTTCACTTGATGAAAGAGTAAATATGGAAGTATAGCATTTTCTGCTGACTATTATATTTCAGTCATTATAGTGATGGGTGCAGGCTGGGCTACCGAGGCACCTGTTCGAATTCTGAGACGGGCAACGGATTTTACTCTTTCCCAAAACAACCAGACAGACTTTGGGGCCTACTCAGCCGTGTCATTTACCGGGTTCACGGGCTGTTTTGTCCGAGGTAAAGTGACCGTGGTTTGAAATTAACCATTCATGTAATGCCGAGGCTGAGAATGCTGTTTTTGTGTTCTTTTATATTCCTTCATAATATGCATAGGGACAACTTCACATGTACCTCCGATCAAAATATAAAATCATTATTCATGCACTCTGAGAAGTAAAGTTGTATAAGCAGTTATCATTTTACTATTACAGCCACCCAGCAGTCGTTAAACACAGTCGACCGATCAGGCTAGTTTTGTAGCTCTTGAGAGAAGCCCTGCTGTAGTTGTACTACGTACTTGTAATAAGCATTGTGTTCGCAACAGACGTAGACTCTAATTACACTATCTACTTTAATTCGTACGTGTTTGTGTGTTATTTTCGTAGCGAATTGTGACGTCATTGATGAGGGCACGTTTATTACGAGGAAGTGAATCCTCCCATGAAGTCTCAATATTTGAATCTTGCGCTAGGTCGTTAATGCTTTCGTAGAATCAGCTGGATAAGAGAACAGTAGGAAAACATCAATGAACACATCAACGTCTTGCGTCACATCTTGTTGCCTGAGGCAAAATTTTGTCTTCTAATACATCAAAAACTGTCTAGGTAAGGGTGCCACAGGGGTTAAAAACTGTGACAGCCAACATGTTAAAGTGAGATTTGGAGTTGTCACGGAGTTGAATGTGGTACGTTAGTTTATAACTGGGCACTGTGTGTTTAATATGGGTACCGGCGTTTCTGAGCCTTCCTGCCTCCTTCTTCAGTGCGGAGGTTCCAACTAACCTGCTCGGCGACACGTTTCACAAGACTGTAATATTAATTTATGAAAGAATTTTCTAATTTTAGGAAGTTATTATCACTGCTCCTGTTTTGGCCGTAATTATGACCTCTCCGTTACTCGTATAACCACGACTCTTCTCGTATATATTATTATTATTATTATTTTAAATATATATTCTTGTCTTAGACAAATTAGAAGTTTCAACACCGATAATATTAAATCGTGTGTTTGGACACGACACTAAGCCAGTTCCATCAAGCTCTGATTCTCACAGTATACTTTTCTGAAATCCATCTTTTGTTTCCTTTCAAGCAGGCGCTTTAAAACTTGTTTAATTTGTAAAATCCTGTGTATAAATTTTACCCGTCCCATCCGAGCGACGTGTTTAGTTAACTGTAAACTCCTGGTGTTCACACTATATCAGAATCTTATTTTATGACCTCTGTTAGCCGCGATGGTTTGGAAATTCACAAATTCATTCCTTTTAAGTTCAAAATATTCTGCCGAGCCCTTTGTTTGCAGACACTTGCGACTTATTACTTTCCACAATTCCACAAAAATAAAAAATTGTAATTGCTGTGATCAGAATTTTTCGACTCCTTTATCTTAAGTTATCATGAACGTTATATCTAATTGTTATAGTTGTCCCTAGATACGTAGAGGCGTTAACAGTCATACTGATTTGTCTGCGATATTAACAGACTCACGTCGATTTGTTATGCATGCGTTCATTCTGTAATAAAATGTGGTCGAATAATTTTTTGGGATAACTCTTCCGACAGTGGGCAGATTTTCACTTTACAAAAGAAAATCGTCGTAATTATGGCTGGTGCACAACCCAAAACTTCATATAGAAGTCTGTTTAAACAATTAGATATTTTACCTTTTCCATGCCAATGTGCACTCTTATCAGTGAACTTCGCTGTCAATAATCAAAAGATTTTCAAAGAAATTCATTTGTACACAATATTAATACAAGCAGTAAACACCATCTTCGTAGACCAAACGTCAACCTAGATTATTCTAAAAAATACAATTTATGCTTGCATCAAAATTCTCGAAAGTTTACCACGTAATCTGACAGTCCCGAAGAATGAAAAGGCAACATTTAAAGTAGTCTTAAGAAAATACTTAAATACACATTCCTTTCACTCTGTAGATGAATTTTTTATGTGTAAAGATGATCTGTAATTGTGTTTTGTAGAATGTTTATAGTGCTTTACATTGTAAAAATTGTGTATTTATGAATTGTTCCACATCCTGTTGTCTTTGTGACAAACTTACGGATCCATGGTATGTATGTATGTATGTATGTATGTATGTATGTATGTATGTATGTATGTATGTATGTATGTGTGTGTGTATGTGTGTGTATGTATGTATGTATGTATTTATGTATGTATGTATGTATGTATGTACGTGTGTGTGTGTGTGTGCGCGCGCGCGCGTGCGTGTGCGTGTGCACGCGTGCCTGCGTGCGTGCGTAAATACGTACGTATGTAAGGCGAAGTTGAATGTATATTAACCCTTTAAAGACGAAGCGTATCTATTTTATATAAGGACTCAGTGCGTACCGCGCTGTAAACACTCTCCACTTCGGTTACAAAAACCAATCTCTTAATGTTTTATAAGGCAAAAGTTGCTGTTTGTTCTGAGATCCGTACAAAATACATAAACGCAATGTGGGCACCACGTAGAATTATTTTTATGTTAAACCTGGTCTTTGTAAAGTTACCGCTAGGCTTTAAAAGGTTAATACGTAGATTTATCAGAAATATTCAGTGACGTTAGCTAACGTTGCAGACCTAAGTACGTAGAATATGCTGTGCAGTTTGCTGTTGTATCCGAAACCGCGTGCTTGCAGGCGCGCTACCAGTTAAAGATACATGCTGCATGAAAGTCCGTAATGAAGTCAGGCTACACCTTCTAATTCAAAATCAAATTTTATGACGTACTTATCACTTTTAAGGTAATATTACCGTACTAAATTTCGTGCAAATCATTCGAATGGCCGCGGCAATTACTGTACGTGAGTGGGAGGGTGGGTGGACTTGACTTACTGTGCTGTCATGTCATTGAATGATAACAAACGAACACATAAAAACGATTAAATTTGTTAGATGTTACGAGTATTGGGTATAAACACAGTAAAGAATGAGTTATACCTCGGACTGCGCATCACGTTGTTCTACGGCAGCTTCTTTTGGTCGATGTAACAGCGCAAAGGTTCGGTACATTCATCGCAATAATTGGCCATTAACCTTAAAAGAACACATTTCATCTGTTCTGGGATCAGCAATAATGGTAGGTTCAGGTTGTTCAGTCTCGTGCAACCTTCTGTGACAGACATAAAAATTAGAGGGCGGAGATGAAAACTTTTATCCTAATGGGTCTGTTATTTGACGCTTCCTAGAAGTTTATGTTATTTCTGATGTCGTGCCTTTAAAGTGGTTAGCCTCGTTTACGACGCTGTCAGTATGTCGCATCATGTAGCATCTTTCGGTGGTGTCGGTGGTAGGATTACCGGTGAACGATGAAGTGGAAAGGGTTTGATATGAAGCAGTCGTGTGAGAATAGAGATTCTGTCCCTGCATTTACGCGGGGGGACTGAGGAAAACATTGAAACAACTTCAGCAGGCAGCCGGTGTCACGGTCCAGGCTTGAACCCGGCACTTTTTTTTAATACAAGTTCGGAACTTTACCACTCCACTAGCCAGCTGTGTCGCTGTACGTTCTTCACACCAGCTGTTCTAAACATCCTCCTGGTGCATGTTTCGCATAGGATAAATACCAAGCTTCACACCCAGGTGTATCTCTAATGCGTGCGTGCGTACGTGTTAGAGAGTAGGCGGACACTTTGAATTGAAATATATTCCCTTCAGCAACCAGGGAATGTAGCACAGTGCAACAACACGAGTTATTTGCGGATACAGTGAAGTAATTACGTACTAAATGTATTAAATGTATTTGTTTGATTTCGGGAAGCAGCACTGAACTCGCCTATCCACCACCAGTAGAAACGCATTTGATTAAATCTGTTATTGGAAAGGTGTTTCGGCAGATTATTGTGTTCCCTTCTCCATTCAGTGATTCGTTTAATTTCAAATTATATTGGCAGTATGGAATATAACGTGACCAGTGTCACATGTTACAACTCATGTTTATGATATAACTATTTGTTTCAGTAATTTGCTGTAGAATAACAATGGTGCAATGCCGACTAATTGCTTTTCTCATGAACTTCCATGTCCAATTTCGAGTTTATGAGCTATAAGTCATTTTCCCGTTCAAACTCAGTTACACAAATCTTACGTGTAAACAGAACCAGAACCAATTTAGAGACTTTTGAGGTTTTCGTAGCGGTGTTGCAGAGGATTCCGTTCTTCTGGTATCCCAGAAGAATGGAACATTCAGTTTTAAAATGCTGTGAAAGAACATAGCATATGAAACCGCAGACAGCTGAGTGTGATTCAGAAAATGGCGGAAATCAAAGGGACAAATTCAGAAAGTAGGGCTTCGAATGCGGTTGATAAGGACAAGTTTATCCAAGATACATAGTCAGCATAGTGATAGTGCTACGATTTAGTGCGCAGCAGGGGCGAGACGTTTCCTCTTCAAAGCTACCAGGCCGGTTCTGGGACCTACACAGTCTTCCGTTCCATGGGTACGGGGAACTCTTCCCACGGGGTAAAGCGGCGGAAGCATGAAGCTGACCATTCAACTTCGTCTAGAGCAGAGGTTTGTGGTGTGCGGAAGGGCAACTTTACGTTTAACTACTTTACGTTATGAATAGAAGTTTATGTGTGCTGGGCTAAAGAGGAATTGAATTCTATGGAACAGATGATAGAAGTACGATGAAACGCATCTTAATTTATTTATATATATATTTTTTTTTTGTGGCTCTTTACGACCCGTTCCGGGTCATGGCCAGTCCCGTTCTTAGGTCTTCGTGATCACACTGATTTAGACACACCACAGTCGGTATGACTCCTCTGGGCGAGGGAGCGGCCCGTCGCAGAGACCTCTACCTGATAACACAAACACTCACAAGAGACAAACATCCATGCCCCCGGTAGGATTCGAACCCACGATCCCAGCAAGCGCTCGGCCGCAGACCTACGCCTTAGACCGTGCGGCCACTGGGATCGGCTCTTACTTTATATTAAAGGCCCCAAAATCATAGTATTGCAGTAGTTATATTTCTTCCCCTTATATTAAGGTGAGAAACTCAGGCCGGTTCAGTTTCAGTCCCTCCAGGTTTTGTTGGACGTTCCTAACGTCATACTCTAAAGAGAGACTGATAAGCAATGGCGATAGGGCATCCCTTTGTTTGGGGCCATTCTAAAGGGCAGATTTATCCGACAATTGTTTTCCTATCTGAGCTCTATTTCACAGCCCGTCAGTATCTTCGACTAGTCGTGTAGGACATCAGATATTAGGATGACTGGTGGATGATGATTTGGAAGAAAGTGTTCGTGTCTGATTGAAGTATTACCCCACCACTTTCCTGTGGGGAATGAGGGAAAAAGTGAGCGACGACACAAACTTGCATGAAATTTCCCTCGAACAGACTGAAATAGACTGGTTGTCCCATTACTCGGGAACAGCCGATTTTCCTAAGTTTTAGTTGGTGTTGTGGGGGTTTTTGACTTCAGCTGTGGGTTCAAGATATTGTGGTTGCTAGGGAGATTAACTTCCTTAGCGACGGCACGAAATTTTTAAGTAGGTGTTTTTTCTGTTTCCACCCGCTGGTGGTTTAATAACAGTTAAGCATGTGAAGCCAAATTAGCGCAGTGACCTGAGGGTGTCTACTTCGTGATTTTCAGCTTGCAAGTTTCAAGTTTCGAACTTGAAGACTATGCAACCGGGTTACCTCACTCCATACTCTGAAATTACTTCTTCTGGCTCTACGCCCGTTCTTTTGACTTGTGGTTACGCAAGTAAAGGGAAATGAAACAGTGACATGCTTTATGAAAATGATAATGCGAAGGCCTACTAGTCGACATTCGTGAGGTCAAGATGTTTGGCCACCCCAGTTGTAATGAGACAAGAGGGCGGCGTTGCGAGGTTGGCATAAGAGTGGTGGAGCAAGTCTATAATCAACAACCCACCCATATTTGTGTCATTGCCCCTTATGTAGATTACAGAATCAGAGAATTAAAGGTTTGTCCGTCAATTACATGAAAGTTTCAAAGCATTTACGCTTGCAAAGTGCGAAAGTTATAGTGCGTAGTGCATTGTTACAGGGAATAAAGATGACTTTCACAATGAAAATAAAATTGTCATGAACTGAATTTAATATAATTCATCCCGTTGTGTCTTCCGAAAAAATATTTAAAACAATATTAAATAGTCAGTCTAACGCAACTGTGTTTTTATTTAAAAGCTACATGTTCCGGTCTAGATCCGGTCTTATCAACAGGTTAAAAAATGTAAAATCGTTAAAAGGCACGTAAAATGCAATATACAAAACATCATCATGTTTTATGTGGGATCCCACAGTTTTACAATATGTTTGTCTTACAATAAAATTGTAAAATTACATGAGGTCGATGGTAGCTGAATCGTAATACTGGGAATATAATATTAATAGGAATATTCTTTTTTGTTATTAACTTCTAAAAACAAACAGTGGAAGGGACTAATGTACTATTTATAGATATTAAAACACTAACATAGGTACAGTTTTAGGTGTTGGTTGTAAGATGTAGACTGGTTGGTTTCTCACATATGTCATGCCGAGTTCGGAAAGTATGTAGCACAGTATTTTTAGTTGTTCGTGCCACTCGTGTTTTGATAGTTCTCGAAGTTCCACCAATATTCATTAAACTTAAAATGATATTTTATAAAAGTTTGAATGGGTAATTTGACGGAAGGTTGGTCTTAAACGTCGTATTTTTTCGAGCTGGGCGAATATAAGTGTTTTGATGACACCTGACAACCTATTTTTTACGCACCGGTTTATGTAGGCTGATTTGTTTATTTGAAAATATGTTCATGCTATTATTTTTGTTAAGTAGCTACACAGTATGGAGTCTTCATTGAAAAGTGGACAGCTTCTCCGTCAGAAAAATCTTCCCCTTAAGGAACATGAATGTGTAGCCCCAGTACACAAATTTTACCGTTTGACCCTCTTCTGAGCCACTTTAATCTAATTCATGACATTCTCCCGTGTTCACCCAAGATCTTTCTAAATATCCTCTTCCCATCTACTTATCTTCTTCTCTTTCTGCGGCGCTTCGGCCTGTTTTTGGGCCGTGACCTGCCCACTTCCCATCTATATACAGTGCTCAAAACTATTCTTTCTCCTTTACGATTCCTACTACAGAGTTGATTTCGTACTTTCTCAGTTGGTTTTTCACAACGTAAACACCCTACTTGATGTATTATTTCCAAATATCTTGGTAACGCTGCAAATTATGAAGTTCTTCATTATGCACCGTCTGGTTATTCTTACACCCAAATGTTTTGTTCAACATTCTATTAGCAAGAGTTCTCGGCTGTTTCCTTAGATTGAAATACCGAGTTCCGCACCTGTAAAGAAGCAGCAGGCAAAATTAAAATGTTCGCACATTTTAATCTTGATGTTTTCAGGTACGTCACAATGAATGACCGCGCATTATAGAATGTGCCGTGTAGGTAATTTAATTACGTTGTTGTCGCATTTTGAGCGTGGGGTACGTTCCTGAGTAGTTCGCATAATTCTAAACTCGCGTCATGCAAGACTAATTTTACAATAGGAATGAATGTAAAGTGGGGGGTGGGGGGTGCGTTCTTGGAGCTCACAACTCTACAAACACTGTAGCGTACTTTTGATTTTAAACATATAATTAAACGCAGTATAAATAAATAAGCCATGAAAGTTGATGTAATGAAAGTTTTATTAATCATTGTAATACAATGCCTGAAAAAACTGAAGAAGTCCAATTCCGACGACACGGAAGAAACGGAAGACGCCACAGGCGCCTAATTAGGACGCGCTGTCACCCCATTTGACGTTGTAGGCAGGACTGGCGAGTTTTACATTTTGTTATGTGCATTATTTAAAATTTCGCACATAAATTGACACTTTGTTAATACGTTACACCGCACTATTTCAAATTCGCATAAAATGTGACGCACTTTACGAGTAATATATTCGCTACTCTGTACCGTTTATGTACAGGCCGTGACACAACTCAAGCAATTAGTCGTCGGCTTCTTATAGCAGGGACCCGGGTCCAATCCCACCGTAGCCGATGTGTGATTTGTGATGAACAAAGTAGCACAACAGCAGGTTTTTCCCCGGCCTCTTGCCATTCCACCGAAGCTTGTGTTCATCTTTCATAAGAAACTAACACAAAAGACCCATTTGCGGTCCCAGTACCAAAGGATTCAGCCTCCGATTCATTGGGCACTGATGGCGCTTTCCTCCGGTAATAAAGCGGCCAAGGCCTGAAGCTGACCACTCACTTGCATTTAGTGCCGAGGTCAAGAATGCGTGGAGCGATATCTCAATGGCGTATACAGGGACGGCTTTGTCTCGCAACTAGGGACTCAGTCACATCCCATTCCTAGGATTAAAAGCAAGGTGTTGTGGCAGAGCAAAAAGCTTATTTCCCCAGTGTAACACATTTGTAACTACTTATGCATTAGTGTTCTTGTGTCTTTTTTGCGAGCAACTTTTTACTTACCTACACATTGCATAGCCGATACGCTAAATGGGTCGGATATGTATACCTTCAAAGTTAAGTGTAGTCGGCACGTTTGTATTGTCTGACTTACAACTCATATCTGACGCGTAACGTGTCCGCGAACTTTTGTGACCAATCTCCGTGCCAGATTTCACCTACCTAGCTGCAGTGATCCATTTTTTATTTCCGTCGAATCGAAAGGTAAAGAAAGTTTTTGCATGCCGGCATGTTGCTACGTTCTTCGTATAGAAAATCATTACCTCATCAATATTATCACACTTCAGTTGAAAACACTGAAGTAATTGGCACAAGCATAATTCCAGCTCCAGAGTTGCATGTGTTCGTCATGATTTTATTGGTGGTTACAAAATTAATAGCCTATTAACGACATTGGGGTGTCATCAGTGGTAAAATGTTCATATCACGTTTGGTGAAAATTAGTCAGCCGGCTGAAAAGTTATTCCCTATAACATGATAAAGTGGAAATATACACGATAAATTAATGGTAAATTAAGCTGTTTCTTTGCGAACAAAGCATGTTGAAATTATGGTAAATTTGACGTTCTCATTGCGGTGTTGGTGAAGATTAGACTACTGTGGGATATAACGAGGCATTGATTAGTGAATAGTTACCCACGTTTCGGACGAGCTTACCGCCTCCATCTTCAGGGTATGTACACGGACTTCATGCTGCACTTGAGTTGGTAATAATACATTAAATTTCTTTTTCGAGGTGAGTTACTGCTAATTTTAATGCTCCAAAGATGCATTTGCCATACTTCTTTAATTATTCTATTACCATATTCTGTATTTAGATGAATACATGTTTAGTCGTTACGACGTCAAAATTAATTTGCGTTGCCGGAAGTTGCAGGGAAGGTGTAATTTTTTTTACGACTGTGGAACCGGGACATAGTTTGTAATTGCTACTAGAGCCATCTGTTAAGTGCATGCCATACTACGTAGAGGCACAAAGTTGTCATACCAACATGATGCGTGAATGGATATTCTTTAGTAATGTGTATACATGATCTCATATACTTTATATACCAATACAGTGAGAAAACAAAATTGGGCAACAACGACGAAACCAAAAACGCTTCTCTAAGGTGGGCGTATAAATTTGCGATCGCAAATTTGGTAGCATTCGTGCGTGCCTGTGGAAACACGAATTACAAGTAAGTTGGTAACGGTCTCTGAACGGTTGGTGGTTGGCGTGCGTTGTTTACATGACACCAAGAATTTTGGTCTGTTTTGAGAAGTATAGTCGTATGTAATTAAAAGTTTGTATAATAGTTCGGAATGAATTCTGCAAGTAAGGTACTGTGACAGTGTTTTAACCGCAAAGAATACAAAATAGTAATTTTCTACTCGTAGTGTTGCTGTTATGCTACCAGACGAACTAATTTACAGAAGCTACCCTTCGAATGGCGGTTGTATGGAGACCTTACCAAACTAACGCCGTTGGACCTGTGTGCATGGCGACTAAAACTAATATCCCACATGTATAATATTACTTTGTTACTGATAGAACGGGAAGAAAAATTCCGAGCACTCGATTTTAAGAGTTTTAACAAAGCTGCAATGTCAGCTTTATGATAAATATCGTTCTATTAATACGATTTTCTGTATTAAGTGTAATATGAGTATATTTATCAAAAGAGGTATGTAGTACATGTGCGGTGTTAACTCGAGTTTTAATAGCGTGATTTGTGTACATTTTTTAGGCGCTTGTATGTGAATGGACGCCGAATAGATATTCTTACCAGAACTAAGCATGCTGGAGTTATTTCAGTAAACTCTTTGGGGTTTTTTATAGGACCTGCTGTGCTTTGGTGGTAGTTTACGTTGGCAAATAGTAGGGCAATAGTACAGAATGTAATGTTATATTTTTCATCTCTGTCTGATCTGTGCTAGATGTCTCACCAATTTGATCAGCAGTAGTTCATGACATTTTAATGCTATGAAGCTCCGTGATATTCATTTTCTGCAGGTACATGTTAATTCCTTAATTTTGGGTCCAAATTTGCTTAGCATCCAGTTCTAACAGAGTCCAAATGTATGTTTTGTCTTAACCCAAGAGACCAGTTGTCAATCCCATACAAAATGACAGGCGGAATTGTAGTTATTTTCCATAGTAGAGCGTTCCACCATTGGAACGTAGTTAGAGCACCATCTTAGGTTTCCTTCTGTGTAATTTGTATACCGAGTTTCACATGTAGGGTTTTGTAAGTAAACACTGTTAACCAGAACACTAATGTGGACTGTCTCAAATTAATTGCTGTTCTACAAGGAGAGTGAGAAGTTGTGTTACTCCAGAAGTGTGCAGTCACTACTGCCATAGTTACCAGTGAGCATGTAATCATGAGGATTGGATCTCAACTGTTGTGTAGGGTGGCCTTGGAGCTTCAGAACACAAATTTTTGTATTTTGGGTCCACGAAAACTTGGATGCTTCACTGTGCAACAGTTCTGCTCATTTTTTGATGTGGACAGAAATGATGAGCACTCATGTGTTTCACCTTTGTTTACTTTTATGTGCCTGTAAATGATGTCATGCATGAGGACTTGTTGATTACTTGGCTGACTGCTGAAGCACAGATGAAAGAAACTGTGTGGCTCCAGCCAGATGATGCCCAGGTTTCTTTCCTTGCCAGCATGCAGTCTAAACTTGACACAGTTTTGTCAGGTTCTTATAGACATTGCATAAGTAGAAGGGTAACACAGCTTCTAACCCTCCCTGTACACAGAATTTGTTTATTTTTGTAATATTTATCAGCACAAAATTTCAGTGCCTGCTTTATATGGTGGTATTATTGATGGCAAGAGAAAAAGTTGCTGCAATACCAAAACCCCACAATACAATGGCCTAGTTCATCAGTGCAATGGCGTTCAATTGCAAGGAGTTTGTCAGTGTGTTTCAGCAGTTGTTGCTGCTTTCGTACTTGCATTTGTAAAAAATCAGTTTGTACATTGCAGAGAACAGATGTATCTCCATTATAAGCACCAACCAGTTAATGCCATATATAGAAATAATCATTGTTAGTTATGAGGCTTGTACAAAAGAAATTCACTGCGTGGGCAAAATGTGTAGCTTTTAAATTTTACAACAGATGGTACATATAATTGTCACAGGGCTTTAAATGGCTAAACACGTACAGAAAGTCATAATAAAAGCATCAGCTGTATCGTAAGGGGAGAAAACTGAAGTAGTTTAAAAATGTTTGTCTTCTGGGATGATGATGTGTTTGGCAGAAATTCATTGCTGTATGGAGGAATGTACTCTCTCTCTCTCTCTCTCTCTCTCTCTCTCTCTCTCTCTCTCTCTCATTGCAGCCCAATACAGGGCCTAGGCTGTCTTGTTTTGAGGTTTCAAGATCACACACAATTAGATACACATGCCTGATAGAACTCCTTTGCAGAGCTGTGCAGTCAGTACACAAAACCAACTCAGACTCCTTGATGTGTAAATCTCTGACTCTGACTCTGATTCCTTCATAAAAACTCGTATGTATTTATAATGGTAAACCTAATAAAATGGTAAATGGTATTATAAGACATATCATCACCACCAAATGAATCATCAGGCAACTTTTTACACTTACAAGGTATATTTAAGTATAAGTCTAATGGTTTTTGTAGCTAGTATGTATTTAGGATTTTATATTGAGGTTGGAGTAGGAACATTTGTACTGACGGCGGCCCCTTCATAAAAGCCCAATATGTATTAATAACAGTAAACCTACTGAAACGGTAAGTAGTATTATAAGACATTTCATCACCACCATGTGACTCATTGGGATACTTTTTACACTTATAATATATATTTAAGCATAAGTCTAATGGTTATTGTAGTTAGTATTTTAAAATTTTATATCTAGGTTGGAGTCGGAGTTGGTACATTTGTACCAACTCCGACTCCACCCAAAATTTGTTCTGACTCCAACTCTGACTGCACAGCCCTGCTTCCCTGAATGAGTGATCAACTCCTCTCAGAGCCCATTACCTTCACAAGACCCAACCAACATGGGACAAACATCCATGCCCTCAGTGGGATTCAAACCTGTGATCCCAGGAAACAAGTGACTGCAAACCTATACCCTAGACTGCATGGCCACCAGAACTGGTGGAAGAACATATTGCCTCCATCAGTTCTGAAGATGCAGCTACACATGACGAATCTCAGATGCCTTTTAGAGGAGACTGTGGAAATTATATTGTGTCACCCAGGTCTCCAGAAATTTGCTTGCTCACTTGCTGCATGTGAAACTTAGTGAAGTGTCAGATGCATTTCGAGCTCTAGTCTAAGTGTATGAGCAAGTGGATGTTAATCCAGAAGAGTAAGGTTAATTCATGTAGTGCCATGCTACCATTTTAGGATGCCAGATAGAATGTAAGTTGTGTGGTATTATTGGCACCTTGGTGGCTCCTGCACATTCTTTAGTCTGCAGTAGTATTGTTTTCCATAAAATACTGGAAATTACATGTAGCAAATTTGTTGAAATGTAGTTTAGTATCACCAGAAGTGGTAAGATAACTAGTGTTGGTGCAGACATGCACAAATTTCCTAGCCACTTGAAAATTCTAGGCAACAGAAGGGTGACATGAAGCAAGTTCCATACCGAGGACACAGAAAAATTACACGCTGCTGTATAAATTGAGTTGCCATGGTGATGTGGTGCCTGGGATTTGTGCACCCCTGTATTAGTGTGTGAGAAAAATTACTTGTGTCATATATCTTACTGCATAAAATATATACGCACTGTGTATTGATTTAGGTTGGTGAGATTTTTACTGCAGCTGGTGCAGCCTTCAACAAATTGGGTGAGCTTACAATGCAGCTCCATCCTACAGCTGATTCCCCAGCAGGGTAAGTCCATGGAGTAGGCCTACAGGAAGTGTCACTACCTTACTTGTGCCTCCATACACAGGACTTCTTGCTTGTCACTTTCCACTTCCTATTTAGAAGAATTTGGACCATATATACATTATATCATACACTGTCCAGTTATTTACATTTCTCACCACTATGTGGGGTTTGAAAAATGCTGTTAGTTGTCCTGGGTTTGGTAACTTTACTGTTCCACACTCCCATTCTCCAGGACCAAGACCTATCTGCTGTCCCCTTTCTGGCGTTCCAGTTGGCTGCATTCCATGCAATTTATGTATAGTTGACCAGGTCATTATAGTCTGGAATATTTGATAATTTGGCACCTGCCCAGTCTTGGGCAAGTTGGGTTGAGGGAATTTTGCTGTATTTTCTGCAACACAAAAAGCACAACCTCTTTCTCTACCTCTGTCTTATTTACTGATTTCCCTTTTGTAGTGTAAATGTCCGTAATCTGAAGAAAGTATACTGTGGACATGATGGTGGCTGATATATCTGGGATTTTCCAAACCGGTTTTATCTGCTGACATATTGACAATTCCTGCAAAAGATTTTTATGAGGCATCTGTTTTTATCTACATAGATGATGAAAAATTCTTTTGGTTTATAGCTGTGTATTGACCAACATATTTGTCTTGCGTTGAGGAGAAACTGGAAGCCCTGACTTAACGTTATCAGCCTAGAGGTGAAAAATTCAGTTCTGCTTCACTCAGACCTCTAAAACAAAATATGTCATGATATAAATTTTGTGTTTAGGAAGAATGTGCAGATGAATCTGTTTGTTGGATGGCCAAGTAGCTAATGTACATAACATTTAATTTTAGGGTTTTTTTTAAAGTTTAAAATAATGTATGTATTGTTGTAAGTGTTTCATGTTGTATGTTTTCTTTGCATTATTTGCATAGCAGAAAGTGGACGGATGAAGAAATTGAAATGCTTCGACAAGCAGTAAAACATTTTGGAGAAGATCTGAGTAAAATAAGTGAACACATCAAAGGCAGAACTGTGTAAGTTCAGAAACCATTTGTATGCTGTTTGCTGTATAAGAAAGTGTAAATTTTTAGTTAGAATGTTTTGGATGTATATATATATATAGCAATACCATTTTTCATTACAAAGAAATTGTGATGCAGTATGTAAGTGAACTGCCTTTCGAAGCATGAGTTCCTCCAGTAGTAGTTTTTTTTAACTGTATTTGCCAGGTGTGGAGAGAGTAATTTTTGTTTTACATGTTTTTGATCAATGGTGTATGTTTTGTGAAAATTACAGTATTTGGAAAGTTGTGAGAATGCTGGAAGAGCAAATGAATTTAATGTTTTTCCTGGACATTCATATGTTTACAAATTTAAGTACATAGTGTGTAATATTGTTAAATCTGGGAAATGCATGCCACTCCCCAGTTTAGAATGATTTGTCTTCTTATCATCGGTCTCAGAATGTAAGGATTAAGATATACACCCACACCATAATTTTGCCTGTTGTCTTATATGGGTATGAAGCTTTGCCTATTTTCCAAAGATGAGAACACAGATAGAAGATCATTGTAGTCAATTTCTTGTACCAACAAAATTCATTCTATAATATTCACATATAAGTGTTATACATACAGCTCCGACATGTTCTGGTGCTAGTGCACCATCCTGAGGGAGCACAGGCCGCCAAATCTAAAACCAACTGTCATTGACAAGCCATTATTTGTGTAGTTCCACAATCTGTCGTAGGCTACGTTGTTAATATCTCAACTTCATAAAAGTTACAGCCTCAGTTTTAATATATATATATATATATATATATATATAGTTCAAACAGGATTAAAATATTCTATACAAGATAAATATGCTTTTTAACAGACTATAATTATATTGTAAATTTTGGGAACCTCAAGTGTGATGGTATTGTATGTTGACCTTAATACATGACTCAGTCCAAAGCGAATTGAGTCGTGTGAACAAATGTTATATACAGGGAATATATACTGAAATGTTAAGTATACAAAACTGAATTTGGAATATAGTCAGTAAATCATTAAGTATTTCATGATCCTTGTTCATAAGGAAGACTCACACTGTGTTGTGTAGTGCCTTGTACCACAGTCAGCAGCCTACTGGTATGTTTGTGACCGTAGGTGTGTGTGCACGTGTGCGCATGTGCCTTGCATTAAAGTAAAAAGTAGGTTAAGGTCGGGTGGATTGCTCTTGAATCAGTACACCTTGCTGCTGTTACATTTGTGTGTAGACATACTCCCAGCAGTTCATTCTATGGACTTTTTTTGCTGTGTTTAAGAATTCCATTATGTCTTGTATGGATCTGTATTCATGTCTGTTATTTAAAATGTGCTGTGTGTGATTAAAGAGTGCATTTGGTTGGTGTAATAAATTGACTATGAAGTGACAGATGTTTGTCATCAGGGTGATTAGAACAATATTAGGACTTACAAGAGAGGAAGTAACAGGAGGACATAGAAAACGGCACAGGTACGACTTTTATAATTTGTCCATTTGGAGCTGAGATAGTGTAGTCAGCTACAGGCTGGACAGCAGGCGGCAAGATGTTTTTCTTTTCCTTTCTCCAAAACATACTAACTGGCTGTGCCACTCACCCAGCCTCTTATTCAGTGGGTACCATGAGCTCTGCCATGGGAGTAAGGTGGCTGGAGCTTAAAGCTGACCACTCCATATAGTGGCAAGGTTAAGAATGGGTGGAGCTTATACCTCTACTCCCCCTGTATGCTTTCATGGCATGTAACAACTCTACCTTTATAGAGAGATAAGAAGTGCATTAACATTCTAGTAAAATACTTGGAGGGAAGAGACCACTTGGGATACCTAGGCCTAGATGGAAGGTTACTGTTAAACTGGATTTTAAAGAACCAGGATGTGAGAGTGTGGCCTAGATTAAGTGACCCAGAATAGTGCCCAGTGATGTGCTTTTGTGAATATGGTACCTTTTATAGCCCATAAAAGCAGGAAATTTCTTGACCATGTGACTGTTAGCTTCTCAAGAAGGACTGTAGTCTTTGAAGTTGGTGAAATATGATTTATTGGAATGTACTTCTGTGTAGGTAGTGTGTTCCAGGTATTTTGTTATTCACGCATTGTGCAGATGATGCAGCTGGCTTCCAACATAAGCAGTGAAATGTTAACCTCTCTGCAGTTAAACTTTTTATTAAAATGGTGTGCAAGCATGCGGGATGCAAATGTTCATGACAGTAATTCTTTGCTATTATCCTTAAAAATGGCCCTTACATAATGTGTCTCATGAAAATGGATACGTTTCTGCTGGGCAACATTAAATTGGTTGATAAGTGAATTATCATGAATTTTAGTGGAGAACGTCAGACATGTGCTTTTCTCATACATGTAGGTGGTTTAATATTCTTTATTTTAAACTTCCACATCCTGCAAGCTCATGTATACCCGACACCCTGGAGTGGTTCATTTTTTATTAGTGACTGCAGTAATTCAGCATATGTACTGCTATTTGGCCTGTAGAAACTTCATGATTGTGTTGTACCCAGTCTCTTTTGTAATTAAATTTATAGGTTATTGGGGTTTTGAATGGTGACCAGTCTGTTTTTGGAACACTTGGAAACCCATTCTTTGAGGCCCAGTTAGAGCTTTCTATTCAATGGGCACCACAGAATCTTCCCCAGGGTTAAAAAGCAGCTGGGGCAGGAAAGTGACGCATCTTTCTAGTGCTGAGATTAAAAATGTGTGGTGCCATACCTTCATTCACATATGTGCCTTCGTCACAGGGACTGCTGTACATTTACTTCAGGGCATATGAACATTACATTTTCCATTGTCTTTACCTCTGAAAGGTGAATCTCAATCCATAGAAGGAGAGGAAAATATTCCACCTTGTTCTTACCCAGTCACATGAAAAGCTGTTTGATCCTAGAACATGGAGTTAATATAATTTTGTTGTTACTTTTAGTTCTCAGATCAGGACAACATTGAAGAAGAAGGCATTTGAAGATGCAGGGATTCCTGTTCGGACAATTCAGGCTGTTCAAACAACTCAGGCATCTCAACAAAGCATGATGAGTAAATCTTCAGAGGTGACACTTAATATGCTTAATGCACCTGAGTCAGAAGTTGATGTTGAAGGACTTGCTGAAGATGTCAAATTGGAGTTTGAGGGTGCAACTGAAGAAGTGACTTCTTAATAAGTTACTGCTGTGGTGTTTTGTTGAGGTAAAATAATGTTTCCATTTGCATGGTTGAGTACTCTGTGTGATGTTCTAAGAGGCACGTTCATAATATATCTTTATTCTGTTTGTATAAAGGGTGCTTACTTGTTCGGACAAATATCATTTGTCACTTTGCAGACTGTTTGTGTGGCAGTAGCCAATACAGTAATTGCTGCTGTTCAAATTTACCATGAATCAGGGCCAACACATTGAAGGTCATTGTATTGCAGTTATTGCTAGGTTTGTGATTGTGTTATTTATTTATCCTTTATCGGCTAGATTTGAATGCCCATGGTACTTTGTCACAGTAAGCGTTTTCTTACTAGGCATGGCCATTTAGGTTTCTCGAATGCAGGAGCACACAAAATAAATTACATGAATTACTTTTCTGACAGCCTCGCGGTCTAAGGTGTAGGTCTGTGGCTGAGCGCTTGCTGGGATCGTGGGGTCGAATCCCATGGGGGGACATGGATGTTTGTCTGTTGTGAGTGTTTGTGTTGTCATGTAGAGGTCTCTGCGACGGGCTGATCCCTTGTCCAGAGGAGTCCTGCCAACTGTGGTATGAGTCTGAGTGTTATCAAGTGAAAATAAACAACCTCAACACCTACTTTGAGTAGGTAGAAGAGGTAAGGACTATGAAATTTTTCTGATAAAGGAGTGAATTTTTAAGAAAGAATCTTTGTTTGTACACAAATGTTTGAATGTTCATTGTGTATTAGTCTGTATTAGGTTATGGTCTCATGCGTATGGTGGTGGTGTGGAACTTCCGTTGGCTTTATCATATATTGAATTATATCTCTCTGTCTCACTCGCTCACTCACACACACACACACACACACACACACATATGTGCACATCTCTCATAGGTGCACACACACACATAGCCATGAAACTTGTTCCATGTTTGTGTCTTATGTTCTGCAGTGTAAAGTGCAATGGATTTTTATATTTGTGCTAAGTGGATCAGTAGACTAAGATTCATAGTTAGGAAGCTTTTCAGACAGTAAATACGTAAGAAGCACAATCTGTATGGCAACAAAATTTACAAGGTTAGTGACATGGGAGGCTACTTTTATGACATGAGGGTTTGTTTTGGTGAATATTGCCAGACTGCATGTGAAGAAATAACAGCTACAGACGAAACTGTGAAACATCTTACGAGGAGGGTGGAAAGAGTTGGATGCACGTTGGTTGTTAATGATGTGGCTACAATATAGCTTTAATATGAGTTGTAGTTGTGTCAACTAGTCTGAACTTTGAAAAGCTATTATTACAATTTATGACTGGTCTGACACGTCTTTTTTACTGTCTTACTGACAGTACATGCTGTTGTGTAATAGCTGTTCTTCTGCAGAGGCACAGTTACTTGTTGAATGATCAAATGTACGGTAAAACTTGTTTAAGACGTCCTCGGTTAAGATGTTTTCCTGCCTAAGAAGATGGAATAAAAAGGCACCAAAATTCTTCCATTTGATTAACATTATACGTTGCCCTTTTAATACATCCCTGCAAAATGAAATTTCCTGCCTAAGATGTAACAAATTTGGTGACAAAGCAGTTTTTTTGCACATTTAATACATTTTCTGTTTCAAAATATTAAAGAATTTCCCCAAGTTTGCATTCATTCTGTTTCCAAAGTGCAGTGTTCAAGTGGCGTGGTCAGTTCATATAGGTTAATATCCAAGGTCATTTCCGCCCAGTTTCACACAGCAGAATGAGGCAACCTCATGGCTGACGTGGGGGTGTCATATTTCTTACATGATGCAGAGACTGCAGTCAGTCACTCCCCACTACACAGTCTCTGTCACGACAACCAAACAATTCTATCAAGTGGCCAGAAGCTGATCCTAGCTGTTCTGTGACCTGCATGAGCCTGTGTTTGGCGGGGCTGGCATGTGGCAGGTCAGGAAAATATGAACATTTTCCTGTTACATTTTTACTATGGCCTGATGATGACCACTTAGTTGGTCAAAACATGTTGCCAATTATTAATAGATTACAATAAGCTGTGAAGATGGCATTCATTACATTTTTATTTCCAGTGTTCGCAGTGGTATGCACATTGCAAAGAGTTTTAATTTCCTTTCCATTATGTAATAGTTTTAAATGATGTTCTCTCCATTTCTCACCTGTTACTCCTGGTATGGCTATTCTATCTGTGCAGTCTTCCTGTAATCGTTGAAACACTTTGAAACCATAGCTTTGAACCCCTGTAACATCTTTTTCCAGATAATTTATGAAAATTTCCCGACTTTTATTTTGCAATTTTCTTGACCGTTCTAACTGTTGCTGTTTTGTGTTTCTATTGTGTTCTGTCTTCCCTGAATTAAGCAATTTGAAATACACAGCCTTTTTTTCATTCACAGCATTTTGAATTTCTTCGTTCCAAATTTTTAACCGTTTCTTGTGTCTAATTTTTGTGTATGTGGCTTTCATGTACAGCTTGCTTAACTGCTTGCTGAAGATTAATCCAATCAATTTCTACATCTCCTACTCTTGGTTTGATTTGTTCCTTAACTCTGTCCTTGTATAATATTCTTATACTTTCCTACCCCAAAAGTTGGGCTTTGAACTTCCCCTCTTCTGCTTTCTTTTGGATTTTCTTTTGGAAGTATAGTTCTGGTGACCTAAGTTTAGATGGTTCTAGGAGATGATCAGTATCCACTTCTGCTCCCCTGTATGCTCTTGTATCTGTAATATATGACCATATTTTCTTATCAGCTGTTACATAGCCAATTATGGATTTGGAACCACGTTCAGCCCATGTGAATTTGTGTATATCTTTGTGCCTAAAAATGAATTTGTTATTCTCAGTTTGTTGTATGCACAAAATTCTGGTAAATATCACCATTATCGTTCAGTTCCACTTCTCCTTAAGGTCCAGTAAAATTTTCCATTGTGTTGTATGTGACATGTTTCTATAAAAAAGAAAAAAAGACTGGTGCATTGTTTGCAGCATTACCAAATCGTGGACCTTGCTGGATAATGTATGCATGAAGAGCCATCAAAATGTATGTGCATCACACATTTCATCAAAGAGAGGAGCAAACACAAAGTGTAGTGTGGAAACATGTTAACAGTTGGTCACTGAAAGATCAGTTCCCATGACCAGGACAGGAACTGTCTGTATATTTTATCATAAAAAATATTTTTGAGATTGACCTTGTATGTGTGTGTTTATGTATGTGTGGATGTATGAATACATGTATGTATACAGATATATACGTAGGCATGTGTGCGTATGTGTGGGTATATACGTATGCGTGCATATATGTGTATATATGTGTGTATATACATGTGTATATATAGAAATGTGTGGGTTTGTACGTTTGTATACAAACATCTATTGTTCCTTGATCCAAATTGGATTCCATCTTGTAAAATATTAAATTCTGAATCTATATGTAAAGGTATCTTTATGTATATTAAACATAAGTTTCATATCAGTTCTTACCCTGTATGTTGTGTATTGTATGGCATGTGGTGGGTTTCTGCAAGAGGAGGTGTGTATTGTATTGCTGTAGGTGTATCGATCGGAACTGTATATGTGTGTCATATGATTGCAGTTCTTGCATGACGGTAAAGCATGATTTAATGTCAGGGTTATTATGTTCTTCAGTGAGTAGTCCTTTCTACTTGTACAATTGTATGTAGAAATTTACCCAGCAATTAAGCTGTGATCATTTTTCACATGATTTAATCAGTGTCATGGTATCGTTCATGGATCCATACAGTTTTTCAGTGTGTGCAGAGTGTATGCTGATTTGGGATTGTTGGTTCTTGTATATCTGTTGTGTTTGGAAAACCTAGCCTGAGAGATCTACTTGTCTTACCTATGTATGACTTTGTACAAGTTTGACACATCAGTTGGTAAACTCCTTGTGTATGAACATATGTTGTATTTCTTTCCATGTGGTTAGTTTATTGAACAGTGTGTCACTTGCAGAAAATGCAGTAGTACTCGTATTTGTGTGTTTAAATCAATCAGTTACCTTCTGGACTAGTGGGCTGTGATATGTAAATGTGACCCGTATTTTATTTTTGGATAATTGTATTGTTTCTAGTGTATCTTGTATGTAAGGTCCGAGTTTGTTTTCTAATTAAATGTAGTGGAAAGCCTATTATTGGCTGTTCGTAAGATAGTGTTCATTTCAGTTTGTCTGTGCTTTTCTGATATCGGTAATGTGTACATCGTAGATATAAAATATCTCTAAGTGGCTAATTTATGTTCTATTGTGTGGTTGGATGTGAGGTGGATAGTTGTATGTGTTTAGTGGATTTTCTCTAAATTTCTGTTCCTGAGTTTATAAAAACTAGAGACATCACACCTAATGAGCAGCAATGAATAAGTGTTAGGTCAAAAGAAATGTGAATGTGGTTGTGCATTTGTTTTGCCAGTTATTAGGTGTGACATCTCTACAGTACTGCTGGGCTTCTTTCTCGTTGCCAGGGACCAATCACCACCCACACCAGTCTTGTATGAGTATAAACCCTTATGCAACTGGTACTTGGCATTCTTCTTTGATCACTGACCCCATGAAGTTGGGACCAGTAGGATGTCCCAAAACATCGACACTCAACTACTTTCCAGTTATGTGTAACAGCGCAGAGAACCAAAGATTTCATTCATATCACAGTGGAAGCCTGAAATTACACATGCTGAAACTGACTTAAAATTGTTACATTTTTCCCTCACAGTAGGTATTGGAATAGATCATTCAACTGTCTGCCTGCCTATCAGTCTGTGAGTGTGCAGCTTTAATCACTTTTTTAGGAAGTAATGTACAGATGACTTAAACTCTTAGGGATGAAGTGGGAAAAAAGTATATCTGTATTTGAAACTAGTGTCCTGAGAAAAACTAAAACAACCCCACAGAGAAAGTAAATTTGCCCCTCTGGCCATGTATAATGCATTAAGGCACCTGAATGTTACAGGAATAAAGCTCATCATGATTCAGACCTTGTCTCCAGAGGGAGGTTAGTGAATAATCATTAAAAGTTTTCTAAATTACATAATGTGGGAATATGATCATTTTGTAGTTTCGGGAATTTTGATGTTGAGAGTTGTAAAAAGAGTCCATATCTGGTGTGATATGTATGGTGAAGATTTTCTGAATGAGGAAAGAGCATGGCTTAGAGTGTCTTTTATCATACAGTAATTTAAGGATCACCAACACCTTGAGAGAAAGAAATACGTGAACATGCTTGGGGTTCCTGAGCATGAATTTCACAAAAAAATCCCTGTGCATAATTCAGCACCACAACAGGAAGGCATATGGCAGAGTGATCGTATATCTCCATGCATTCTTAATGCCAAAACTAGATGGAGGTACATGATGAACTTCATGTCCTGGCCACTTTACCTCTGGGGAAAGAGACCCACAGTACCCACTGAATAGAAAGCAAGGTCGACCTCGAAAACAGTGTGCATGCTTTTCATAAGGGAAGCCTGTGCTGGGAATTGACCACTGATTTCTAGGTCGGCAAGCCCACAGTCCAGTCACTATAGTCCCTCAGATGCCCCAACTGCAGTTGTTTATGTAAGAGTAAATAATAAGCTAATTCCTGAAGTTACGGACATTGAGTGTATAAACAGAATGACATAGTCTGATTACTTGCCCAAAGGAAAAATATCAGAAAACAGAACCCTGTCCCATGGAGTCACTGAGCTAAGCAGACTGTAATTTATTTAGTTAGCATAAACTACAGGCTACTTTTAATTAAACAGTTTTAGTCAGACCATACAAATCTGTATGAACTGTAACACAATTTAAAGTGTTATTTTTCTCCAACCCAGAAGATGGCAGCAAATATTCGTTATTTCTCTCATGTATGTTAATTATGTGTAGACAGCAGAATATGGCATCATCGGTAGGAGTTATGAATAACAGCAGTATGTGGCGGCAATAAATGGCAAAGGAAGTCATGCTAGAGTCAGCTGTATTGCAAAGAAGTTTATCATCATAGTATATTTTGAGTTCACAGAATTTGTATAGTTGGTATTAAAGTGGTTTAGACGCTATTTATGCAGTTCAGTTACTTTTGATGAAGTTTGTTCTTGCAGGCAAAAAATGTTTTATTTTTCCAATCAATTTTAGGTTCAAGAAGTTGCCAGTTAAATTCTGTGTATCTTTAGACTAGCAATTCAAACAGAAATCTTGCCAGTCAGCATTTCATGTTCACTGTGCCAGGGGAGGGTAGTTCTGTTGGATAAGAAATGTAGTATTTACCTAACCTGTTGTAAATGCTGCAGTGACACTAATTCCCGAGGTACCTACGGGGCCAAGTGTGGTAAACAAATTTTCTGTCCAGCCAGCAACAGTGTTTTAGCATGTAGTAATCCAGCACACATTAGTTGTATCCTGTGCACATTGTAGTGACCCACTGCATGTCACTGCCACCAGGACAAGAGGAACTACAACTCATGGAGTTCCAGCACGCCTTGTACATTGCAGAATGCCCAGCTGGTGGGTATGCCAATGTTGTTGCATTTTGTCTTCTTAATGTTGTGTTTACTTCAGTGACAGAATTTAATCTGCAAGGTGTGATACATATTTGTGTGGGTATCAGACTGTTTGGTCAGTAGGATAAGAAACTTGTGCTCAGAAATACCCATGTAAAATCTCTGTCCCAAGAATAACAATGCAGTTCTAGGCACACCCAGCATTTTTCTTTTTTTTGGGGGGGGGTATATGTAATTTGTGTTTGATTTTAAACACTTATGAAAATCATGTCGAAATCTCCCAGTCGACATCTACTCAGGTTACAGAGAAAATGAAAAGTAACTGAAAATGAAAAGATCTACGTATGTGTTAGTTTTTAGTATATTTTTCAGTATTCCACTGTACTAGTCATCAGCCGATTTCGGTGGCAGATATAGGCTGGAGTGTAAATCACGTAAAACCTCCGATATTATCGCGTCTATTTTTTCCCCCTCGCTTTGGGGGGCGGGGGACTGCAGCTGCCGCCAGCCGCTAGGTGCGCCAATGGTTGTTGGATAAAATGCCTGTAATCGGACTGTAGAATGGACTCTGACGTGTGTGTTCCTCACTGCCAGGTAAGAGCCGCCCATGATAGTATGACTGAAACTAGCGGCTACAAAAAAAACCTACAACGCGGTGACACGGATGTAAAAGTGTCAAACATCTCATGATCCACTGAAGACCGTAACATCGATTCGTAGGTCCTACCTATGGCGTGGTATGTAGCCATAAGAGAGGATGAGAGGTAATGAGGGGGCCGCAACGTTGAAAGGGATGTGAGTATTTGCGTGCCGTTAAATTTTGTGCCGTCCAAGCGTATATGGTGCAACCGAAGTTCGTTAGAAGTGCATCATATTTTCATCCGTGGAGGGAATTCGAGAAGCAAAGAAAGAAGTGTGTGCGTTTTTGTAGTTGTGGCGAAGTGGCGTAGGAGGTAGTTGTGGGGAAATGTCACAGAATTATGTGAATATTTTTAGTGTCACCCAAGGGTATGTAAATCTCAAGTCGTTTATTGCCTATCAGCAGCACGCGGCAGTTTAAGTTATGACAAATTAGCTGGTCAGTCACGTACGCCATATTTTCTTGCAATAAGTTGAATTTATGTTGACTCCAGAGCATCCAGACCGACTCTGGAGCCCCTGAGCAAATGTCGTTTTCTCCTTCAGGGTTAAGGCGGCCGGAGCGTTATGCTGATCGCTGAGTCCCATCAGTTGCCGAGGTTAGGAATGTGTGGAGGTGTACTTTAGCTCTGCAATATGCCTTCATGGCATGCACAGGGATGCATGTACATTTAGTTTATTGTTCTACAAATGTGTGTATTATTTATCCTGCTTGATTTGTATGACAGACCCAAGTTCATAGATGGGCTAGGTAATAAGTAAGCATGGTAACTAATAAATTCTGATTGCTGTGACATTTTTGGTCAGGGTCGTATTTAGAAGGGTGTTTATGCATTCAAAGTCCGAGATTTGAAGTCCTCACAGTAGTGCTGATAAAGAATTCAGTTTTTAGGGGTATCATACTGTGCAGACTGGTGTATGGGCACCAGCATTTTGGAGTATTATTGCCTTCATGTTCAGATTAAGGCTATTCTTGGATTACTCTGAAGATGGGTAAAGGCCCCCTGTAGAGTGCCTTCAACGTGGAGGAAGCAAGTTGCTGTAAAACATTGGTACTTCTCTGTAATTCTGTATGATGGCATATGTCAGAAGGTAGGAATTTTCTTTCACATTTCCTCCTAAATAAGTTTTGTTAAAGAAAATATATGTGGCAAAATTGTGTGAGAATATGAGGTTTCATGATCAAGGGCTTGCCATTTACATTGTGGGTATATTTCTGACCTGGAAATATAGCTTTCTTAATTAAAATTTTGGGGTATGTTGGAAATTAGCCTGCAAATAGTTGTGGTAACTTGTATTATGTAACTGGTCATGTAGGGTATGCCTGTGCCCCATCACATAAGTATTTATTTTTTAAAAATTATGTTTTTGTACCATGTTGTAATGTCTGACGTGCTTTTCTTGATTGATTTTTAACATGTCTTTTTGTTGAATAATTGTTAATGCCATACACAAGAGGTGTTTAGTATAATGCTAGACACCTCATGCTGCATATGATGTTAACAGTCGTTGAATATACTCACTGTAAAAATTAATTATTTTCATGTTCTGGCTCCAGAGGCAAAAGTACTGATCCATTTTTTAAAAGAATTACAGTGTAATATTTTTTTATATGTTAGATAATGCTAATGGCAGAGCACAAATCTGTGTTAAGTTCAAAACTATAAATAACACTTTCAGTCCCGTAATAACATCAAGATATAAGGAATGTGTAACAGTTTTGATCAATAGAATATGTTCACTCATCACAGATTAAGTCAGTTCATTTCAATTCGAATGGCTTCAAACATCAAACATCTCCATCCAGTAACAACTGCAGTGTTGAATGTCAACTAACACATCTCCCTTCCACTCTGTTAGTTTGAAAAATATGTAGATGCATGAAATATGATCTGCTGTTAAACATTTTTATTTTCAAGGACCAAGGAGGTTTACCATTTGTACCCCACATGCATGCTGTGTTACGGAGTTACCATATTGCAGAGCTTTCTCCACCTTACAGTTTTTAATACATATAAACATATAATTGTCAGTGTTAGGAAATTTTTAAATACTGTTTGTGTTCTTTGATAAAGTTTTTCTATCAGATAAGAAGAAGGTGATTCTAAAGTAGCTAGTGAGTGTCAACTGTGTCATGTTCCCAAACAGTATATGGAGATACTCTGTGAACAGTGCTACTAGAAGTGTACAAAGTGGCAGTGGTTTTATGGTGTAGTTGTACATCAAGGTGGTTCTTGTAATGAAGGCATCTGCAACCTCAGGAAGCTAACTGGCTCTGCTGACCACAACACACTGAGGTAAGCACAAAATGGGATCTTTAGCCCTAACACAAACTGGCCACTGAATTTTGTTTGTAAACTAATATATTTATTACAGCTTTAAGGGTGACAGGCCACAAGAGAGATTTTCTCTTCAGGTTGTGTATGTTTCCTTTATTCACGACTCCTGTCCACTGTCACTGTGTCACTGAATAAACCGATTTCATGCTAGAACTATCGGATGTACGACATATATGTTACCTATGAAGTTGGGTAGGCTTTAGACCTGTTGAAAAGTTTTTTGACAGATTGAGGACTTCATGTATCTTTATAATAAATAGGTTAGTTTGCCACTCATACTTCTGTCATTACTTAAATGTTAGATATTAGGTGGTCACATATTGTCACAGTGGTGTATTCTTCTCACCATAGAATTCTTGACTCTGATGACACACTTTTCAACCAGTTTGCCATAGAAGTAAAATCAGACATTGTGATACTTTTTGTCAGTGTACTTGTGATCAGAAAGGGAATAGTACTGACCATGGCTTGCAGGAAGCCCACCCATACTGGCTTCTACCTTATCGACGCAGCTGAATCAACGCCATGTTAAAAGAGTTGTTCAAAACCTACACACAGAGCTACTACAGTATGTCAATAAGCAAGACATGTTCAATCTAGGACGGACAGACACACATACACGTTCAGTTTGATAATCATGCATGCAATCTTCAGCTTAGCGCTTACGCCATACAGGTTATGAGTGCGTTTATAAACATTTTCACGTCTTCCCACGAATGAGATACAACCATTTGAATTGGTGTTTATCCCCTACTACAATGAGTTTATTATGTCGGAAATTGTTACAACATTAGGACAAACTGCAAAACAAAACAACCTCGAGGCGGAGAATGAAACTGAAAAGGGGCCTACAACAGATTAGTATGTACCGTCGGTAGCATGTATGAACGTGACGTCAGCGATATTGGTGAAACAGCTGACTGCTGGCCGTGCGGCTCCAGGACTTAACGCTGTGTAGGCTATGAGGGACGGAAATGGATTCAGTTCCTTCAGAGTAGGGGTTCAGTGGCAGGATCGTGCGAATACAGTAGAGCGTCTATTACACCGTTAAGCAGTGAAATTTGCCCCTAAGTAAAATTAGGTGATTTTAATGTATTTTTTTGCGCTGATTACAGAACTGAAATCCGTTTTGCGATGTCACCTAAACTTTCCGAGAAAGAGGCACATCAGTGTAGAAAGGGCTTGCGGTCGGCAGGTTTATAGGCGCAGCCAGGCAGACAACCCGAAACAAAGAGCGTATTCATCCCTCAGTGAACTGTGAATTTTAACCAAAGTGCGATAGTGTGAATTTACATGTAGTTCGATTGAATATTAAGAAAAACAATAACAACATAGGTGTACTTTGTTGAGATGGGTTCGCCATGTCTCGTATATGTGTTAATTCACCGAACTTTTTTTGCTACGTCTGCGGTGAATTCATCCCAAAGTCGCAGAGAAAATCCATTACCTGTATAGGTAAGAAGGCGTATGAATTATATTTTGGCTGTGAATTGGGGGATCAGGGCAAAAGCTGGGCACCGCATTCATGTTGCAGTAGATGTTCGCGATATTTACGTGGCTGGCTCATGGGCACTTGCCAGTCAGTGCCTTTCGCAGTCTGTGTGCTGCGGAGGGAACAGAACCGATTGCTTCTTTTAATTGACAAAAATAGGTGGCCACTATTCGAAATCTAAACATACCATAGTTTACCCCAATATTCCTTCAGCCCTAAGACCTGTTATACATGATGATTCCGTACCAATTCGTAAGCCACCTCAACAATGGACTCTGCATGAAGGAGAACTAACCAGCACCTCTTTAGAAGACGAACCTGGACCTTCATGTTCCAATGTGGACCCAGATTTCCTGAAGGTAACTGTACCTCATCTTACATCGCAGTTTGAACTTAAAGAGCTAGTCAGAGACCTCAATCTTTCGAAAACGCAGGTGGAACTCTTGGCTTCTCGTCTACAGGAATTGAATTTGTTGCAGCAGGGTGTTAAAGTGTCATACAGGAAACACCAGCGATCATTGTCATCATTTTTTTAAGGACGGCGAATTAGTTTATTGTAATGATGCAGAAGGACTTCTGCAAGAGCTGGGATGTACACACAACCCTAAAGATTGGAGACTTTTTGTAGATTCGTCTAAATTTAGTTTAAAGGTGGTGCTGCTACATAACGGAAATATTCACCCGTCAGTACCGATTGCCCACTCTGTCCACATGAAGTAAACATACTAGAATATGGATTGCTCTTGAAAGGTATAAATTACTCAAAATATGGATGGAAAATGTGTGGACACCTGAAAAGTCATAGGGTTACTCCTAGGAATGCAGTCTGACTACCAGAAGTTTTGCTGTTTTCTTTGTGAATGAGACAGCCGAGCAAAACCCAAACATTACAAAATTAAGGATTGGCCCATAGGAGAAAACTCAGTTCCAGGGGGAAAGTAGGTCAGAAGTCAACCGCAAGTTGACAAAGACAAGAAGATTTTGTTACCGCCACAAAACATTACATTAGGATTAATGAAAAACTTCTTTAAAGCTATGAACAAACATTGTAAGTGTTTTGAGTATTTGAGAGATAAATTTCCAAAATTCAGTGATGCTAAATTAAAAGAGGGCATCTTTATTGGACCGAAAATTCGTGGAAATGTTAATGATGATATATCTGTACACCTGTTGACGGAAACGTAAAAGCCGGAAACTACAAGGAACTTGCAGAGCACTTGTTAAACGCATACCAGACTATGAGGTGTAATATGTCACTGAAGATTCACTTTTTACATTCCCACTTGGACTTCTTCCGTCTGAACCTGGGCACAATGAGCGACGAACGTGGGGAAAGCTTCCAGCATGGAGAAAAGATGTGCAGGAAAGTCGTCACAGAACCTGTTAGCTGACTATTGTTGGAACCTTACCGAAGAGGTGTCTATTGCCAGTTACAAACGAAAGAGTTGCAGAAAAAAGTTTTACACGTGATTTAACTCAAACATTTGTTTTCATATTCTTGTTGTGGAATTGCGTGAAGTTTTTTCATACAACATTCTTACCGCTATTTTTGAATTGCTTGTGTTCGTTTCAACATGAAAAAGTGATTTTAAACCATCGGACGACGTTACACAATTTTAGATTTTAGTAAAATGTAGTAAAAGTCATTTAAAAGTGCAAGAAACACGAAGTTCCAAAGAAACGTTAGACGATGGCCTGTTTTCGTTTTCAGGTTTGGATTCAGCGTGGCCAAATTATAAAAGTCACCTATTTTCATCCAGGGGCAAAACAAAACTTTTAAATTTGTTCTTCAGTGTTATCCAAACGCCAATCATCCGAATCGTCAATTATCCGAACTACGGCCGGAAAAAAGAAAAGTTACCATGTACCGTACTTTTCAATTACTGGTTACAATACTTAAATATTACTATACCGGCTTGGTATAAATTGGGTATTCTCACACGTGTTTGATTATTCGAACAGTTTGATTAACCGCACTTCTTCCGTCCCAATTATCTCGGATAATGGACGGTCTACTGTACAACATAACGCCGTGGAGGATGTAAGGAAGGGAAATGCATTGGGCTGCTTCAGAGTAGGGGGTTCAGTGGCAGGATCGTGTGAATATGCCATAACGCTGTGGATGATGTCGGGCTACCGAACCTTCGGGTTTCACAAAAGGCGGGGAATTTCTTGACCAGACGAGCGACCGTCAGCTTCTCGAGGATATTATGCGCTTTTGAGTGTGCAATATATTTCGTGGTACACCTGTGTAGGCTGTTATAAATTTATAAAATATTTGGAAAAAGACGTGGATTTAAGTTGGATAGAAGTGCGTATTTATGTTCATGTGCGTCTTACGTATGGCTCAAAATGTTTATTGTCTAGGTGACAAGAGTTCGATAAATATTGAAGTATGATCACACAGCACAAAAATTATAATATTGATATTACAAACAATTTACATCATATACTTCCAATAAAATTTTATTTTTTCAAAACAAGTACAATAATTTATGTTCGGTTTTAAGTTTGAATGAAAGCTGCACAATTTCATATCAGATATAACGAAATTGAAAATATTTCTCTAGCCATTCATTCTGTGTTTTTAACTTTCTCTTTAAACATATAAATGGTTTGTGTTAAAACAGTATGTGTGTGTACTTCCACTTACAAGGAGAAAGTTAATTCATGGCTAGCAGCATCGTTGACAGCTTGTATTCCCGGTACAGCCCGTCCGGATTCGCTAGCTACCTTAGCTATCTCCAGTTATACACAGCAGAAGAACTTGAATAATTAACAAAACGTGGTGGGTAGTTTAGGCGGTTAGGTTGTGCTGTGCATCAAATGCGCAAAATTTGTCCGTAGTTGGTGGTCTTATGAGTGTTTCACAGAGCGCCTTGTTTAGACCAAACTGTAAGGATTTCCCACTTTCACACGGCTATGGTGCCGGCGGTGATAGGAACAGTTCATTTCCCTAAACGGTTTTACCCGTGACGTGTTTTTGTAGGTCAGACCATTCTAGCAACAGAATGTCTGTCCTTCCATTTTACATTCTTAAATAACAGAACACTTTAATTTAGAATTATACTTACAAAAACATTGAAATGTAAACTTGTACACTAAACCAACGTAGAAGGAATGAACCTGTTGTGCAGAAGTTTTTAGGTAGCCTTAGTTCTGCGTTGTCAGCTGAGTGGTGGGAATGTTATTCGTTCTTTCAATACTCCAGGGATTTCTGCTCCTTTCCGTCATATTTTTCAGGAGTCAGCTTTTCTGTAACCACTGCACATGGTTTAGTTGCTTTCAAATGAGCTCACTACTTTTCCATTATTTCTTATTATTTGGTGGAGAAGCCATCGCCGGTAGGATCAAGAATCCAAGGATAATTGTTGGGACATTCCATGCAGGTAAAAAGACGCAGGGTTTCGCCGGGCAACTCGCGAGTGGTCAGAGGGCAAGCATTGGGCAGCGAGCAGTAGGGTTGACCCTTAACGTCGCATTTTTCTTTCCATTCCTGGAAATCTCGAAGTGATGTCAGTTCAGTTGGATTCTGCATCCACTGGATGACCTGTGAAAGACACAATGTTTTAATCAGCCTTTCAATACTATTATTGTAACAACCACCCACGGCAGTTTCTTTGGGTGGCTTTTGAATTAAAATGTCTCAATAAGTCAACAAACAAAATTTATATGGTTGTATAGTTTTTAAGACAATAGAGAGGTTTCTGATCATGAATAACTGCACTTTTTGTTACTATTAATGAAAAATTAAGAAATATACTCTCATCTTTACAATTTTAGAGCGTTTCCTTCGTTTTATTTAGTTATCTCTAAGCCGCAAGACTTACGGAAAAACTGTATTGGTCGTAAAATGTGTGTTTAGTTTGTACAACGTTTGCTCGAAACATGTTTCGTTCTGATGAATCTGTAGAGGTTTATGCGCGAGTTACGCTCGAGGTGCGCGCAGAAACTTGTGTAGCTGGTCCAGAAATGTGTCCGTCACTGTTGTGCCATCTTAACTAAAACTGGAACGGTTTGACAAACATTAGGTAAAACTCGCCAGTGTAAATATTCGTGAAAATGCTTCCAGATATTCCAGCGTTATTCAATTCGTGTAAACCGAGGGACAGAGCGATTTTAGTGGACCCTCTGCATAGATGCGAACGCAAAAAAAAAAAAGTAATTTCGGTAATTTCATACACGACACTAATACACTGTACATGACACAAACACACAGTTTGGTAAAGTGCAGAGTACCTTAATGTTACACAAGTTGGCATATGTAGTTACCACTGTGCTTTAAGCGGTTAACAGTGGAGTTTCTAAAGCAGTGAATCCAGGTAGCAAAATACAGATCTGGTGGTCCCAAGTTCTGGGTTTGTAATGAAAACGCTGCTGCGTGAGTTCAGATCTGTGAACGCGGACACTGCAATAATTCGCGACATGAAGCAGTTGAGAATCCGTGTCTGATGCTGCTGGCATTTACTTTAAATTTTTTATGTTTGTAGACGAAACTGAACACGACTTGCGTGAATCTTGTATACAAGATTCTACGACTGAAGATGTTGTACATTCGCCTTTAACTCAAAGATTAGAGTCCCTCCTTGGACACTGATAGTCGCCCGCCTCTTGTGTAACGCATGGACTAATTGTCGTGTTCACAAGAGCGACTTGTATCCATTCCACATTCCCACACCCCTTTCTTAAAGTTCAGTTTTAATAGTACTATTAACCATTTCCAGATTGACGTTAATCTAAATTATATATAAGATTCAGTTAATTTGGGAAATAATCACTGTTTCTATGAGAGTCGTGCGGAACCAATATACTACTTTGAAAAAATGGAGAATCTCTGACTTTCAAACTTAGTGACACATGTAGTCACCACTAAGCTTTAAAGGTTTAGTCTCCTATCAGGTCTCCCAAATGTTCCCTTCCGTGCAGATGAGCCAAAAAAGAAATAGCGCCACAAGGTACAGTTCTTCTGGAGAAGCTTATAGTCACCGAAAAGGTCAAGCGGTCCTCGTATCTCATGGAAATAAAAGATTCATTAACGTGTTGACAAGAGCCTGAATCTGTATCATTGTTTTTCTATATTATTATTTAAATGCAAAAGACGCGGATTCCTACCTGAAGCATAGTTACGAAGTAGACGTCGTTACGGTCCAGCATCTCCTCGATGAAGCGGATGAGCTCGTCTTTGAACTCCTTTTTACTCTTGAGCCAGGAGGCATGGAAGTGAAGGCCAAGTGGTGCGCGGTTCGAGTTGAAATGCCGGTTGAAGTTGTGGCGGAGAAGTCGTGCAAACTGTTCTCCAGTCTGGATGTTGGAACAGGAGTCCACCATGTGGCAGCCAGGCAGGGATTCGTCAAAGGTGGGGTCATCACGCCGATCCAGTTCGTTCATCACCATTTCCCACACGGGATGGCTTCTGCTTGGACAGTTATGAGCGTTACCGTTGCACTTGTGCGGCATGCGGAAGTACAGGGTGTAGGGCCAGATGGGCACACGGCCAAGAGGTGCTGTGATGGATGCGTCATAGACGAAAAACTGATCAGCCATCATTTCGAACTGCTTATTACCGCCCACTCGCAAGTATGGCGCTCTCATGCCAATGACAGAGCCGTCAGTGATGTTGGCAAAGCGCTCGATGATGAGCCTGGCCCCTGCCATCTCGGCCAACCAGTCGTCGTATGTGCCGCCAGTCCAGTAGTTGGGGTCGTCCTTGTGCGTCAGAGAGAATACCCCAATTTCGTGTCCGCGTCTGTGCAAGTCCTGTACTGCCGAGTAGTTGGTGTACTTGTGCGACACGAAAAATGTGCCTCGAATCTGACATCCATTTGGATTTTGTCTCAGGCCATTGAAGATTTCCTCATATAGGTCAATGTTGTCAACGTTAACAGCTCCGTTGAAGGTTATGGTGATCATCTGTGGTACCTACAATGTGAAATTTTAATTTCATTAGTTTTAATTTTACTTGGTCTTTTACATTGCCAGTAGTGTAATCATTTTTGTGGGAGTCTTAATAATGATAGGGGCACGCGGTGGCGCAGTTGGTTCGGGCACTGCGCTACTGTCGAACGGTCGCAGGTCCGATTCCCTATGGGGTCTTTGGGCTTTTTCATTGACAATCCTTTCGGCCGCACTGTGGCCCTGGGGTCGGCTCAGCCTGTAACAGAAATGAGTACCAGGGGTTTCTCCTGGAGGTAAGGGTGGCCGGTGCGTAGGGCTGACAACCTTGCCACCTTCATGTGCTGATTGTGTAGCAATTCTGGCTGCCTCAACCTTCTGGAGCCTTAAGGACCTGTTCAGGCCTGCCCAGATATAGCTTTAGCTTTAGTAATGAGAAAATAAGAAGTTGTGAACTGCCTTAACAAAATGCATGCGTTGTAAAACACGATGTGTTTCACAAAATGAGGAATATGCGGGAGTAGTCAGAAAATACGTTTACAATGCATATATTTTCGGTTCTTTGTTTCTGTGTCTAATAAGAACAGTTCGCGTTTAGTTGTGCTGCTGTCCCACTACTTCGCACAGTCCCTGCCACAACTTAGGTATTTATCATATCGTGGGGCGAGCTTTCCTATTTCGTGTTGGTAGAAGTCCGTGTCCTGTGTCATCGGCCGTTGTGTCACAACTTTTAAAACTCTGCGAGATCCTTTAATTCGCTGTCACCAAGATTTACTTCGACAATGAAAATTAATGACAGTCGCTCGGCGACGAATTTCTGTTATGTAGTCTCAATCAGTGAAGGTTCTTTACTTAAAATTATTGTTTCTGGCCGACCCTCATATTGCTGAGCCATTGCTTTCAGTTGTGTGTTCTTCTTGCAGTAATGTAAATGGAACATTGGTACCTAACAAATGATAGAGTACCATTCCTGAATGTGGATAGTGTCTCAGTCAGAGGAGTATTACGGGAGGCACTCTTCAAAATCATTGTTGGTGCAGGACTGTCATTTATAATCTGAACTGCTTGATATTTAGTTGACAAAATTAAAAAAAAAAAAGAAACTCGAAACTGTGAAGTGGTAATAGTGATGAAAACTCAAATTTCTATTCAATATTTCATGTTTTTTTTGTAAGTTTGAGCAGTAATGTTATTGTGGTTATAAATTGGATTTTCCATGCACGTAATTAATAACCAAGGAAACGAAAGCTCGGTCTGCCTTATACGTGAGCTAATCGTGCGCATCGTGAAAGTATACTAGAAAGCCTGCAGTGAAGTGTAAAGTGTGAAAAGGTAAAATCGTCCCTATGTACGCCATGAAGGCGTATGGAGCAGTGTAGCTATAGATCCACTCATTCATGACCTCAGTGCGTAGATAAGGTGAGTGGTCAACTTCACGCTTCGACCTCTTTGTACCAGGCAAGAGTGCAACTGGTGTTTATTGAATTGAAGGTTGGGGGGGGGGGGGGGCTCGGAGGCGGTCTGGACGCTCTGGGGAAGAGAAGAGTCTCTTACCCGCACTTTCAAATTCTGATGGCGATAAATAGAGAGGGATTGGTATGATCTCGAGCATAGAACAATCAGTGACTTGACTTATGATCAGGTTTTCCGAGCGAAAAGAATTATACTTGTCATAATTCTGCTAGGTGTGATGTTTCTTTTATTCACAATTTCGGTGCCCTAGTTGTTAAATATATTCCTCTGTTTCCTTCCCCAAATTGCACCGAACGAGACTTGCAATTAGTACGTTCACTCACCTGGTTTGGTTCGACGGCTCCGGGGATTCTGGTGCCGTCCGCAGAACAGAAGCAGTCTGGGAGTGTACATTGGTTCGGGTCACAGTCGGGTGCCCTGTTAGGATCTGTCTCCACGGCTAGAGGAGGGAAAGAGGTTATCAACAGTCTGCTGCTGGCACCGTGGTTTAACTCTTTGGGACTAAAATACCGTTGATACGAGGTTATTTCTAACTTCAGGTGTAGGAATTGTGTTTCTAACTTTAATTACATAAGGACCGAATTCAGGCCTTACATGCCATTGGGAAGAGACAACAATATGTAGGACATATAGGCTGCTTGGAATTAATTAAAATTGCCGCAGCTTATCTTATGCTCTTCTTTCTGATCACTGCAAATGCATCAGTAATGACTGCAAGATTGTTTCGGATAAAAGTGTTGTACCCTACCTTAGGCGGCACGCGGTGGCACAGTTGATTGAGGCACTGCGCTACAAACTGGAAGATCGCGGGTTCGATTCCCAATGGTGTCATTGGGAATTTTTAATTAACATAATCCTTTCTGTTGCACTATGGCCTCTAACAGAAATGAGTAAAGGCGGCCGGTGCGTAGGGCTGATAACCTTACCACCTTCGTGTGCCGATTGTCTAGAAACCTGGGAGCTTCAACCTGTCCAGGCCCGTAATGGGATTGCTTTACCTTTTACCCTACCTTGGATATAATTCAGGATAGGTTTATAGTTCAAAATCAAATTCTGTGCATATTTTCCTACGCGTTGCGCCGATCTGTGTCATAGAGAAGCGTTGTTAGAAGAGTTTATGAAGGCACAAGATACTCACTACAGGCGTTTTCGTCGGACTGGTCCTTACACTCGAACTTGTCGTTGCAGAAGAGTTCCTTGTCGATGCATTCGCCGTTTCCGCAGGACAGTTTTCCGTCTGGGCACACGGGCTCGTCCGTCTTAAGGATAGGCAGCACCTTCCTGGGCTCTGTGGATCAACACTGTGCTGCAGTTATCTGCTGGCTCACGTCTCAGTAGCCGCGATACAGTTCACTAATTTATGGTTAACTAACGACGCTTACAATAGCTCTGTTTATACAGTGTCGACTGATAGGAATATGAGTGAATAACGAAGCCGCCGCGGCTTATTACGGGCTGATATTCTGAATGTCGGCAGGAGGGGCTGAGCGAAGCCACGAAAACTAATGTGGGTTGGCGTGAAATCGAGTTGAGATTTGAACCCCGAATCTCGCACATATACGCAACAGGAATGTTACCTACTCAACCTCGACGTTCGGGGACATACGTTGGCATACGGCGTCACGTTGCCACTCCTCTCCGTGATGTTTTAGGCCCGATAGAAAAAGATTGTAAAGAATGCAGCAAAAGGTCCATTCGCAACGTTAAGGTAGAAAACACAAACGTAAGTAACACGCAGGGTGAATAGTGGAAGAGACACCTAGTAAAGTTCTTTTATTTCTGTTGTGGAAGTTGACGATACAAAGAGCTTATAAGGAAGAGAACACGTAGAAATTTTTGTTAGCTTTGGAAAAGATTTCTGTAGTTAAAGTAGGATTTCAGAAGTGCACTGAGGCGGTTGAGTTGTGGTGCGTTTTGTGACGAAGCAGTAAATTATAAGGTGGAATTAGAACGTCTGAAGCTTAGTATCTGTGCTTTATTTTATTCAAATATTAATTATATGACGAGAAAGATTACTGTGAAGTAATTATATTCTTCAAAGCAACTATTTAGATCACAAGAAAAGTATTTAACACATATAAGATGGGCTATCGCCATTAAAATATATCAACAGATACCAATAAATATGTTGTACGTCATCATTATGATTTATTGAATAGTTTAATAATTATGTACATTGTCTTACTAATTATGTATTCTTACGTTGTGTTAAGACGCATTTTATGTTTAAGTTTGTTATTTTGTATTTGTTGCGATATTTTAATGGCACTGCCAATAGTAACACCAAACAATAGCCCCTGTATCTCGTACTTAATATTTTGGCCACACAAGGAGACTATTATTTGATGCTTCATTGTATGAAAATACTGATAGATATGTTAGTTTTCTTCAAAGAAAAGTGAATAGAATCAAGTGTTAGTACAACAGTTTAAGCCCAAACGTTATTACCCACCACTGTAATTAGTCGAAGCTCAGGAGAGTTAGTTCTTACGAATAGTAAATGTATCAGAACACCGAAAATCGCATTAAGCAAAGTTTCGTAGGTCAGTGTGGCATGCGGGCTTAAGACATGCTAGAGATTACAAATTTCTATGAGTATTTGTACCCTGCAAAAGGCGAAACTGGGCAACTGAAGTAGGTGATAGTTCTACGTTTAAGAATAGAAGCCACTACTCTCCTCACGAAGCCATTATACACGGCAGTAGTACCCATGCACAGATAATTCCTTTCTGATCTATATACTGGAGTCCAACCTGGAAGTGCCAGATATTCTAATCAGTATACGTGTGATGAAAACTATGGCAAGGTAAATAATACTGTGGTGATTAAGAAGCAAATTTATTTCCGTTTCCCATTTAATTTCTTTTCGAATGGACCGCCACCTCCATCATGAATTGTATGACTTACTCTCCAGTCTGTCACAGTTGTTCACTTTACCCTTCCAATCACATGTTTGCTTATCAACGTCGAAAGCCAATCCGGAGGGGCAACTGATTTGCTTTATACCAGATTTTGTGCACCTGATGAAGAAAATAAATAACAAATGCAGCTTATTATGCGTTAAACACACTCAGAAACTGTAAAATGTCACGCGACACGCAGTCAGCAAAGACACTCGAGTTTAACTTATGTTGTTAGTAGAAACATGTTGCTTGTCATACACTAAAGCCCTTTTGTATAATGCTTATTTTTTGGTTTCAAAGTTTATGATTTGTTTTCGTTTCTTTGTTTACTTTGTCTTTATTTTATTACTCTGATACACAGATCGCTAGTTTTTGCCAGCAGCGAGTCACTTATTTTAATAAAACTGTGACATATTTATTCATAATCTTTACTCTTTTTAATACCGCCTTTCAACACGTTTAATTAAAAAACGTGAGCATCTTAAGATAAGTACCTTGACTGGACAGTGTAAAGACGGTGAAAAATACGTTTTCTAATCAGTTATGTCGTATCTGATAACTCAGAATGAACGGCGTTCTTGAGAAAAAAAGAACTTACGTTTGAAACTTTTGGTTTTGAAGGACATATATTCTATGCAGTCACAGCATCTGAATACAAGAATGACTGTCGAGCAAACTGATACGTTTGCAGAAAACGAATAGAACATGGTATGTGAAATTCAGTAATGAGGAGTGGAAAGAGTAACAGTTCTCACCGTAATTAATATCAAATGTTTTAGCAGGTTTTTAAAAGTTTAGAATGTTTATCCACACGGCTTATTTTTGTGTATAGAAGCTGCGGTTTTCGTTTTATAATTAGGTACTCTGAAACCGACAACGTGAAACGTGGTACAAAAAGTACGATGAGAATTTAGATTCGTGTCACCGTGGAGAATCAACGAAGCGTATCTTTTGTGACATTTTACATGTTTCTGTATTTTCACAGTAATACTTACTTTCTATTCTATCACAGTTTTTAACATTGGTTTTCCAGTCACAAGTTTGACGCTCTATATCAAAAGCTAAGCCGTTAGGACATCTGACGGAGGCAAGGCGAGTAATGCCGTTCTCCCCAGCCTGGTCGCACCTGTGAGAAAACACATAATTTTTCACATATCTTATTTACACTCGAAGCCCCTTGTAAGGTAAATGTTCCGCTGGTGTTCAGTCTGTATCCCGACACGTGTTTCTTAATCCTGAAAGTATAAAGAATAAGTCGCATAACATAAAATACAAAGTTTTTCACGAGGAATATGTCGTACCTCGGGGAAACGTTCCTTAGGCGAAATTACATGATGTAACCAAAATTACATATATCCGAAGTTGAAGGGTTACGGAGATAATGATGCGAAAAAAAGGTCTTTTTGCGGTTTAACGTGCTGTATTATACCTGCTTAGCGTGATATGTTACCCGTACACTGCGCAGGGCCGTCACTGAGGCGACAGCCATGACAAGCCATGCGGCGGTGCGTGTGCTGCGTAAAGTACTTTGAATCCTAAGGGCGTTTTTTCTGCAACTGGTCCGAGTTTTTGTACTTAATGTTTCTGTGTCACTCGGATATGAATTACATGTTAAGTGTGGGTGTTAACATTATGGGAACTACGACTTCTTTCTAATATTAATGTGTATTTGGTAATCTCGTTCTTAAAAATTTCTCTCGGCATTATCTTCGTAACCGCTAGACTTCGGATATAGGCGCTTTTGGTTATATCGATGTAATTTCACGTAATGAAACTTCTATCGAAGTATGACAGATTCCGCCTGACGTACCGTATATACTTCCGAGCCTGTGCAAATATATACTGCATGCAAATAAGATCAGTGTTAGAGTATGACCTTTAACGACAGCAGTAGTGTCGGGTGAGGTGAACAAATAGAACACTATGAAGTCTGAAAGAGTTGGAACGGGCAGCGTAAAGATGCAATTCGCCGAGTGGAGGGGTTAAGGGAGGCAGAATAAAGCGACGGTTTTCAAGTTAAAGTTTAGTGACTGGTTAATGGATAACCGTAAGGCTGCATTGTTCTGCTCATTTCTCTCAGTTTATATAATATCAAGACAAACCAACAAATATGCACACTATTAACAATGATGTATTGTATTAATCAATGTCACCCCTACATGTTTCGGTGGTCAAGCCACCGTCGTCAGGGGGTATCATAAGCTACAGCTGTGATACCCCCCTGACGATGGTGGCTTGACTACCGAAACGTGTAGCGGTGACACTGATTAATACAGTATATTAGTGTGAATAGTGTGCATATTTGTCGGTTTGTCTTGATAGTCTGTAATGTGCACGGTATGCAGCACGTAAAAGTCTTTCAGTTAAATTCCTGCACACTTACCTTTTATTTTATTTTAAGACGATTAGTGCTTTCATGCCTGAAAATTGTTACACGGAAACAAAAAATAATAACATTATTTTATCTTTGGCGCCGTCCTTGACATTTAAGGGAATGTTCAAGTACGGGAACCTTTTGTATAAATTAAGAGAAAGTAGAACGGAATAAATCGGACACGTGAATATTAAGGAAAACTTATAAAATATTCTTAAGTATAAAAGTATAAACTACCTTCATAGTTACAAATGCACCAAAATGTTATATTATGTTAGTGTATGTAGTATATATAACTGACTCCATGGAAGAGAGTCTTCCTTCAGAACCTAGCAAGTCCTCAGCTGGTCAAGTAATTCCGCCCGTATTTTATGGCACCCGATGGTTCATTACCGCGTTTACGAGAGCCCACCACTTGTTCCTGTCCTGAGCCAGATCAATCCAGTCCGTGCCCCTAACCAACTTCTTGAAGATCCACTTTAATATCATCTTCTCATCTACGCCTAGGACTTCCAAGTGGTGTCTGCCTCAAGTTCCACCACAAAACCCTTTACGCACCTCTTCCCTCCCCTCTACGTGCAATGTGCCCCGGCCATGTCATTCTTCTTGATTTGATCATCCGAATAATGTTTGGTGAGAAGTACAGACCATAAAGCTCCCCATTATGTAGGCTTAGGCCCAAATATCTTCCTCAGCACCCTATTTTCGAACTCACTCAGTGTGAGACGCCAAACTTCACAACCGTACACAACAATAGGCAAAATTACAGTTGTCTATATCTTAATCTTTATATTTTTGGATAGCAGACTGGAAGACAAAATATTCTGCACCGAATGATTGCAAGCCTTTCTTGACTTCAATCTGCTCTTAATTTCTTCATTAATGGAATTTTTATTTGTTAGGGTTGTTCCCAAATATTTGAATTCTTCCACCCTTTCAAAGGATTTATTATCTGTTTTTATGTTGTGATTTTGTCCTGTATTCTGATTTCGAGACATTACCATATACGTAATTTTCTCAGTGTTTACTTCTAGGCCAATCTCCTTACTAGCAATCACTTAAGCTTCTGTGTTTTTCTTCACAGTATGTATGCTTCCGCCCAACATACTAACATCATCAGCATAAGCCAGAAGCTGGTGTGTACCATTCAATTTCAAGCCCTAGCGGCTTGCTTGCACCTTCTTAATGGCATATTCTAAAGCAAAGTTGAACAGCAATGGCATTAAAGAATTTATAGATTATGTAGCCTGCTTATTTTAATGTATTAATATCTGTTACTAGGTTGAAAATGTCATTATTATGCAACGATGTGATATTTCAACACTTCAGCCAAAACATTGTACTAAATATCATAGTATTGGTGGCAAAGCTTGATATACCTTACGACATCTCTGCAGTCACCCTCTGTACTAAGCCGGAAGTACTCATCTGGTGGTCGATTCTCGCATAACTCGTCCACCGACTGATCGTCCGTGTCGGCGTCCTCCTCTTGGCGCTTTTGTCGCACGTTTGATGCCAAGGCTGCATAAGATAATATAAGTATCTGTTGTATAAAAAGTGGTAGTCTGATGCCATGAAGGAATACACTCATACCTGTCACTTGCAGTCTATAAACGATGTCCATGCAGTTTAGTTCTTGAAAAGCTAATGGTTGCTTAGCTATTAAAATTCCCCGTACTGTATGAAATTCGAATATTGATTAATAAATTTATCACCTCCAACTATGATGTCGATCATGCTTTCATATATCACTGTTTTCATAAAGGCAGCCGTGAAGATCATATCACAGCAAACAGCGATATAACCAGAACACACGCGAAGAAATACGTTAAGAACACATTAAATACGGAGAATTATAGCTTACATTCAATTCAAAATATTTTTATTTCATTCTCGTATAAGGAACGTTAAGACAAAACGACATAAATCGTACTTTTAGAATTCCACGTGTAGTCTTATACTGATCGTCTCTAATCTGAGGGAACACTCTCTGAGAATAGTATTACGATGTAAGAAAGAGGAAGGAGATAGAGAAAATAAAATCATGGAGGATTAAATGGGCGGGACAAGAACACACGAGACATGCGCATAATTCTTTTTAGTCTGTGCACCTAACGGGAAAAATGAGCTTCGAAGATAAACTATATGAAGTTGTGCGCTAGATTCAGCTGGTTAATGAACTTTCGAATTCCATAAACTACGGAACCTTTTCTGACCAATGAAGGTACTCTCTGCTTTTTAAATCGAATTTCGTTGCATGCGTAAACGTTTTTGTACTGTAACAATTTTGCAGTTTTCGCCACTGTCAGTTTCTGTTTTGTTCCTGCATTCATGCTCTCTTCACATACGTGTAGTCTGTCCCTCTGCCACCTTATATGAATGCAAACACATAGTGTGTTTGCGGCGTGTTTACTTCTCAGTTGTGAAGAAAACTCGAATATTAAGAGTATCGGTGTAAGAAAGCAGAAACACTGTTGCTTACATTGAACCGTAATTGCATGTTTTGCGCAATTGACCTTCGATTATTTTGTCACAGTTTCAGTTTCAGAACTATGGAGTTTTTTGATTACATGTAAGGAGACGTGAACTAGAGAATTTTGTTACTGTTAATACGTTATATGTCGTATATACCTGTTGTAAGCTTTTCCACCTGACTGCAATTGTGAGTGAACGGAAGCGGTAACAGACTAAAGTGAAAGTTGTAGACGCAAGTGACAGAGGGCTTGGTGACTGTGTATGATGTATAAGGAAGAGTAAGGGTTCAGTGCCTTTGATCCCCCTCCGTTCTCTTAGAGGAGCTGAAGAAAACTTCACATCTCTATAATAAAAGAAAGTGTCTGTGTGTTTGTGTCTGTGGCAGCCATAACTCGTCAGAAAATAAAAGTAGTAGAAAAGAGGATCATGTTTACCGTTAAGGGCAAGATGACAAAAAAGTATTCATGAAAGGATTATTTCAAAATGTACATTATTTGAATGGGCTCACTGTAGCAAATCTTTCAAAACATGACAAAACGTGTTGAAATACAAAACAGTGGACTGAAGGTACGGAAAGTTTAAGTAAGGAATAGTTTGATGTGTGCCTTCGTTTAGTGAAAGGCTTCGGTTTGACAAGTATCTGTGCTATAATTCAGTGTTTTCTGAAAGTTTTCTGGACCTATAGGTATTCTATTAATCTTAAGAAAGCAGTAGTTTTTAGCTCATTGTAGTTGTACTAGTGTGCATAGTTTTCTTTACGTCTGATGTCACTGTAACGCTGTCTGACAAGTTTGGCATGATGAAGGTACGTAACCTGAACTAATTTGCAGCCAGGGTGGTGGCAATAGCCGTAGGTTTAGAGTAGCCATACTAGTGGTAATTAGTGTTTCTTATCTGACTTGAGAGTGGCTTGTACAAGCCGAAACGTGTACTTAATGATTGGATGTCATTTATTATGTAGTGTGGTATAAAGGATGTAAATAAGGACGTGTTAAGGGGATGCTGATTTGCATTCATTTTTTTTCTGTTCAGCTAAAGTTTGCAATTATATCATTATGTAGCTGTCAGAGTTGTTAGTAGTTACAAGTGAAAGCACATGGTGACAGCGATAAACAGAAGTGAGCGGTACGTGTGCTTCATTCGGTATTATAGTCCCAACCTTCGCTGAAGAAATTTACATTGTGTACCAATTAAGTGAATCGTGATTTCAAGTATTCTTCATTGACTTCAGTGTACAGCAGTGGACCAGTACAGCTTTGGCTGTGGAACCTGTAGCTAGACATGTGAAATGTTAAATTTTCCCTTTGAAATTTCAACGGGCCTTGTGCTAGTTTCCTACAAACGTGATGCAAATAATTTGAATTGGGATCTAAGAAATACCATCATCATGATTACAGTGTAATAATTTTCAGGTGTACCGTGCTTGAATTCATGTGTAAGAAGTACGCCTGTTTAAATCGTATATATTTTATACTCTCCCTCCTAGTGATTCTTTTTGAGGAAATATTGTTCTTTGCAGATGTTCCGTGTAAAAAATACAGACATATGCACAAGATTCGCCGTCTGGCTAGGCAACTTCTTCTGCACAACGCTAAGGCGGGTTTATCTAACTGACATAAAGAGCCTTTGTTCAGATGTAATACACATAATGTCCACTAAAGAATCTCACGAATTCATTCCTTACGAATTTAATTAATTTTTAGTATAATGTGTCGTGTCTTCATCTCCCAAAAGTAGTATAGTTTTAAGGAATTAATTTGTATATACTTTTTTGGAGATACAAAGGAATTATTAAGGAATTTGTGTGCTTTTGTGGACATGTGTTTTATGTTCTGTAGAGTTATGCGGTTAAATAAATGAGCAGGTGTCTCCTCCCTAGTTCATTTAGTAAGTCTGATTATTGTGTGTTTATTTGCCGAAACTTTTTTATGGAGTTAGCATAAATAACGGTACCCTAACTATATATCGTGTATGTTTTGTGTCGTGCCTTTTGAAATGCCGTTTGGATGAGGGGGTAATAGCTAAAATACGAAGTATTGGCCCATATCGAGGTAAGACTACGGATTTGTTTACGCTTGTGTACTAATATAACGCGTACACCCGAGAATTGCTCACTATCATACATTTCAGAAACTTTATATATTGCTGTCCTATCCTGCTTAAATAAGTAAGTGTTAAAATATATGAAATAATTTTATTTTTTTTCCCTGCTGGTGTGAAACTGAAGTCTGTCAACTTGAGAAAGAATGCAGAGGGAGAATGTTTGCACGCTGAGTATTAGGGAGAATATTTGGATAGGGAGAGAAAGGAGCAGGAGTATGGAGGCAGCCCAGTTATAAGTGGCTTTATAATTTGCAGTTATCCTAGTATATTATCAGGGTACTAAAACCAAGGAGAATGAGATGGGCGGGGTAATATAGCAAATGAGAAAATTTGTAGTGGGAAGGGCTGAATGGAGGAGACCACTTGGGAGATGTAGTTATTGATGGAAGGGTGGTATTAAAACGGATGTTAAGGAAATGGTTGCAGGAGTTCTTAGTGAATTCCTATGGCTCATGATGAGATTCTGGGAGCATGGTAATTAACCCCCAGTTTCAATAAACGACGGACAGTTTCTTCACCAGATGAGCGACTTATCAATTTGTCAAGAAGGATTCCGCTGCATAGTGTTAGAGTAACCGATTAATGAGTTTTTGAAAAAGGAATCCTTGTTTGTACTGTTGTGTTCTTCAAGGCACAGGTTGAATGCTTTGCTCTTTCGGTCTATTATGGCAGTACTATTTGTTCGAACGGGATTTATGTCGGTCAAGGTTTTCAAACACCATTAGCTGAAAATGCATTCATCCGAGTAAAGTACCTTTCTTTCTTAAGGCAAATTATTAACATCTAACATTATGTGAATTAGGAGCGGGTATGAAGCAAACCTAACCTATTGAGAAACATGTTCAATCTAACTTCGGGTGTGCGAGTGGAGGAACAAGAAGGCGTCTCCCTACCAGTAATCCGCCACTGTCTGTAACCTGTGCTTAGCTTGCACAACGCGTGTCGATTCGTGATCATGTACGTAGGAACAAGCCGGCGTTGGTTAATGACATTTCGTCACGGGCGGGTCATATTCCGGTCATTGAGACTGGACGCAGCGGGGGGTGGGGGTGGGGGGGGGGGGGACTTCAGCGAGCGGCTGAGCGCCTAACCTCAATACACACGAAGTGAGGCAGTAGCGTCACTTTATCTATCTGCCGTTGAAGTAAGATAGCCACTGCGTTGTCTAGATGTCCATAAGCGTTATTCTGACTGGGGAGAGACATTGCAGAAATTTATTTTACACGAGAGTTGGACCAAGGGTATGAATGACGCTTTGATTCCATATCCTTTTGCGTGACGTCATCGAGCTACCAATGAATTATTCTAACGGCTTCATTTATTAAGTTTGGTTCTAAGACTTCTTATGACGTGAACAAAGTCGAGGCAGTGTCTTATTTGTTACCCATTTTTGGATCTTATTTTTGTGTGGTGTATTAGAAGGACACCCTTGGATCCTGGATAGAAGTAGAAGACTTAACGGAGGAGCTGTTAGTTTTTTACTCTGTCTTTCAAAAAACGAAGAAATTAACTGAATCCTAGAAAAAGCTGTCGAAGGCAAAAGGTTGTAATTTAGACAGGGAATAAATTAGACTTCATGCATATAGTCTGTAACAGATCTCAAATATGCGAGTTATTTAAAGATACTAGACCAAGATAGAGATAATTCTTGTTTTCACGTTTCTGTCACTATAGGTAAAATATGAAAGACGAAACAATTTTTTTGTTATCCATTTTACTACGTGGGGTTTTAAGGCACACAATTATGAAATAATTACCAGTAAATAAAACACAAGTTGGTACTTACAATTTTATTGTAAATAATGGTTCACGTAATGCAAATATTTATTGTAGCTGTCCGTATCGCTTGGGATAATGAGAGTGTTTGTGTGTGTACAAAGGCTCTGTTTATGTGTAATATGTACTCACCTCTCTGTGGGTAATCGTGTACGCCCAGTGTAACTAAATCGACATAAGCCAATGAACCGATACGCTAGTAACTCCTAATTTACATGTTAATATTATTGCTGAAGTTGTGATTAGGACAGTGAATGCAACAGTATCTGTGTCCTGTAAATATGGAATGGAATTTTGTCAGTTTTTATGCCTGGATACACACAAGGCAGTTAATAAGCTGAAACTTAGCAAGTTATTTGCCAATTTATAATACGATCTCTGCTCATTGCACGCAGAATTTACAGTGCCAGTATGTGTTTGAATTAATATAAACTGCGATTAAATTTTCTCGGTTAACGGTAATTCTGAACATTTGAATTGAAATACCTGAATATGGCTATATTGAAAATGTTTTCAGAATAGTTCATCCTTATAATTAAAGGCTGAAGACTTGCAAGTAACTTGGGCACGTATGTTAAAGGCACCCGAGATGTTTAGCTTTAAAGTTATTGTGTTCCAAATGGAGGAACAGCATTAATACCTACAACATGTGAATGTACTCTGTGTATGCTGTGACGAATGCGTGGATACTTGTAGACACTGACGACCTGATGTAGACCCGCCCATACACCCGTGGTTATTCTGTTTGGAGAGAGGACATTAGGACTACCCACTTTCCGTAAATTCCGTTGTAATAAACAAAGAATTGACAGGGAATGTTCCCAATGGCCGTTCTCTTAATCATGTTCATTTCTCTGGGAATTTTATCTCTGCGAAGGCTGTAAATATCCTGAAATAATTTACACACCCGTTTGTTCCCCATATCAGATATAAATTACGACTTTTAGCCAAATTTCATTACTTGATATAGAAAAGTGTGCATGTGGTGGCACAGCACCTGTCTACCCAACTTACAGATATTCGTGAAACCTGATGTGAACATAATGCTTCTGGAGACCGCCCGACTTGTGTCTAATTTCCAACTTCTTGCCGTCCATAATATTAACACGGCGAATTTGAGGTGCAAGTAATTCTAGCGCTACTGCCTTTGATCCTGAAATACTCTAAGCGGGGCTGTTTCAAGGCATTTTTGGACCCTGGATAAAGTACGGTCTTGGCCTCCCTTTTCTGACTTAAAATAACACCATACAGTTTGTTTGTAATCAGAAGGTCTGAAAAGTAGGAATCCATAATAAAAAATTGGTCTCTGTTTGGAAGTATTTTTCAAGGAATGATGTTTGTTGACACTTTGTACCGTTTAAACCAGGAAGTTTAAACACGTGATACCATCGGTCGCGTGGTGAGGGCCCTTAAAATGAGGAAGACCAGGCATGTGCCCACGTTGCTCAGCTGGATTAAGCGGACGTGGCTCTAGAGTAAGAGATGTAGGATGTAAGGCAATAATATTGCGTCTCGTAAACATGTATATTTAAATTCCCGTTCTACGGTGTCAAGTAATGAACCGAGAAAAATACATTTTACATTGTATAGTCCCGATGTCTATTTAACGGTGGATATCAAAATTACTAAACATTGTAATAAAATATTAATTAGTTGTACCGATAGGCTTATATTGTGAAACAGACTGAGGGAGACACGACTTTTGTTCTTTCTCACCTTAGCGTGCTGAGAGACAAGTTCTTATAAAATTAGAAATCTATCATGCGTGAAGGCAAGCAGGTGACAGACTTGTCCTTCATTCTTTATAGGCTGTGGGATTACAGATTGGAGGTACGTAGAATGTGACGTCTCATAGATTGGGAATATTTATCTTTTCACCGAAGTGTTTTAAGTAGTGATAAGCGAGAAAAATAAAGCTGTTAGGTTGGCAGAAGGGGACAAAGGAAGCAGGGTGTAAATGAATTGAATGAAGGCTGGAGAAAACAGAGAAAGAAAAACAGGAAGTAAACGGATATGCGATAAAACCTTAGGCCGTTTTTGTTAGGACGCCATCCAAGTGTCCTCTAGCTCTAATTGTGCGTGATAACGACGTACTGCCAGAGAACTAAATTGCCGTTAAGCCTATTCCTTCCTTAACTGAATTGATTTACTTGCTATTCATTAACTGCACAACAAGTGTAAATGTTCCATACATTCTGAAAGTTTAGAATTTTTCCGGTTTTTCCAATGAATTTTTGGCTGTAAGGTTTAGTGTTGTGTTTTTCTCAACATACAAAATGAATGCTACTTAGAAATTAGTTCTACTAGCCTCCTTCTGTGCTTGAATGCCGTTTTTGTTACCTGATCACGAAGTGAAGAGGAAGGATAGGGACGCGATAGTTGCTCCTAATGTGGCAGATGACTCCCGATAATGAAAAGAAAGCTTTGCTGGTTTGCATAGCACAACTTACCATACGCAACTAATTGTAGTGAGAATGTTCACTTTCTCGAACACACATTCTCCAAGCGTTCGAAAAGTTGTCTCCCTTTCACGAACGAATACAACCTGTTACAACGGTACTGTCTGCCTTCCCATATGGTTTCAGAAGGGCATCGATTTTATGATATGTTTTTTATTGAGTAACGCCGTGAGCAACTAATGATAGAAGTGGATTATGAAGCATTTGCAAAGAAGCGGACGTGGCGTAATTTACGATATAATCTCTGAGTTTGCCTAGAGGGGCTGAGGAATAGCATGACAGACCTCAATCAAGTTATTAGGTGTTCGGCCGAGATTTGTACTTTGTGGGTCCCGAACAAATATCCGTTTCTGCCAGCTATCTTATTGGGAGTCCGTGGAGTATCTTTTTGAAGAATCATGCTACGGACAGCGTTCGTTTTTAGCGGCAATGGTTTGGATCTATATCTGGGAGGTTCCCGGGATTGAATACCGGGGAGTGTAATTGACAGTTTGTTTCCTTTTGTTTACCAGGCGAATTCTGTTGGCAGTATGCGGACCCAGTGCCGGACGCGACACCGACTGTCCTTACAGATTTTCATGTTTTTTCTCACTACACCGAGACAAGTGCTGATATATTACCCCAGAGTAGGCAACAATCACTTCTACCTCCTTATAGTTTATTATTCACTATCATCCTTTCCATTTAACAATAAGCAAGGTGATTCAAACATGATGTCTTAACTTCAGGAGCATATTTATGAAGTCATTCCCCGTCAGAAATGTCATGTAAACGTAGGTCCGGTTTTCAGGGCTTGCGGATTTTTATGTTCAAGGGATACAAATAAGCAAACAGGTGTATACCTTAAGTTATGTTGTTGAATTTACAGGAAATGTTCGAAATCAACTGTGAGCAGGTGCACAGGTACTTTTGGAAACACATTGCAACACGGCGCAGGGCCTCCAAATTTAGACTGTGAAGGGAAAACTTATCTCGATCATCGCTTGTTGGGTCGATGAATTGAATATGTTTGTCCACTGCATTGGTCACCCAGATGTCCTGGCCTCAATCGCACGCCCTTTGTTTGTCGGGGGCACGTGGACGATTTGGTGCACCGGTGGGAAGTGGGAACATGGGATGCATTTCGCATTGTGGATGATCCAACCCACGTGAAGGACAGTCCTAATAAATGGAAGCGAACTACACGCCCGATTCACACACACACACACACACACACACACACACACACACACACACACACACACACACACACACACACACACGCGGGCGCGTGTGCCAGAATGTGTATTTAGACTGATGATGGTCATATTTGAGATTTATTTTATATTACGCAATAACAACTTTTGTGTAAAAAGCTGTTCACGTGTTACGGTCATGATAACGTTCAGGTAGCAATAGATCCATAACCGTCCGGAATCGGATCTATGTTTGTGTGACATTTTCGGCTGGGAATGTTCTCAGTCATAACGCTCTGAGGTCTAGGCATTAAGTCAAGAATTACCAATCGTATTCAGAACTAATGACAGCATCGTTGAGTAAATTACACGTACGTGTCCGACGTACATAAAATGAAAGCAGTAAAACTGACTACTGTATCCGTCGAACATAACTTATATTTTATGGACATAATAGTTGGCTTTATTGCTTTAATATTTACAGCACAACGGGATGAATCACCTTAAGACAGAAATTATTCTGCCACTTCACTTCTATTGATATTTTGCTCGTATGATTCAAATTCCTTGAGGACAATGTGTTTATAAGTTGTCAGGAAGGGTGTGTGGTGTGAAATACTCTCCATCCAGATTTTTGTTTGTAGGCGATGAATAATACCTAAAAAATCTACAGTTAGAGCGACTGATACATCAGCGTTTGATATCAGGCATACAAAATAGGGCAATTATTAGCACACTGAAACATCCGCGGAATGTATCATGTGACGGATATTAGTCATGATAAAATAGTAAGAAATTTGAACGTAAAGTTCTTGCTGTCTTGTATGTTGCATATGAAATGTTATTCTTCCTTTAATTCGTGTAATCTAGGAGCGTGTAATCCACATTGTCTACAGAACTATCCCATCTGTGTTGAAACTGGCCGCAGACCCATAAAACCACAAAAAAGGGTGCCGTGTGTCTTAAGGAAACCTCTTACTAACAAATGGCTCCTCTTCAAGATGCAGTTTCCCTTTCTCTGATCCCTGCCTGTTGCCATGGGAAAGAATCTCGGCCGTCGTGCATAATGACTTAACTGCCTTTGGTATACGGCGATGGAAAGGAACAAAACACACGTAGGTAGCGGAGAGGGGATGCAGCCAGCCTCGCCAAACATGCCAGAGATTTCTCTACCACCTTTACCTTTCCATCCACTTGTCTATTTTTATATATTAGCGTTTCTTAAAGTGCCGTTTCTTCAAGGTTAACTGGTGAAGACGTGAAAGGTTAGAAATAAATTGTTCATCTATAGAATTAACGGTACGAAATGCAATAAGGGACTGGAGAAATGGATTAAGATGCAAGAGAGTCATTACTCGTAAGGTAGTTACAACACTGTTAATCTAGGTGAAAGCAAATGTGAGAAAAAAACGTTTTATAGATTAATTCTTACGCCTTTTAGAAGAAAATCATGTTATGTCTGCAGAACAAAGAAGGAAGAAAGTTCAAATTGGTTTATTTTTTCGGTTATGAGTGAGAGGGAAGTAAGAAATTTGCAGCAAAAAGTGACTATCTGTATTTATTGTCAGTTTGTAATAGAATAACCTGAAATGTAAGTGAAATCGTTCACAGGTGTTGATCAAGTGAAACTGCTGGTCCATTAGGAGGTAGGTAACCTTTGCTTCTTGTGTTAGGAGCAAGAGAACAAGGAGTCCTTATGTAATTTCTGTATGTGTTAACACCACGTTTTTAAATAAAATGCAGACATGAGTTACAAGGGCAGTCTCATAACTTTCAAAACAGGTGTACGGTTCGTAAGAATAAAACCCTGTGATTGAAGATATGCTACGTTTGCAACTGCGTCGCTTAGATTATTATTCAATCTACTTCCACGTTTCTTTTACATAAACGCATTCTATCCGGATACGCTTTCACACTTGTATTTAGTAAGCGGTTGTTCATTTGACAACGTCATTTCTGTTTTCACATCAACCGGGAATTCTAAAATGAAGTGCAGACTAGGAACGCAAGTTTCCCACATAATATCACTATAATATTCACACCGAGCATAAAGTAGGCTGTTCTTTATTGTGACAATGACTGTACTTACCTAGTCCTAAGAGGAGGAAGCACAGCCACACAGTTGATCTTGCCATCCTGGTCAGAAATGAACTCAGAACAGCCGACCTCTCTGCGCGAAGGAGCTTACAGACGTCTCTTTTTATTTTATACCTGTGTCAATCGCGCATGCGCTACAAGAACTCCACACACCTCTTTTAAGTCAGTCACCAACCAACGCAGTCAGTAAGCAAGCTTAGAAGTTTTAAAAACTGAAGTCACTTTCACCTGGTGGTCGTGATCACTGCGGCGCTGGCGCGCTTTGCGTTCTCACCACGCAACACTTCGGTCGGAGGCTGTGCGACACAAAATGGCTACAGCCTCTGGACTCCTCTCCCCTTATATCGACCAACATCTTGATTCACTCAGTAGTGTATACCAGTGACGTCGTGCTCTAGATAGCATCACCTGGAGAGTGGTAGCTAAAGAAGTGAGCTGGGTACGGTCAATCCCCACTCCAATCCATGCCTTCTCGAGCAAGGTCTGTCTGGTGCTCACTGCATGGTTTGGGACCAGACTCGTAGGAAGTCTTCGTAGATCGGTTGACTGACCATCAGGTACACGGAACATACATTTCTCTGCGCGCTTGGGGGCGGAATATGACGTTTACGTGACGCCCGAATTTGTTTCTTCTAATTTCTTTGAACTATTTTCCCTTCAGCGGTGTAGAGAGTTCGCGAAGGAATGGGGGGGGGGGGGGTTGTTATGTCGAAAATCAATTTGTAGTCCTTGCACATCCCGTGGCGTGAATAGTGAATAGTAATGTTCTGAGTTCTTCTAGCCCCCAACGTATCTGTAAGGAAAATTATATTGACAACTGTATGTCTGTCTGTCTGTGTCGAAATTTGGCTGTACTTCTTAAAACAGTTAGCACTCTAGAAACATCTCTGAATGGCGGCCGTGGTTTTGCTTTTGTTTTCCGGAGTAATCTCTGGTATCATTTACCTTGATTGCCTTTCAGTCCTATAAATTTTGTGCATTTCTGTCTTATATGACGTAGTTATCCTGATTATAGTGGAAAGTTAATATTACTTGAATTATTGCTTTGTGAGAGAAAGAGAAATTGTGGGGACATTCCGGCCTAATCGCTCGGTTTCCGCAGTTTCGTGTATGGAATTTGTACAGGGTCTAAGCAGTTCTGCTGGAAAAAGTCTGTTAATTCACGCGTGGGTCGTAATTTTTGTAAACAATTGTGTGAGGGAAACCTTTTGTTAAAAGAAGTAGTGGCTTTTAAAACGCAAAATAACATTTAAAAATTCTGTTCTTACCGTGCAGGAAATACACTGCAGCTCCATTACAAATAAAACTGTTAATACTTTCAGATAAATTATGACTCTTTATCTTGGGAATCATATGAAACACGTATATGAATTTTGTGTGCAATATGTCGTTTGACCCTTTCAATAGAAAAATTATTCTATATTGTACATAAAGATTCAGTTCATACCACTCAGAGAACACGGTGTGCTACGATTAGAAAGACCAATTGGTTTATGTCGTTTAGAAAACCAATTGATTTTTTGTATGAATTATACGGAACACATAAACACACTGCGTTGGTTCAATACGGAGGGTTTTAATGCTAAACCTGACGGTGCATATAGTTACCATTGTGCTTGGAAAGGATGTTGTTAAGGCATGTAATGCATATACTGTAGTAATCACTGTGCTTTAAAACGGTAATGTAACGTAAGAGATCACGGGAGTTTACTGCAGTGTGTTTGTCGTAAGTTTGTTTGGAGAAAGTTAACAAAATGAACAGCTTTAGGTATGGATCCTTCAACTCATTTTATTATTTTAACACATTTTGAAGTTCTCCGCCATCCATGTGCTAATTTTAAAATACGTTTGGGAGTCAGGTCATTGGTATATTACATTAGGTGATGTGTAAAACATTTTACACAATGTTTGCGTATTAGAACGATTTGATATCATTTAATAGAATTGTCTAACTGATTTTCGTCTCATGAAATTTTACATTTCATATTTAAACATCGCCCTTCATAAATTCTTCATACCCTGTTGCAAGTAATTTACACAGTTTAAATATTTTAATTTCGCCGATATAATTTACTTTTCGAACTGTAATTGTTCGTAGTGAAAAATAAGTTGTTTGTGCTATTATAAAGTGCACGTTTTATTAATTCAGTTTACAGTTTTCCCTTGTTTCGAAGACTGTAGTCTGAAGTGTCTTCTAAAGAGTAATCCTTGAGGAACGGCATTCTAAAGGGGCGCCATTTCTTTATTACGTTGCCGATCATCGTGATATAACTGTAACACTAGTTCTTTGTAATAAGGGAATCCCGACGTCGTATGTTGGCACAAATATCGGCTATTGTGAGTGAAAATTTAGTTGTTTTTCTTCCTCACCCCTAGAAAATATGCTAATATGATCTTAAAATGATACATTTCCGATTTGTTCCCACTCATAATGCCGTTATGGACCTTCAAGTGTTACGCAAAAAAAGTACAGTATTATTCTTGTCCACTGTTTTGCATTTACACTACTTTGTGTCTAACGTACGCTTTGCGACGCTACCCTGCTTCATCATCATCATCATCATCATCATCATCATCATCATCAGTGTACACTCTTTTGTCTGTGAACAGCATGGTAGCCGAACGGTATGTGTAGGATTACGAAAATGTAGTTTGAAAAGCGCCGTTCTAAGAACCAGTATTGCCATTTCAATAGTGCGTGCATATTTATTACTTAATTAGACCACTTAACTTAAACCTTCGGAACTCCGTATTTTGCCCATAGATTGTGTTTTGTGTTTCATTTCATTTTCAGGATAAACGGTGGTTATTACGGCAACACCACAAACTGATGTTTACTGGGAAGCGGCAATTGCGGTTTTGTGTATTATTTCAGATTATTAACCCACGATTTAATGGTTTCGTGTGGACCACGAAATGATGATGTGTGTGTTTACTGTGGGTGTAGTGCTGGGTGTGATGGGACTGGGACCAACTTGTAAAGGAACCTTTTGTTGAAAGACTGTTCTCGTTAATCTGGAGCGTAGATTGTCGCCGTTGATGTCCTTCAAATTTTAAGTGTCTAGTCATCAAACAAGTGCCAGACTTGTTTGATCCGGAATCAAAAAGTTGAGTTACCTTGACATTTTCTTCTTTAAATTGGCAGGTCTTTTCATTGTCCTCATTGACGTTCCTGTCATGTACTGCTGGTGAGACTAACTGGCGAGGGAGCCCCTCGCGTCTTGTCACACCTGCATACACGTATAAACGTTTGTACATTGTGTGGTCGGTCATCAAGAAAAGTCGTCCTGTCATGTCGTTATACGTCGAAGGAAATACGTATATTCGGTTGTCTGAAGCTTGGTGTGTTGAAATGCACTGTACGAAACAACTGTAACTATGCTTCCTTATCTTAAAGTTTAAATTGTTCTATGCGGTCTTCTGTGTCAATATTTAGATTGCATGGGAACGTCTGTTCGTATACTGGATTGTATATGCCGACTTTTGGAGCGCTTTTTTAACAAGTAGGACTATAGTAATTACTTGTAGAGGTAAAATATAATCAGAATTCACTGATTGAATTCATGGGAGCGTCCATTTGTTATGCATTGAAATGGAAATTGTCAATTCTTTTATGAAATATTTAACCAGATATATCTTTCTGCAGCGTATTTTTAAACAATCGTTATTTTCGGGGGTTTAGCATAATGGTTCTTCTCTACGTAGTCCGTCTTCGACGTCCAGTAGGGCTGCTTACGGAAATCTTCTGTCACAGCTGTGAGACCATTTAATGTACTGCAGAATATCTGACAACATCAAAATGTATGTTAATTTAAATTTCCCGTTTGTTACAAACAAGGTCAAACAGAACACCCAAATAGAGTGCCTGCCAATCCTACATCGTATTCAGGAAGTTCTGGGTTCAAATGTCCGGCCATGAGACCGGCTCTCCTTCTCAGGAATTGTGCAGTTTTCCTCAGTACCTTCAGAAAATCCGGTAATAGTACCTCAAATTAGACCAGGACCGCTTATTTTCATGTATTTTCCAGTTCATGTCGTACTTATCACCCCACTTTTCGACGTGATGTCTTGTCTGCACTACTGCAAGGATCCTTACATAAACCCTAAATAAATACACATACATTAAGTAAAGTTGTCCTATGCGAGCTAAGAGGTGTATGTGGGAGTGGAGTTGCAGTTCTACGCATTTTTAACCTCATTACTGTACGGAGCTGAATGGTCATATTTATGCGCCTACCGATTCACCCCCGTGGAAATAGCAGCCGGTACCGTTTTAAGTAAATCGGAGGCCCTGGCGGGAAGGGAACCCCACTTGCGCGGCCATCCAGCCTGTAGCCTAGTCACTATACCAACTACGCCATCTCGATTCTAAATATATTTGAAATAAAAACATTTTAATATACTAAAAGAATCTCTGCATGGTGCAGTATTTGTAGCCTGTTGTTTGTAGGCGTTTTACGATAGACTATATGTATTACCGGTATATTTTCAATGGGGTATCTTAATTATTAACCAGTTGTGCGATCCACTCCTTTGAGTCTGCAATGCGTTAACAGACTGAACGTGAAGTAGACCTTTTGAGCCTATTGAAATATTGTTATGACACTTGTAGCTGTTTCGTACATCGCCATACAAACTGATGCATTTAGCGAGGAGTGCGAGCAGCAAATACCTGCAGCCGGTGCGCTCTGGAACGCATACCAACAAACAGTTGTTACGTGCCGGCCAACTTATCAAAGATCGCACATCTTCCATTGCATTTTACTCGTACTTATATAACTAACTAACTAACTAACTAACTAACTAACTAACTAACTAACTAACTATCTCTCCTCCCCCCGCCCTCTGTCTCTGCGGAGCAGAATCTTTCTTGAGAAGCTAATAGGTCTCCAGCTAGTCAAGGAATTCCCCGCATTTCATGGGACCAGAAGGTTCCTTGCCACATTCACAAGATCCGTCCAAGCCCGAGGCTTTGCGAGATGGTTTGTAAGGTGGTAAGTTTTTAGGTCAGTAGTTGTTGGCAACTCATCGAAATCCCAAGCTGGAGGACTACCCCGTATCGGCTGCCCGCGGTTGCTTAGTCGGTATACTCGCATCTACTCCCCGTATTGGAGACCATTCTTCCATCTGGAACCTAGGGACGCGCCGTGCTCTGGTGAGACCCTCAGAGTAATGGTCAACAAATTTTAGACAGCGAAGTGCTGATTAAGATCCGTTAGTTCTTCGCGGATATTGTGTTTCATTTTGATTTGACCTCTTAGTTTGCCGGTAATGGCTGCGTCCCTGTGCGTCGGAGTCAATACAAGTCAGTGAGCAGGCATGAAGCATTAACTGCATTATGTAGGCTACCTTGTTTTGAGCAGGGATGACGTGGTCGGTATACTGACCGGCCTATGGGCTGCACAGTCCGGGGTTCGATTTGCGTCAGACACAAGAGAGCTTTCTCTGCTCCAAAATGTCCAGACCGGTTTTGAGACCCATACAGCCCCCTATCCACTGGATACTGGAGGTTTTTTTTTCGCAATGTAAAACAGTCGGGGCGTGAAGCTGACTCACGTTCAGCGAGTGACGAGATTTAGAAGGAGTGGAGATACACCTCTACACACCCGGTATGCCAACCTGGCGTGTACAGGCACAATTTTGCTTTTCCCTTTACCTCTCTTTCTTCCTTAATGCCACCTAAATATCCTCATGTAGATATCCTCACTGTGTTTGGAAAGGTAGCTAACTGCGTAACATTGTTAACTTGGTTGCACATTTCGAACAACTTAGACTTAACGCCTATTGCAGAGGGCGAGCTGTGTGAATGGTTGTGATGGCAATAGTTACTGCAGCGGCTATTAGAGGGGAGAAAGAATAACCGGGACAGAATTTACGTCCAGTGAAGTTCTGTCCTTCACAGACGCCGCTCGGAACGGCCCTGTTTTTAGAGACGGTTGTAAAGTGTTTGCCCTCATGGGCCTTGTGAGAAGTCAGTTTATCGTGCGGATGTACTTACTGAAATGGTTCAGGACGGGGAGTAGTGCCAGGTCCTTGTGAACATGGGCACGGACCTTCGTTTTTCTTAAAATAAAATTTCTTGACTGAGTGGCCTTCAGAATTTCAAGAAGAGTAGGGTTAAATAGATTTTCGACGTTAGTGCGACAGGATAGGCCTGTGTACTGAATTAATCAGCTCCATATAAGGTTCAGTTAGGAGCTGTTGCAAACCCATCATAAACATTCCGGTTCCTCAGAACTAGGTGGGTTTTGAGGATATTGATTCATCTGTCTCGTGATAAGGTTCATTAATGGCTTGGTGTGAACATTGTAATAAATACTTGGTTTTCGTAAAATGTGGTTTTTATTTGATCAGCTGATGTTTGGCTGCGTCCATTAATGGGCTCTTGTGAACATGGTAATAAATTTTAGGTTTTCATAAAATGCGGTACTTTTGATGAGCTGAGTGCTTAATAGGGTCATTAATGGCCTCTTGTGAACAAGGTAATAAGTGTTTGGGTTTCGTAAAATGTGGGATTTCTTTTTTGATGAGCTAAGTGTTTAATAGGGTCCATTAATGGCCTGTTGTGAACATGGCAATAAGTGTTTGGTTTTCGTAAAAGCTGGGATTTTTTTAACAGGCTGATTGGTTAGTAGATACTCACGCACGTCTCGGAATTGGCGTGCATGTAGGTTTTTCTGGTGAACGTTCTGGGCGTGTGTCATTGCTGTAGATTATTAAGTTACATGATAATGCAAAATCGCAGGAATTCGTCTTTCACTTTGGTGACATAATATAGTATAATTAAGAAATAAAATACAATTAACCGTACTTGAATGAGTGTGACTTTTTCCAAGAGATATTCTTCCAGTCTAAGTTGCTAATTTGTGAACCTTTTCGTTAATCTGTCCGAAGCAAATGTATAAAATGGCAGGCAATAGGCGACGTAAGCTAGTTGCACTTGGGTTTCTGACAGTCTGAGTTTGTATTCTCATGCTGTGTATTATTTATGCTTAACTTTAGTCCATCAATCCCTCAGTCACTGATATCAATTGCACCATTTACCCTGCTTTTTGGTCATATCGCTTAACATGATATACTTGTATATATCTTTGGGTATATTGCTAGGCATCAGATACCATACCTTTTCCCTATGAATAGATTTTCATCTCGTAATTACTCAGAAACAATTAATCGGTGCTTATTAATTACAAATTACATGGAATATATTACTTCTCTTTAGTATATTCCGTGCCTTGTTGTGGAATTGAGGTATGAATTACTTGAGCATTGATATACTTGGAACATAAAGTTATGTAGGCCATTAAAACTTGATTTAGAGAATGTGAAAACTCGCAGTATACCAGCCCCAGTAGGCTATGCAAACACTCTCGATTTCTCCTCTTGGAATGTGAACAATTCCTATAGTACGGGCGGTGGTAGACATTTGTAATAAATCTCTTGTCCTTTGATTCGCTGTGAAGTTGATGGCCCTGCCTCTTGGCTAGAGAGATTGTGCCAGTAGAAGGAAAATAGTGTAACCAGAAGTTCATTGTCATGTTCTTTATGTTGCTGCATCGATGCTCCGATTTTTTGAGCCAGATGAATTACACTTTTTGTTTCCATTTTCTTATTCATTACTCTGTTGTGTTGTTACATTAAGTCAGTGAAATATATTGTATATCAAGAGCTGTATTTGGGACGTTAACCTGTTTGTGTTAAAACATGAGCCTGGAAAGTTGGCGACTCTGTTGTGTATATCGCTCGACCTCAATTCGTTTCACCCGAGTTTCAGCACTTGCCGGCGTCGCCAATAAACCGGCACTTGAGTTCACTGTCATTGTGCTGTGAATTCTTGGCAGCTGTTCACTTTTGGAGTAGCTGCTTTATTATGAATTCCCTACAAGTGTTCAGAACACCGTGGTTGGAATTAGAACGCCAAAGTCAAAAGCGAGTCGTTGGTTTATTGACTGCACTGCTCGTGTTTGTATGTGCTGCCACAAGGTAAACTATTCCCCGTAATTAATTAAGCACCTAGCTACAGGGGAGTGGACATACCTACGCCACGCATTCTTAACATCGGTACTTGTTGGAGGTAAGTGGGCAGCTTTACGCCCTTGATACTTCACTTCCCTGGGGGAGCCCACAGTATCCGTTGTCTGGAATGCTGGGTGGGCCCCAGAACCGGTCTGGACGCTGGGAATGGGAGATAAATATGGCTTCTCCATGCGGGATTTGATCCCCAGTTGGCTGTCTCAGCACCAGTATTTTATAATTTCTTGGAAAATATGCCCGTTTTATATTCAAAGTAACAAAGGCTTATAGTAATCGCGTTTAACAAAAGTGTATTGATTGAATTATTATTGAAAACTGTCGTTTATGAAGCTGTTATGTACAGCTGTATGGAGGATCGCAGGCTGTCACGGTAGTTCTGTATTAATGTGGCCAGGTACGCACCCAGAATTTTTCCTTCTGGGGGGGGGGGGGGAGTGTTGACCCTGACGGTGTATATAATTTATGTTTGATTATGAGAATTGTGTTACAAAAATCATGTTTTAAGTACAATGTAGCACTGTCTGAAACTGTATTTGTATACATACGAATATAACTACATGTTCCACGACTGAATCACAGTGTTGTATCTTCTTGTTTTTTTAAATTTTATTAATTTATTTTTCAAAATTCCCATCTACTAGTCATGAGCCGGTTTCAGTAACTAATTTCGGCTGAAGGGGTAATCACGTGTCGAAGGAACTTAGTGCTGACGTCTTTAGGATAAAACAGTCCTCTCTTCTCGGACTAGATGACCCGGAAGATGAAAGCACTATGATAATCGAAAAAGTCGGTAAATCTGTAGCAATAGACATTGCATAACATCCCAGAAGACTTTACTCTTCGATAATATTGTTCTTATAACCTCAAGTCTTGTACGTCAGTGATTATTATTATTATTTAAAATAGAAAGTGTTAGTTTAATCGTAGTAGTAGTAGTAGTAGTAGTAGTAGTAGTAGTAGTAGTAGTAGTGACAGCAGTAGTAACTGTAGTGCTAGTAGTAGCAGTGGTAGTAGTAGTATTACTTTCATGTAGGTACGCGTATATGCCTTAGGTACTTGTTCTTTCTACGTCAGATATGTTGAATGAAACCTGAAAGTTTTATACCAACGGCTGTTTGTAATTTCTTACAGATGAACCGTATTCAACGCACATTTTTTACGTATCTTTGTGGCATGCAGATTTAGATACTCCTAGCTTCAATGGTTTATTAACTATCGCCATCAAGAAACGTTATGTTTTTGAAAATCTCTTTAGCATACAGCCTTTTAGGGTTGTGTATTAGTCTAAGTGTCGACCCCACGTCGCGGGTTAGTGTGTCAGCCATATTATTATTATTAACTGTAGAGAATGGCCTTACTGCAATAAGACATTTCGTGAAAACCATTTCATTGTTGAAAGGAGAAGAACAGTCATGCACATACGCTTTGAAAACATGATGATGTCACAAGTATACTTTTTCACTTAAGAAAGGAATGTGGCGTAAGATGGAATTGGCCTTGTTATGCAGTACGCATCTGAAGGATACGAAACGCGAACAAAGTGTAGTTTTAGTACCTGAAGGAAAGAGAAAATTTCTGATACCTAAGCGTTGGAGCGATTATATCAACTGTGTCTTAAAGAAATAAAGTTCGAAGTTGTGGACTGGATTCAGATAACAGAAAATTATTCAAGAAAGGGGCCTTTTTAACACGATATTAAATTCTGAATTGCCGTAAAAGGCGATGAAAATCTAGAATGGGTTTCTTTTAAAAATAAAAATAAGAGCAGTTGAATCGTAGGCGTAGAAATTTAAGTTATACACGCGAGTCGTTAGTAGTTTGCGCTTTAGATAAACCTGATTATGGGATAAGCATGTTACGTTAACCGCGTATATTGCAATTGTTGATATTACATTCTGGATTCTTAATTGGCTCAAATTTTAAAACCTAATAAACCGTGCTGATAAAGAGTAGCCATTCTTTCTGCGGGACTTTTAGTCCGTTTTCCAACCTCGTTCTTCTCCTCTATGGACAAGGGGGCTAACAGGATCACAATTCTGTCTGTGGGTGTGTCTGCGTTCTCCCTACTAACGAGATAACCAAATTATCTGTTTTGCGAAATGTGGTATGAACGTTGTTCCTTTACATCACTGGGACTTTGATTATTCAGTTTTACGAAGGCAGATTACCACTATTACCAAAATTGTTTATAAAGTATTACTTATACATCCTGTTACAAATAGTGCGAATGTGTGAAAATATGAAATTTAATCCGATAAATTAATCTGGACATTATCGTGTATTCACTAACATTCTTATAAGAGAACGGAAAAAGGTGAAGTTCATCCGAGAACAGGGCAAGGGGATAAAGCATCAGAGGGGGACTAGAGGTGTAGGTGTGCTCGGAAAGCTAACCCATGAGCTAAATTGTTGAAGTCGTAAGCAAATATTACAAGATCCAGAACGAGCGGCGTAATAACAGAAACGTTTCGTTGCTTCTTGTGTAGCCTTACGTACTGTTTGCATGAAGGTCAAGGAAAGACACGGAGTGATGTAAACTCTTTTGTTGTCTCAGCAGAAATAGCCTTGCCATGGTGATCCTATGCCTACAGCCACGTTTTGCTTCTGCGCAAACTGCATGCTTCATCGCAGAACGGGATTTCTTTCGAGGCTGGGCGGTAACACTCCCTGTGTTTCACGGACACTCTGAGTGGCTTCTGGTATTTCCGCTTCTTTGTGCAGTGCTTTGATGTCTTGTCGGCAGATAAATATATGTATCTTGCATTTTGCGCAAAGTAAAGAACAAGATGGTCCAAACAAAGTCAGTCGCGCCTTCAATGGTACATCGCGTCTTTAAACACGGGGTTCTTTAAACAATCGTGGATATATTGCTTATGGAAAATGCCACACAGTAATCGTGTAACCCCGTATCAAGTTTATCGAATCCTTATAAGACTGATTTTCATCTAAATTATATAGCACATATAAAAATTACAGTAAGTGGTATACCTAACTGCCTAAATTATTGTGCAACTTTATAGTATATACATAATTTACAAACATGGTCGCGGGCCGCATAACACAACTTGGCGGGTCGCAGGTTGGACACCCATGTGCTACTGTATAATCGTGGTTGCCGATTAAGTTGATGAAAGGCGGTCGGTACTGAGAAATTAGTATTTGTTCAGCTGATAAAGAAATGCCCCATTTCAGGAAATCTGAAGGGCCGTTTCCTTTTGTAGAGGACCCTGTCACTAAATCCGATCCTGATAAGCCGAATACAGCCCACATCCCACACTTCTTCTCGTTACGGGTGGTCATAATATTACTCTCCAGTCTGCATCCGTGTCTCTTTCATTCAGAGTCTCGTACTGTTGTAGTATGCAGTTGATTTACTTACCAAGCCATCATGAAATAATATGAAAATTTTATTTGTCCTCAGTTGAAAATTATAGACTTTTATATAACATAATTTCACGCTCGTTTCTCTATTTCTTGATGTTATGAAATTATTTTCTGTCTTTTGTTTTAGGCGGTTTCCTAAAATTCTGTCCAGAATACGTGAAAATATTGTATTCCTGGCGAACTGCGGTTTCATGCGTAGTGCCTGTAAGCAGGAAAGTAAGCTGCCTGACTTGTTGCACAATGATACACAGTGCTGCCCTGACGGCCGGACATCCCGCAGCCGCAAAGTTGCGACAGTGGTTTAAGTAATACCGGCAAAATTCAGACTTATTCATCTTGCCTCTTGGAACAGAAACAGAACAGCCTTCCGTTGACAGAATTTAAGGAATTTTATGTACTGATGTCCATGAAGATTTGCAGAGTGTATGGATTTTCTTAGCTTGTGCTGTGAAAACGTGACATCTGTGTCTTTTTAAGTCAAAATTTGAAAGAAAAAATTATTTTTTATTCAGCGCAAAGCAACACAAATCGGCTTTTTGAGGGGGCAGGTAAAGTATCGTTCTTTTAAGTAGGACATAAACTGAGGCAGTGTTGGACATGCGGGCGAGAATGTTACGTTGTGTGTGTATACACACACATATATATGTATACACATACATATACATATGTATGCGTGTATGTATACACACACACACACACAAACAAGAGATTAGGTCAGGATTGTAGAGTAGTTTTGTAAGTTGAGGGGTCCGAATTAGTGTAATTGGTACAATGACTAAGCCACAGCCTGGACTTTCAAGGAATTGTGGTTCGATTCCCTGCAGCAGCAAGGATTCATCTCGTCTTCAAAGCCTTGAGACCAAATCTGAGGCCGACCTAACGTCCTACCCAGTGGGTACCGGGGGCCGTCTGTCCGGGAGTAAACCGATGGTTGCCTGAAACTGACCAGACACCTCCGTCTAGTACTGTGGTTAAAAATGAGTAGAGCTGCACCTCCACTCCCCGCTATGCCTTCATGGCTTGCACAGGGACAACTTTGTGTTACTTTACATTAGTGACGTGATATTGCATTAATTTTCAGACGGAGTTTTTCCCGGATGAATATTTAAAACGCTTTGCACACACGAGAACACACATAGAACTCTTTTTGAACAAGTGTTTATGAGTAAATATTCACAATGCAGGCTACTTATGGAAGACAAATATTATCAAAGCAAATATGTACCAAAGTAAGTAAGAACAAGTTGTTTTGTGTCAGTGAGTGTAGAAGTGTATGACGCTTCGACGCACAACCCTTAATAATTCAATGGTAAATTCGGAATATGAATCGTGTGTTTGATGCAGCGTAGAATGTTAGTTTCTTACTGACATTTCGGGACAACCTATCGGTCCTATCAAGGGTCAAGCAGCCCAATTCTTCTTTGGCTGCTTGACCCTTGAAGATGGGACCGATAGGTTGTCCCGAAATTTCAGTAACTACCATTCTGCGCTGCGCAAAATCCCAGGAGAGCGCACATCTAATTTGCGCCGCGTCGGAAGCCTGAAATCACGCATAACTTTATGCTTCACGAGTCTTACAGTATTGACAGGAGAACGTCCGTCGAAATGAAGGGAAATTTGAAAATATTAATACGAATCTCTCATTTGTTGTGTTCTGTCTCGTTTCAGAGAAACACGCTCTTGGTTTTAAAGCACGAATACGGCTCTGAATGAAGTAGATAGGTTTGTTGCTGTAAGGGGTAGGTGAATCCATACAATTGACACTCGATTTGCCACTGCAAAGATATTATAATTTCAAAGTGTTGTGTTCGTAGTTGGTGTGGCGAGATTTCACAGCGAGGGAATGTAGATCAGCAGGTCAGCAATATCACTCCACCACACACGTAACCATTAGTGACGCTCGTTTATGGTAGCATGCACGTGTCATTAAACGTTTACGTGATGGCTTACAGTGCGTGCACGTTACTACACAAACCCCTGCATTTATTTCACTCACCTTAAAACCTTTTATCGATCAAAACAAAAAAAAAACCCTGTTACTGTTGTGTAGGCAAAAGCGATTAGGTAATTGCGTTCCCTGCTTGTTTAAACTGTGATTGTTCGGTTGCCAGGGACTTCCGTGGCGAAAAGAAGTTGTGATGCCGATTGGGTAGGGGATTTCATGCTGCAAGGAGTGCAGGTCAATTATGTAAATATTTTTGTTTTATAATTTGTTTTGAGTTGTTCTTATTTGTTGCGTATTTAAATAGACAAAAATAGGCCTAACCACAGAAATATTTAATGTGTTACTTGTAGGCCTATATATTACGAATATTAAAATAAAAAGATGTATAATATTGGCATTTGACCGCGCGTTAGAAGTGTATATTTAGCTACAGCACAACGGGATGCCGTAGTTAAAATTTATTACTTGTTGCATAATATCACCGTGAATCCGCATTTTGTGTGATAACCTGTGATCATACAGACGTGTTGTTCTTCTAAACCATCGGAGCACTGTCCGTAGCAATGATATCATGCCACAGAATGGCCTGAGACAAGACAGCTTTGCTTGAAGATCACCTTGTAATCTTAACTTCACACAAGTGAAAGCTGCAGGAAACCCGTTAACTTCAAACGGTCGTGCAACTAACTGTGTTAAAATTGTCTTCACTTTCTGGAAGCCCGCCGAAGTGTGTGTCTTTTATAAATAGGTCCGCCTGGTTTTATTTAATATTGCGTCCGCATATCCCTCCCATACCATACCTTGACCGACTTTACGACGAACATGGGGCGAGACTTGCTTGTAACTTCCGGTTAGCATCTTAATCGTTGTAGTTACAATTAACAGCGGCCTTGTGCTTTTGCGAGCTGCTGTTAAGCAGTGCTGTAAGAAAGCTGCAGTACTAGGCACAAGGTACCTCGAAACCACGGATGGTGCTGTACTTGCTGAGACTGTTCTTATTTACAGCCACTGCAGGAGAATTGAATCAGCTGGTTAAACTGTTATCTGTCTGTACAGAGTTGTATTTTCTTTACTCATCTACCCCTCTTCGCCATGGGTTTGGTAGGACTACGTTTTCAAAGGGCAAGGGGTTTCTCTTTCGCTGTTGGCCTGGTGATTCTCAGTAAACGCGTTACAAAAGTACATCTGACAGTTAAGTTTCTTGTTTTGTCGGTAGGCTTGTCCTCTCTTTGCTGCAGGTCCGCCTTGTAGGGACGGGCGGTTATGATCTTCGTCGAACCAGCGCCAGAATGACATCATGTAAGACTTGTTCTGCAATTGAAGGCTGAGACTTGCAGCACGGAATGGTCTACATGGCGAAGCTGTGGGTGTGTCTGAAGGGGACGCTGTTGGTGTAACAGAAAAGACTCTGCGAGGTTAGAAGTGACTATTCTAGTTTTATTAGAAAACACTGTTTTCACTTAACTGAAAGTTGCTGAATAGTGTCTGGTCAGCGGAAGTCATCGGTTTCGTCACGGTTGTTTTATCTGCCATTTGTTCGAACTCTGCATCGTCTTCCTTGTTACAAATGGGCAAATCAGTAGGATACTCCTGATGATGCCGCAGTTGTGGAGACCTGCCATTTTTCTGGTACCTGATAAGCCCACACGGGTGATAATAAAATTTCCAAAATACGTTTTAATATTATACAGATAAGTTTAGCCATCGTTAAACAACCGAAGGTAGCAGATCCAATATAGACTCCCAACATGGGGAGATGTTTGAAGATAACGGAGCACTCCATATTAGGGGCTCACCACATTTATTTCGGCTATAACCTGTAGGTATGATAGGTTGTGAATTCACAGAAATTAAGTACCAAATACATCTTTATAACCAGTAATTAAAACGTAAATAATGATTAAGTTGCAATTACAACCCTTGAGCATTGGAGAAACGTACGAACGAGGACTCTCAAAAACTTCATCGACCAGAAGAATAAATCAAATGTTGTAACTAGAGCAGTACTCCTCCGACAGACCATTTGTACTTGCAAATGACATTACTGTGCGTCTGTAACAAGATCAGATGTTCATAATTAGGTGAGAGGAGCATGTAGGGAAGATACTGTGGCACCCCGTGTTAGGCGAGGTGACTCTACCAAGACGTTGTAGAGGCGGAACCATTTGTTTCGCTTGAAACTCGTGTGTGTATCGCGTGGAATGAAGCTGAGTGGCTGTCTCTGGAGTATTGTATTGAGTGAAGAAGTGGTTAGACGAGATTAGCTGTGATCACTGGGTTTACCTATTGTGCCAGCAGCCTAAGAATGCGTAAACAATGTGTACTTGTAGGTAGAAAGCGCTTAGGAAATGTCTGTACCTCAAAATTTTAACACGGGATGAAGAAAATTGCAGAGCAAGGAACCTGATAATTCGTACTCATAACCAGGTATTGTTAAGGCGATAAAAGTGGGGTACAGTAAGATGGGAGGATTTGTAACACACACAGGGAAGGTGACAAATCCATACATTGTTTTGGTCATAAAACCTGAAGGAACGAGGCTTGAGCGTAGACAGAATGATAGTTGTAAAGTGCCTAGACGTATATAAATAGAATTTGCTTGGGTGGCCACAGAAATGAACCACAGGTTCCGTAACAATGGATAACAGCGAGATTGTATGAGTGAAAATGGCCTTTTCAAGAAAGGCTGAGCTTCATTCAGTCTGTTGGGTTGATAGAAGTTCGGAGGTAAACATGCAGAGAGCCTGACGCCGTATTTAACATACCGGGAGATGCTCAATGTTTTATTTTTTTCTCTGTACGAAGGGCAGTCTGCATTCGGTATGTAGGTCTATGATGTAATTCCAGAGCCGTATGCCACCAACGGACAGCTGGTTAGTAAGCCATGATACTTGTTATGAACTGTTGGGAAAACCGGCAGGGTGTATGCTTGCAGTGTTCTAAGAAGAGTTGTCACTCTCTCCAGTTTATGCTAAAAAAACTGCTTTCAAATGGCCTTTTGTGTGCACTACGATACTTCTAAGAAACAATTACGTCACGATATCTTGTTAATTCTGGACTCTGAGAGTCCAGAATAAAACTTCAGCATGAAAACAGAAGTATACTCCTTGATTACGAACATTTGAAGAGCATTTGCTAATGGCTGGCATGTGTCATTTTTCTCATAAGATTTCACTTTTATCATATCGTAATTGTCACTGTGCCCAGGGAACTAACCGCAGTGTGTTGACATTTAAACTGAAATTACAGAATCACTGCTCTGGCAAGATTCGTACTCATATGCGTGTATGTGTATATGTAGGGTGTTCGGCATAAGGTGTGCCAACTTCAAGATGTTACATGAGTAGTTATGAGTAACAAATGCTATTGCAACATATGCCCGATTGTGAACCGTTACACTGCCATGAGCATTTAAGGTACGTACATGACTGTAACGGAAAATTTTACAGTACGTGTGTTTCATCGTACTTTACAAATAAAAGGAAAGCCGCATGTCACATAATACCACAGAAGAAAGATAGGCCTATCCATTACGTTTTAACTTATTGCACATGTGTCCAATAACACCACAAAAGAAAGGCAACAGTTGAGTCTTACTCAACTGTGTGTATAACATTAAAAGAAAATGCGTGTCAGATATTGCCCCAAAAGAAGTATGTCGATGTTTGCTTATGTTACAGAGTTAGCTGTGTAAGGTAAAGTAATTATGTTAAAGTGCGGAGGAAAAATCCGTTTTGATTAGACAATATCAAAGAACGTCAAGTTTTATTTATATCAGGCAGATTACCATTCAAAGTGACCTTGTCCGTTCTGTACGCACAATTCTGTGCCTTTAAGAAAGAACTACGCCGGTGTAGTGTTTACCAGAGGTGGGAGTAAGCGTGGAGGTGGTTCATGAAAACTGTTACTGTACAGTATCGTGCCGTACCTTCAAACGTTAAAATACCTGTGGCGACGTAACTTTTGATAATCGGGCTATGTTGATGTAGCATTTATACCCTGTATGCAAGATGTGCATTAAGGAAGTGCATAAAACCGCTTCAACCCTTTAAAGACGAAGCGTATGTTTTATTTAAGGACTCAGTGCGTACCGCGCCGGAAACACTCTCCACTTCAGTTATAAAAACCAATCTGTTAATGTTTTATAAGGCAGAAGTTGCTGTTTGTTCTGAGATCCGTACAAAACACATAAAAGCAATGTGGGCACCACGTAGAATTTTTTAATGTTAAACCGGGTAGGATGTAAAGTTACCGCTGGGCTTTAAAAGGTTAAAAGTATGCATCTTATTGAAATCAGAAGGCGATGCCGGTCCAAGAAATAAGTGCCTTCTTGACAGTAGGGTCAGAAAAATTATTTAAATATTCCATTTCAGTTTTTCAAGTGCATGCGGTATGCATATCCACCCCACAAGTGCTTGAAGTAAAGGTAAAGCAATCCTTGTGCAGGCCTGGACAGCCTCTGAGGGTTCCAAGAGGTTGCGACTCCCAGATTTCAAGACGATCGGCACATAAAGGTAGTAAAGTCAACCCTACGCACCGGCCACCTTTACCCTCATGAAGTAATCCTGGTACTCATTTCTGTTAGAGGCTGAGTCGACCACAGGGCCATAGTGCGACCGGAAGGATTAAGTCAATAAAAAATTCCAATTAACGAGCTGCGCCAAGTACTTGAAGTACGTAGCCAAAATTTAAGGAAAAGAGTTTTGTAAGAATTAGTAATGGTTTAATATATGTAACGTTCACATTTATATTTTCATAAAGGGAATCATGTTTAATACATTAACGAAGGGCACATATACTGCATCTGTCGGTCATAAAGCGGCCACATTCTTTCGTGGATTGACATATTTTAATAGTCAAAAAATAAACGGTCACATTACGACGTAACACAACTGTACATATCGCATTGCTCAAGACTGGTAGTTTGACGCGTGTGGTATCAAGACAAGGTGTATACAATGACAAGACTGGTAGTTTGACGCGTGTGGTATCAAGACAAGGTGTATACAATGACAAGACTGTAGCCAAAAGTGTATCCGATCACCATAATAAGAAACTTATTTAACAATTTCGAAGTTTAGGAAAAAAACATAAAAAACAGAACATCTACAGTTATGGGTATAAAAAGCAGAGACTTGGCCGCCGGATACAGGAAAACAGGCAGTGAAAGAATACGTACACCTCCGAGGTGTTCAGCTTTGAACTGCACAACCTTTAACAAAATTGTGACGCCGATACTAACCAGTGGATCTCCATATATTGAACAGAGTTTTGATTGTCGTAATTTGTGTTTTTACAGAAAAAAAGACAAAACCATAAAGACAACTTTTATGAATAGCTGCTATAAAGCTATGGGTAAGGACTGGAAAATTTTAATAAATGACGTGTTGTGAGGTCTCACAAGAAAGTGAATATCCATGTTTACCCTTTTACCTTTATTTTAAAACTTTTTGTGCAAAAGCCTAACGATGGTCCTTATGGACCGAAATATGTAGCTTACGTGTAGTAATAAGAAATGTACGTTTGTGTTGGGCAGTAATTTAACTGTTTATTTGTAGATTAGTGAAAACAATGGGATGACGTCCACCAAGTTCATATTTTAATACTTCCACAAGTGTGGGAATAGAGGCAAGAAAATATATATTGTGTGGTGTAAAACTTCCAGGCAGTATCTCTTTGTAGTACATTTCTGTACCGATCCCAGTGGCCGCGCGGTCTAAGGCGTGGGTCTGCGGCCGTTCGCTTGCTGGGATTGTGGCCTTGAATCCAGCTGGGGTATGGATGTCTGTCTCTTGTTTGTTGTGTGTTGTCAGGTAGAGGTCTCTGTGATGGGCCGATCGCTAGTCCAGAGGAGCCCTACCGAGTGTGTGTGTGTGTGTGTGTGTGTGTGTGTGTGTGTGTGTGTGTGTGTGTGTGTGTGTGTGTGTGTGTGTGTGTCACTGAGTGTGATCAGGGTCAACAACAGCCCTTTATACCTACAGTGAGTAGGTAGAAAGAAGTCAGAATAAGAACTAGAGAAAGAAAGTGAATTTCAGTTTGTTGTGTGTTCGGAATGATGTCAGTCATGCCAATCCGCTTTATCGCAGCCACTTTTCCCCATCATACGCTTTAAAATAATTCCATGGTTTTGATATTCCAAGGAGCTTTTCTACCAAATGTGGTATGCATTTCTTTTTTCTACATGTCCAGCTTATTATGGTCTTCCTTGTCCACCCAAACTGATGTCATTATAGCAATACTGTACTTACTGCATTTCTCCAATGCCTTACCTGGAGTTAAGAATCTTGTAAAGTCTGTGTGTGGGATTTGAGGTTCTCACTGCAGCGACTGTAGCTACTGCTGTATTCGGGACATGACGCAATGTAGTCTGTATAATTTATTTTTTGTCTTACGAAGCTTGACCTTGGCTGTGAAGTACCGCAGCCAGTTCCAGCAGGGCGTTGCATGCAGTCTTCTTCGGAAGCCTTTAGTTGTCGCTTGGCCGCCGTACTCTGTCCCTTACAAGAGCAGTGTTGTCACACTTTTCAATTTATCGAAGAAGAGTTAGTGGTTCCAAAACTTTTGAAACTGGGCCTTACCCGTTAGTCAGCTTTGTATCAAATGACCCGACTGGTATGTGCCGAGAAGGATAGGCCTTCAGCTGGACTAGTATTTATATTACACTCAGTTGCGTAGGATATTTTAAGATTGGTTTTCACCAAAGCGTCACGCTAGAGGAGCAGTGTGTGGATGTATATCGTAGTTTGGGAGGTGCAGTGCATGCCTTGTACTTCTTGGTAGAAAGTTGTCCAGAACATGATGGCAGCACGTTCTTTTGAAAAGTCTGTAGAGTTATGCATGTACCATATTACTTGCTGTCATATCGCAGAAGACGGAAATCTCTTACCCCTGCGTTCGGTGCTCGTACGTTGGACGATTAAGCGTTTTCTCATGGAACTAGTTGGCATAAGATACAAATGGCAAGAAGAGAGCACAACAAGCTGCAAAATGAATCTGAGAATGGCTGCCTTATTTATGTCAGGTGTATGCGTTAATGTTCTAGGAAGTACTGTTTGTAATTCTGGGATCATTACAGAAGAAAAGCTGCATCACCACTTGTGCAGGTCATGGCACGAAAGAATGTGGTAGAGTTTCGGCTATATGTCAAATGGCGAACTACGATCCTTTTCGATGTGCTGAACATTGTCATCATCTCTGCTGTTCGCGAACATAAGCCTACATGCATTTTTCTGATACTGCGTCTGTTTGTTTTGAATGATTTTAGCGTAAGTATAGTCAGTTCTGCTACTATGCGTGTCTCGTCAACTTAAAATTGTCTATAACGCTATTGATGGTTAGGTGAACGCTGTTTGTATAACGCGACCTTTCACATTCGCGTGTTGGCTGTTAACGTGATTTCAGCGACCAGTGTGAAGATATAAGGTCAGATGACGGGATAATTTTTTTCTGATCTGACCCTACTTTTATTACGCGATTTTCTGTAACGCGAGGTCCTGCATGAACGCAGCTATAACGTGACAGCAGAATACAGTAGTCCATGTTCTTGACCGGAAATGAATGCCTGTTAGGGAGTTACGTTAAGACTTCTACTTGATAAGAGGTTAAAGAGACCCATTCACTGAAGCTGACCGACCGTCAGCTTCGTAAGCAATGAGAACATGCTTTGTAAGGACCCCAAAGAACTAATCGCCTGGTAGGTAACACCGAAGTCCGTCCACTAGGCAGGGTCCTGCCTCCGTTTCAGTCTCTTTTCAACATTGTATATAACCTGATTTTAAAGAGTAGGTTGAATGGTATATTTTCCAAATCGTGTACGCAAATCTTCCTTCCTTGTTCCGAGCTGCATACCCAATCTCGACCTCCATTTTAACACCATAGCAGTACCCGGTGGTAGAGTCACTCATGTAGTATGTAGCTGAACCACCCTTGCTGAATAGTGTCCATAAATTTTGACTAACTTAAGACCTGTTTTATCAGATACAACTAAAATACATTTGCGTGACCGACATGTAGCAGCAATTTAGCCGTCCGCAGTGGTGTCACAACAAAGTCAAAACACTTGGCACTACGTAGCTTGTCCATCTTCTTTGTTTCAAAAATAAATGCACAAAATATCACCACAAAATTCCTGAAACTACATTTATGTCCTCTGTCATGTGAAAAGGTGGGACCTTCATGTGGAGCTATTTTTAATCTTTGCCTAGACAAAAGGTGTGTTTGCTTATTACATCGGTCGATGGACAAAGTCTGCAAGCTAAGCAGTCTTACGTGTGATATACGATCGCCAGGACCCAAAAGAACTGAGTCAAACTTAGGGAGTTTTCTTTAAAAACTTTCTATCTAAAGTTTTAAAATTATAAGACAGCAAAATACATCACCTGTGAAATTCATCTTTATCGTATTATATACTGCATTTAAGTTATTTATGCAGCCTATGGTATGATTGCTTTCAGCGTCTTTGGCGTCTTATTTCTTGTGTTAGCTGATTATAAGAGATACTACGTTCATTTTGTCGTTGTAAATCCATTTCTTTGTATTACTTCCCATTATGTACATCCTGTTTCTTGTTGATTTGACTTGATATAATATCATTTTTGTCTGGTATTGTCCATATCACGTTTTTTATATTTCCTAATGCGCTTATTCTTATGTATGTTTACTCGCTTTGTACCTCTACTGCTTATTCCTTCACATCTTCCGTAACGTCGCAGTTCGAAGTCCGGTCATTGGGCGCCACTGAAGCTTTATAGCTAAAGGTAAAGCAATCCCTATGCAGTCCATTGACAAGCCCTTAGGGCCCCAGGACGTTGAGACTCCCAGGATTTCTAGACGATCGGCACATGAAGACAGCAAGGTTATCAACCTTAGGCACCGGCCGCCTTTGTAAGGATCTAAATCGAATGCAGTGATGTGACTGGCAAATTTCCCTGTTCTGTGGTTGGATATCCAAAGTACATACTCGATTCCCACTGGTCCCATCTGACTGGTGCTGTATTCCATGGTGTGTGTGATCTGTAGACCGTGGTGTGACAACGAACTTTCTGGGCTGTCGCCGCTGGCAACTCTCACAGACTTATTCACAGCTGTTTACGGCTTTCAAAGAGGAAAATTTTGACTGCCTGTAATGTTGAAAAACTGTGCTTCTGCCTGTCACTAACTAATGACAAAGGCCTCCCTTGGCTTCGTATGTCAGGTTGCTGAGCTGAAATTCTACTAGAATTTCCCGCTCGAGGCTACTAACATTGGTCTCATAAACAGCAGGGACACAATTAATGAAATAAATAATAGAAAAAGTGCTCAGTTGAGCATTTATGTTGTAATGACATGCTCTGGAACAGAACCACGGACTAGTCTTGTAAAATATATGTATTTTACGTACATCTTATTTTTGTGACGTTACTTAGTATTTTTTCCTGATATCGTATGTACGCGTATCTTAACTAGGATGCAAAGCAGGTTCAACTGGAACCGTAGTACTTGCACACCGTACTGTCTGATGTGACAGCCCACAGGAACAGACTCTTTAAACATAAGCAGGAAATGAACGCTGCGCGCTTGTCGATGTAGGGTCCACGATGAAGAGGCTGTAATGCAGGAAGAGAAACGAGATACTGGGGCCTTTCTGTCGTGACAGAATGTGTGGGCCTGTGACATTATTTCACTGTAATTACGGTCTTTAGGTCCGCTGTGCCACATGTAGCCAGAGGGAAAGAGGAAGTGGTGAATGAGGCCTGCGTCAGCTCTGTAAACGTCTCCTCTCAACCTCAAAGAAGCAACTGTAAGGAGGCCGACTTCACAAGCTTCCATCATGATTGCCGTTACATCTCACACTTAGTGCAATTGCGTGTGTGTGATTCAGTCCGTAAATCGGTCGCCTGAATTGCAGATTAGTAATTCGCAGCCTGCACTTTATCTGACGTATTACATTATGCTTGTGCTGTGGAAGCTAACGTCCTACAACTGAATGCGGCTCGTGAGGTCATATATCAGATTAGTTGCTTGACCTTACCTTTGCAATTATTGAGTTCAGAATACCTGAGCTTTCCCGATTTCCTGACCTAAAGTTTTTGCCAAATATTTCAAGATTCATAGCTTCGGAACTGATTCGGAATCGAAACACGCCAAACTGCCTAACGCTTGCCACATGAAGAAGGGTAAATACCATACTCGTATTGTCATATAATTTTATGTAACTCGGAATTGGTGAAATTTGTATTTACATAGTCTACTTAAGTATGTTGACGACACAGTACTTTGTATGTAGTATGTTCAGTTGCAACTACTCGTACATCGCTATTTGATTCATTAAACTGAACAAATTTGAAGTTTTATTAATAACATTAATAAAACAGAGTACAAGAGAACAAGGAAAGTGATAATAGTAGAGGGAGTGTGATGAATAATACAATGATTGCGTGAAAAGTTTGCTGGTAGACTGAGTTATTGGTCATTAAATAATACTGTTTTTGAAATTAGAAATGACGGCTGCGTGCTGCAAAATGTGGCATACTAAGAGACGCAGTTGTCTACATTGTGACTGAACTGATCAACTAATCAATCGTAACACTGCAGATACAGACAAAACGTACGATTTTAACTGAATACAGTTAGGCTAGGAATAGGTTCCGACCCTTTAACTTTTAATACTTCTTCTTCGAATATGGCCTTTTTCCCAATTACAAGCTTAATTCGTTATATACATGCGGATGCCTCAACGTCGATCATTGTTTCTAAACGTTAACCATAATCAGCATTGCAGAGTGTACCGCTTGTCATTGACAAATTAAGGCTTCAAGTTGCATTACAACACATATCTGTATTTCTGTTTGAAGGAATATTTTCTTGTCGCCAATTCTGATATAATCCATTAAGGAAATTACAATTATTCTTTACTGTGTTAAGATATATGCATATTTGTAAGTGTTACGTAAAACGAACATACAATTGGTTCATTCCAACACCAGTTCTGTATTTTGTAACAAAATGGAAAATCCTGATAAGCTGATATTGGTAATGAGGTTCTGTATGCTAATTCAAAAATTACCATTCATTTAAGCTTATTGCATTCCTGCACATAATGCGTTGTGTTAACATTTTATCCATTTATATATACTTGAAGGGAAAAGATTTGTTTCATGACGTGCACATAAGAAGCTCGCCATGTATTAGAAGTGGGCTGGTCTCTATTTAAGTTACGTGTCAAAGATAGAAATAGGAGGGCTTCCATATTAAGTTTCAGGTAGTCTAGCATTGTAGTTAAAGCATAAAAAAAGAACAAAAGAACCTGAGATTGGACTCAAGGGATTTCGTAACTCTTTGTCGTATATTCCAGGGTGAGTCGCTTGTTGCTTCTGATGTTACATACACGTGTAAGCATGCTGACACATATAAAAGTGGCGTCTTCCCATAAAATCATTATACCTGCGACGCTTTTCTGATAAATTTCTTTTGTGTTCTTAATTGACTTCTTATAGCGGACGAAGTTGCGTTTGCGCTGAATAAAAACTCTCCAGGCCACTTTATAACTCGTTCCTGTAGCTTTCCCTTACGCATATGGTTTCCGCCAAACAATATTTCCATTTGACGCAACGTCTATAAAATCAAGTTGACTACACATTTATGTCATTTAATTTGGCTTTAAAACACTTTTTCAGTCATAATACAGAACATCTGCGGAACATACAACGTGCGTGGGACAGATGAGTAACAGATACGTCATCGTTGACGGAAAACCTGAAAGAGACTTAGAAAACCCAGGCACAGATTGCACGATAGTATGAAAATGGATCTTGAAAAAGAAAATGTGCGAGGGTTAGAATGGCCAAGGTTAGGATTTAGTGATGGTCCCTACTGAATATGCTATAAAACGTCTAGTTCGTTACATAGTTGTCTGGGAATTTCTTGGCCTGTTGTACATTTTTCCAGGTTCTCAACAACACTGCCCAACAGAGCTAGATGCATTACATTTTTATTGTAGCAAGAAGCACCATCACGCCCTCACATATTTCTCACCCCTAAATTTCATTAACAGGTTGCCTGAACATGCCATCGAAACTTGAGTTTCATAGGAAGCCTCTCCAGTGCATCTGATATTGTTTCTGTAGAAACATCCTGTTTATTTCACGCGTAAGAGTGAATAGCGTAAGATGAGAGTGCATAAGTTTATTTTTTATACTCCGCTTGGCCCTGCATCAGCGCAGGAATGCCTACCTATCTTGCTGTCCGATCTCTGAAACGGATTGCATTGTGAAGAGTGTGAACTAAATTACCTGCTTACATTCTGTTCGAAGGGCTTAAGATCCTGTGATTTGTTTTGCTCTGCAGGGAACACCTGGGGGGCTCTGTTAAAAGGGAAAGCTACTGTGTTATCTGTGGGGAGGTTCGTCGCCAGGCGGGTGGGCCGTGCAGTGAAAGTCGCGGCACAGCACAGTAGCAAGAACCGGTCCTCTGGTCGCTTCCAACTCCTCTCTGTTTCCTTCTCTGGCATAGCAGAGATTTGTTCAAATTATTTTAACTGTACAGCAAAGCTGCTGAATTACATGTAGTGGTTCAGAATGTTCAGTCGTTGCGTTTCGATTTCCTTTCAACTCAAACACGACAACAAAAATACTAGAATTTTTATTTATGGCAATAACAATAAAATACGTAAATTTGAAGTAGCGTGCGGAAACTTCAAGAAGTTTAAAAGACAAAGAAAAGGCACTTGCTATATTTTTTAAAGCGCTGCCAGGTCCTATTTCCCATTGTGGAAGTGAAAACTGGGTTTTAAGAAAGTGACAAGAGGAGTATGCGCTCGGTTGAGGAAGGAGTTCAACCCATTTGCAATAAGAGAAAAATAAAATGGTTACACACACAAGTGATGGGAGACGGGATGGCATAGTCGGTATAGTTTCTGGGCTGAGGGCTGGATGTCCTAAGAATGATGGTTCGATTCGCTGCAGGGGCAGGGATTTTATTTCTTCTCCGAAACGTCCAGACCGGCTATGGGAGACGCTTAGCGTTCCGTTAATGCCTAAAACAGCCGGGGCGTCAAGCTGTTCGCTCATGGCCTGTAGTGCTGAGGTTAAGAATGAGTTAAGGCGTACTTTCTCGTATTCCTTCAAGGCAGGCACAAGGACGGATTATCTTTACGTTTTTACAGAATCAGTGAACGGAACATCTACACAGAATGCCAGAGGAAGGATGATGAAATCTGTGTTGAAGTATTGTGCAGGAGGCAGAAGCCACATTTGAAGAACGCGTAAGTGCTGGCTGAAGACAGAAGAGCTAGGAACTCAGGCAGTGGAACGCAGAAGAATAGTAGAAGGTTTTTGTTTGGGATGTATGATACTCGCTAAGCTGTTCTGTATGAAATGCCTTTGATTATACACTCATTTCCGATGTTCGTTGTTGTATGTCCGTGATATCTATTCGATGTAAAATAGTACGTCTCTTTGAAACGAATTAATGTGGATCCTGTAGGCGTAGTACTGAGTGCTGGGTCTTAGTAAGCCATGGTTACGTACATAGCTATTTTAACGGTGAGGTAGGTGACATTTCTACCGCACACGTGATCGCAGTTCTAGGAATGGATACAAACTCAGCCAGTCAAGTATGACGCAGGCACTTTCACAGCTCTTATGATGCGTTTCGCCTAAGATTTGAGTTTGTACGTTTTGCAGTGATGTTAGACCTGGATATCAGAGGGGAGGGGCGGGGGGAATTGAAAATTTACAGCTGGTTGCACAAATTACACTAACCAATCTCCATTCGCAAGAAATAATTCATAAGTGGCAAATATTATTTAGGCGACAACTCATGTTCATTAGTTTTTTCAAGCAATCTTCAGTAGAAAAACAAAGTGTGGTTTCAACGAAAGACAGTGGTTTCCTCTTTTTTTTTCAAAAAAGAAGAAGAAAAAAGAAGAGAAGCACGGTCGAATGATTTTTACATCCGTATCTACGAGTGATGTATTTTTCCTTGACTTTTCTGGAAACGTGCCACGCTGTTTAAATATCTTTCGGATGCCTCTTAATTACGTCATCGTTAGATAATATATAGAGTTTCTTTAAACAAGTCTTGCATTAACTCTGCATTTGTTGTGAAGACAACTATGGTCTAAAATCTAAGATACATTTTCTTTGCTTCTGAAGTTTCAGTTACGGTCTGTTCTTGAGTTCTCATATTGTGGCAGCCGCGAGGAACAGCAACATTTGAGATGACTTCAGATCCCCAAATCGACATATAGATCAGCCATTAATTCAGCTGCTCAGTAGGAATGTGGAAAAAAATACCGTGTTTTGAAAATTGAAAATGCTAGGTTTTCCTCTTTTTAAGAAGATTCATCCCGTTGTGCTCTTAAACCAGTATATGTTGTTCAGTATACAGTCATGCACAACGTTGCAGTATTCTAAACTAGTCGCCTAAAAAGAACTTGTACTGTACGGTTGCGTATGGCCGTATACTGCACAATATATACAGGTTTTCCTTTGTTCTTGTGTGTACTGAGGCAATAAGAATTTTCATCCAACATATCGAAAAGTGGTTGCAGTGTATGCTTCTTATGGGCACTATATGTAACGCATTCAATGAAGGAGAGACTGATAACTGGATATTGCATAAAACATAAATTAAGTCAGCGTTGTAATCTTTAGTTTTGTGCAGAACCAAACCACCACAAGTCCATAAATCTTCGTAGAAGAACACTGACTATGTGAAAAAGTGCCTATGTTAAGTGCTGCGAGAATTTAAAAGCCAATACGGGAAAACTTGGAAAACTGTTCTTAACCTTTTAAAGTCTAGCGGTAACTTTACATGCGACCAGGTTTAACATTAAAAAATTCTACGTGGTGCCCACATTGCGTTTATGTGTTTTGTACGGATCTCAGAACAAACAGCAACTTTTGCGTTATAAAACATTAAGAGACTGGTTTTTATAACCGAAGTGGAGAGTGTTTACAGCGCGGTACGCACTGAGTCCTTATATAAAACAGACACGCTTCGTCTTTAAAGGGTTAATAGGCATATATTTTAAGGACAGAGATATTCACAAGGCTTCTTTGTTTGGAGGCCGTTACGAAGTTAAGTTTGTATTGTGGATACAGGTAATGATATTTGTGCTATATTAAGCTAATTTACAGCAAAAGATTTGTGTACAAATCAGAAGTTAACAATAGTGTGTCCAATATTCACATCTGTGGAATGGTACTTATGTGTGAGGATAAATATGGCCCAACGCTTTGAAGACATTTCGATCAATCAGGTGATATTTACCTAATTATTCGACGCTGTGTAACGTCCCTGAATAATTAAATCTTCAACAGCACCGCTTGGAGAACCTCAAATCTCATTATAAGAGCTTCATGTGTGCTGCCTGCTTCTAGTACAGAACCTCCTTTGATATTTATTTTATTTCTCTTTATGAAATCATTTTTCAATAGAAAAGAAATCAGCTGCTTCATTTAGGAAATGAAACGCAGAATAAGTCCACAGTAGTATCGATCACATTAAATGAGGAGTTCAGTTGTACTAATCACGAGCATAATCGGTCCGGTTTAACAAAAAATTAATAGAGCGGAAAAATAACGCGCTGGGAGAGGAGGGCAGCGTGCCACTGTGCCGTCGGACACACTCCACATCTGCTACAGACAGCTTAGAACGCTGAACGGAGGTCACCGCCATCTGATAAACGCACATATGGAGAGAGATCAGAAAACAAGGTTCAAGTGCCTGAGGAATATGATGCGCTCGAGAAGACAGGCAGGCAGGCAGGCAGGCAGGCAGGCAGGCAGGCAGGCGCGCGCGCGCGCGCGCGCGCGCACACACACACACACACACACACACACACACACACAGTCAGTCATTGTATTTTGAGCCTGTTCTTTCGTTAACCCCAATGAGCTGGTCATGATAACATAGATTTCATCTTTCTGCGCCATGTTTGACCTTGTAGGTCGCAACTGCGGGCCTAAAGTTTGTGTGATGAGAAACATGAAGAAGGTTAGGTAGTCGGTACACGTTAGAGGCTGTTAATATTTAATAATTCTGACATTCACTATTTCAGTGAACAAAATTGTACAGCAGTACAGTCTTTGTGCTTAACTGTGCACCACGTCATAAACGCGTGTGTGAATGGAGTAAGCTCTACAAATTCTTAATCTTTGGCCCAGATGGATCTGAGTGGTCAGATACCTGTTCCGGCGGCTTTACCCTCAGGTAAAGGGCCGCCGATAACCTTTGGATAGGTGGCTGAGTCCATCCCAGGGTTTGTCCAGACGCTGTGTTGGAGAGGAAGGTCCGTTGATCCCCCGTGTATCCAACAGCGATTTCTCTGTCGTCCATCCCAGCCTCACTGTTGACCAGTCAAACTTTAGTTACCATACTGGCTAAGTTATCCCGGTTCCCCAGTCCATCTAAAATAGTGGTTGTCAAATTTGGATCCATAATTATATACAGCGACATGTTTTCGAATGCGTGTGAAATTAATTGTTTTTTGTTTAGTTTTGTTTGTATAGAACATGATCTTGTTATGGAAAAAGTTTTTTAATTATAATTTGATAGCCCCTGTGAATTTGTTGGATGATATTTCATTAAAAGTTTTGCCTGTGGAGGTTTGAGTTCGCTGTAGACAAGGATGCAGTTCTCAGGAACACAATTTGTTGTTATGTGCTGTCCAGTTCATCAGACCTTACTCATGCATGTGGTGTCAAATTAAATGATATCGTTTGTCCAGAAGTTGAAAGCAGCTTTGCGTGTCGGGCCCTGCTGAGTAGGTATTAACCATACTTTGCAGCCTGAGGACGGGGACCGATCCTTTACCTGAAACGTAATGTTTTACTAATTTAGTAAGTTTTGTTATTTTTGAACAAGAAATGATGGAAGGAGTTTACGAAGTAAACGATTCCAAACGCGGTCTTAACTGCCGTCGCACTAAAGCAGTCTTTTCAATTGTGCATGCACCTACGGCTTCCTGGACTAATGTCAGCAATTAGGAAAGCAGTAGCATTAAGGATGTTGTTTAAAGTACAACTCTTTATTTGGCTGACATTTTATTACAATACCGGGTGCCCTAAAAGTCGCTTTACAGAGATATTAAAGTACTCAACTGATTACTTTCACTTGCATTAAGTCATTTCGTTTGCAGTAATTGGCAACGCTGTGGCTACACTAGCTCTTGTTTCTGTCAGCTGTTGTGAAATTGGTGTGTGTGTGTGTGTGTGTGTGTGTGTGTGTGTGTGTGTGTGTGTGTGTGTGTGTGTACTCACTTGCATCTTCAGGTCATTCAAATATGAATACAGTATAACAAAGAGCAGAGAGTTTTCTCTGCTGCTAACCTATTAGAAAAAGAAATGGAAACCTGAAGAGGTAATTGCAGCGTGTATGTACTCAGTTTCTAGGTGTCCATCCACAAAGAAGGGAGTAGATTTGAAGAAACTGAGAGAGTTGCAGTCTTACCACGAAGTAACAGGTCAAGATCGGTAAAAACTGTAACGTAGGATGTTGTTTATACATATTCCGAACATGTCATTCACCGTGTAAAGACGAAGCCTATCTGTTTTATATAAGGACTCGGTTCTTACCGCACAGTGAACACTCTCCACCTCAGTTATAAAAATCAGTCAAATAATGCTGTCTAAGGCAAAAGTTGCTGTTTGTTCTGAGATCCATACAAAACACATAAACGCAATGTGAGCACTACGTAGAATTTTTGAATGTTAAACCTGGTGTTATGTAAAGTTACCGCTAGGCTTTAAAAGGTTCAGAAAGTCCTCAAGAGAGCTCGAAGTGACATGGAGTAGCGTATTGTATATTTAGTATTACGCTATCTGGGAATCAAGCCGCAGAGATCTGGCTTGTCTATGCTTTGAATGACGATGACCCACATACACTGATGGATTTTCTGTGATTGGTTCGTGATTATTCAGGAGTCTGATGTCCGGTTGAAAAAGAAGACGCTGTAGGTAGGCGAACCAACATTAAAGACAAGTGGAAGGGTAAGTCGACACAACGGTATTAATTGGAGTGATAAAATTTAACACCGAGTGACAGAAGTGGAGCCACGTACTCCCATTAATTCGCCCGCAAAATCGGCTTCTGTTTCTGTCTTTTCGTCTTTGTACGTGTATTTGTACCTTTCTTTCCTACACGTCACTTTCTTCTGTTATGAATATTGAGACAGCCAGGTTCTCTACGACGTTAACACCTGTGTACCATTCGACGTGATATTACAACTAAGAGACCGCAGTCTTCAAATTGTGTGTATTTGTTACTGATTTTGACGATTCAAATGTATGGCTGTACAAGTGTCAAGTAGTATATAAATTTTATGAAGAATGGGCACAGAAGTTGGTTATTGTACTGTTTCTTAGAAATTTTATTACGATGTGTGTTCAAACTGAACTGAAAATTAAACAAGAAAAGAAATTACATTCCAGAATGTGAGTGTAACCGATCGCTGCCTTGCTACTCTAACAGCCACGGTCTCCAAGATGTATTCTTGCAGTTAAGTCTATGCTGCGGATAGTGGAGTGTTCTGGTATCTACGCACGCCATGCTGTGCTGTTGAAAACTTGTCCTAGCCATGATTACTTTGGCATGCAATTTACTTTTTTATGGGTCCTGTTAAGGATCTCCCATCCTACGCATGCCTTGCAAGTGAGATCATAAATTCTAACAAGGACGAGTTTTTATTAACTGCTTTCTTGTATTCAGGTTGTAATGGGACAAGTGAACATGCATAACGTAAAGTATTTCCTGAATTTGTGGTTGCATTCCTTATATATATATATATATATATATATATATATATATATATGTATAATTATAGCCACTTAGCTACAGTCTGCCGCGCCTTTCCCGTCGGCAAGGTGGCTGCAACCTTGTTGCGTTTTACGACTGGAGTAGCCAGTCAAATGATATGGCTAAGTCTTTGCTCGTGACTGCTCTACCGCACCTTTAAATCGTGTGTGTGTGTGTCAGTCACCCACCTGATTGTTGGAAATGACTGTCTGAATGAATGATCTGCACGCTGTTCTTCATGCAACACCAGAGAGGTGTGTAGTCTGGGATCTTGAGGAAGAATTAAGTTCTGTCTTAGGGAGAATAATATTATTGGGTCCTTCTATTTCGTTTTTCTGCAGAATATGTTCAGTCAATGGATCCATTTATTTTGTCTAACACATGCATGTTGTAGCAATGCCCACTAACGCAGAAGGGTGAGTTATTGTTATAAATTTTCTTTGAAGGATTCTTTTTTTAACAGCCATTTAGTGCAGCTAGATCTCACTGGTGGACATCTGTTTTGTAGCTACATAGAGTAAGAAATATCGAAATTCATTGGCAGTGCTTGTTCAAGTTATGTGTGAATCCACCAAAGCCAGCCATATTCAGGTTCGAGAGTTTCAGTTTTCGTAGCGGTGTGGCTGTGGACCACGGAAGAATGGATTCCTCATATTCATGTTTATTAAGTTTTATTGTACTGATGAAACTAATTTTTATTGGTTCTGGAATTTATTTTTGTGCAGATATTATGAACTTGTTTTTCACATCGTGTTTGATTTGTGAGTTCGCAGAGGTGTGGAATAAAGGAAAATAGAGAAACATAAAGTCCATCCTTAGATTTATAAGCACATTTTATTTTAAACTTGTCAAATCAGATTCTTTACGTAAATGTCACCTTGAACTTAAATTCAAGATCATACATTCTTGTCTCAGGTTTATAACCCAAGAATCACATTAATTAAATAGTCCTAGCCCATGGCACTGGGCTGCTCTTCACATGGAATGAGATTCTTTTGGTAATTCCAACCACAGTTCTTGGACATTTGTTTGAACATGTAAACCAATTCCAATCCTTCACACATGAAATCATATTGTTAGAAATCCTTCTCTTTTTCCAAAACAAACGCTTGTTTAATCAAAGAGAACACAAATAAAATTCAAACTAAGTAGCCCGAAAGAAGCGTGATAGATTCCGTATTTGTTATCGGAAACCTTTTTTTCTCCAGGTCACTGTAGTTTGCGCCAGACTGGAATACGCTCTCTCGGGAGATAGAAACAAGCCGGCATCACTATGCCCTGCTCCTTCAACACGGTCAGGCATGAAAGAGTATCCAAACATAAAAATGCTCGGGCGTTACTGTGCCACCCATCTGTTAAAAGTTTATTTTAGCCGTTTTTCCCGAGTTTTGCTTAGCTAATAATTAATTAGCTACGAATATCCGCCACTTAGAAAGACGTATATTACCTATTTTTATGATATTTGCGGTTGAGGTTTATTTGAGGGCTGTAGATACAGAGTCAGGGTGAGTGCAGGTTTATGGCAGATGATGAATTGCGGAATTGTGAAATCTCTGACTTAGAAAAATCCGTCTCCGGTTGGGTCGTTGACCCATGGGTAGTTGTTCGGACAGCGGACGCACGTCTGCAAATTGATAGTTTCTCCGGGCAGTTCCTTGCTCGTCAGTTTGCATGAGTGTGGCACCCAGCAGGCAGGCTTTCCTTCTACTGTACACTTCTCCCTCCAGGGCTCAAAATTCTTCACCTCAGAAATGGTTCTGGGATTCTGGATCCATTGTATAACTTGTGTCATAGTTACAAAGTATACGTCATTGTGGTTAGACAATATCTCGTCTACCCAATAGAGAAAGGCGTCGAGGAATTCAGGGTTGTTCTTCAGCCAGGCTGCATGGAAGTAGAGACCCAGCGGGGCGCGGTTCTTTTCGTAATGACGATCAAAGTTGTGGTTGAGGAAGTTGTAAAACTGGTCTCCAGTGAGGATGTTGGAGCACGAGTCCACCATAGCGCATCCGGGCAGGTACTCATCAAACTGAGGGTCTTCTCTGCGATCCAACTCGTTCATCACCATTTCCCACACGGCATGGCTTCGAGTGGGGCAGTGTTGCAGGTTACCATGACAGCGGTGTGGCATGCGGAAGTACATGGTATATGGCCACAGTGGCGGGTTGGAGAGGGGTGCTGTGATTGTTGAGTCGTACAGAAAGGCCTGTTCCTCCATCATGGTGAACTGGTTGTTACCACCCACACGCAAGTATGGCGCGCGGACACCTACGACGCTGTTGTCGGTAAGGTTGGCGAATTTCTCGATGATGATTCTTGTACCAGCCATTTCCTTGGCCCAGTCATCGACCGTGGCGTTGCTCCAGAACTGCTCATCGTCATTGTGCCTAAAACCAGCAAGTTTCTTGTTTTTAGGCCCGAATTTTAACTCTGTTATTGTTTTCATATTTCAATTTAAATCAGTAAACCAAATCACTAAAAGAAAAGTTACACTACAGCTTATTTTTTAATATGAAAGTTGCTTGTGTGCCTGAATGATGATAATCGTTTGGGTTCATAAACCCATAGGATAATTTGTTCTGACGTTTCGGACAGACGTGCTGCTTTCATCTTCAGGGCAACTTAATTTCATTGAAGTGGGTCTTGAAGTGACTCGGAGGAGGAAGTGTGTCGCTTATGCAAGACGATTGCAAGGAAGGAGGATGTAGCACTTTTATCTGCAACGCCAGAAGAAATTTGTTACCCCTCGCGGTATAAAACACAAAAGACCGTAATCTGAGTATGTAAAGTTACTTTCATATGAAAAACATAAGCTGTCACGTTGGTACTCCTTCAGTTCCGGTTCTGTACATTGGTAGGTTATGTACTCTACTGTATGTCCTGTTTATATACGTTACAATTGTTATAGTTTATAAACTAAGTAATTTACCACGGACTGGTATTATGTCGTCAGTATTGGGCGGTACAGGTTGTTAGCACACGGAATTTCGTAATTTACCAATAATTACCTTTGAGTATTTAGCAACGAATCTGTGATCATACTTATACGTAGTTCCATTATTTATTTTTTTCTTCAACTATGTGCTTTACTGCATCCAAGTTTAATCACCGTCCTAGTGACTATTTAGCATTTAGCAGCATTCAAGAATGCGGGTAGGAATGGGTGTGTACCTACAATGGTTTCTATATTGTCCCCAAAATCAGCGGCTTTCATTCTGTCGCCTCTACACTTTAACCTTGCCTTTGTGATTGTCCGCGGGTTTTTAGTCCCTACTGTCAGATGAACCAATGACATTAATGCACGTGTTTCTTCAGTCCCCCAGCTTGGTTCGGCAGGATTCAAGCATTGTGATAGGGATGTAAAAAAATTCTGTGTCAGAACAAATGTTTCTACGTTTGAAGCCTTATTGTCAGACCGGATTCATTCATTGTGCCCCTTTGCCTAACCTGGTGAACATCTTGTAAGGACTTTGACTCACGTGATAGAATGGACCGCAATCTCGTGGCCCTTGCGATGTGTCTCTTGCACAGCGGAGTAGTTGGTGTACTTGTGCGATACGAAGAAGGTGGCTTTGATGTCGCAGCCGTTGGGGTTTTTGCGGTTTCCGTTGAAGATGTCCTTGTACAGCTGGATGTTATTATTGTTAATGGCATCATCGAAAGTGATGGTGATCATCTGGGGAACATCCTTCGCTGGGAGGTCTCCAGGGATCGCCGTGCCGTCCTCGGAGCAGAAACAGTCCGGTAGGACGCAGACCGCCGGATCACAGGGCGGAGCGCGGTTTGGATCATTATCGTTATCTGAACAAGACAAGAAAAGTTAGCTGGGTGGGGCGCCGTCCCTCAAGCTACAGCCTGTCAGCTTTCCCTTTCCGTTTGGTATTTCAAAACACAGACATAGCCGTAACAAACAGAATTGCCCGTTTCATGCGACACTTTCTTGCTTCAGGAGTGATGGAAGCTGCAGGAACCCTACAAACGAGTGGGTGCCGTACCAAGAGGGACTAGTGGTATGGTACTATCCATGCTACTGTCTAGACAAAAGGAAAAAAGTATTTAAATGAAGTATCCGACCTTGGGAAAGCCATAAAAAGCATCAGAATGTGCTGGAACTTATACCTGGAGGTATTTAAATTCGTAATTCCTATCAACCTACACCTATTTGAGCTGCTGAATGCAAACACAATAAGTCACTTAAAAATATTTCAGGTGTCTGAACACAGCAAACAGAATCTTTACCTTAAAAGCAGTATATATTTTTACGATGTTGTGAAAGGGTATAAAGTAGATGACGATGGTAGGGAGGACAACAGAAATAGCAGTAATTTACTTAATTTCAATTTTTTGTCTGTTTATATGCTGGCTTCACAGCATAGTGGCCAATTACGGAGACACCATAAGAACAAGGCGAAACAAAGACGAACAAAGCCAGGGGAAAAGAAAAAGAACAAGGCGTTAGATTTATCTAGTTAACAGTGAAAGTTAAATCCAATAATAATAATAATAATAATAATAATAATAATAATAATAACAACAATAATAGTAGTAAAATTATTATTTCCCATGGAGCAAAATCCGCTAGTAGGCCAGGGCCTCCTCATTTTCGAGGCTTCACGATCACACTCAGGCACACCACACTCGGTAGGAGTCCTCTGGACGAGTGATCAGACCGACGCAGAGACCTCCACCTGACAACACACAACACTCACAAGAGACAGACATCCATGCCTCGGCGGGATCCGAACCCGCAATCCCAGTAAGCGAACGGCTGCATAATAATAACAATTGCAGTGTCGTCATTCAGTTTACGTAGTGTGTGTTGTAGGATTCTGGTGTGGGGTTACATTTCCTGTGACCATAAGCGGTGTAATGTGCTGTTTATGCCGAAATCATTCTTATTTAACCAAGAAAGGGTAAAAATATTCACCAGACGATGCCGATGCCTTTCAAGTTTCAGAATTTTAAGACGTTTGAAGAGGTATTTCAAGCCATGGACTTGACACTAAGACAGTGCCTGTATTGCGATCGATGTCAGAACAGTGAAATGGTTATCATACACTGCTGTTGTGCAGGACATGCATTCACAAGCCGGGATTTCGAGGAATACTGTACATAAAGACAAAATATACAATGATACCCCTCTACATTCATTAACTGTGTACCCGGTGATTATGTCGTGTCATTAGGAATTATAATTATAATACTAAATTCCAAGACAATCCTGGTTTGAGACATCCAGTTGCGTATGTACTGTAAGAGATAAATAAATTGGCGTATCTAACATAACTTGTTTATTTATGTAAGAGGAAGTATTACTTGTCTGTATTTTTCAGCTTAAATTAGAAGCCGTAATCAGGCCAGTTTAAATGCGTATAGAAGGAATAGTCGCAAAGATGTATTGTGCCAAGTAATGATTTAAGATCTCAAATTCGTTTTCATTATCTATATTCTTATATGGCATGGAGTATGTTACAATTAATTTGTTTTAATATAATAATACAAAAGACTTCAATGACTTAGTCGCCTTTTGTGTGTATAAAAATGACTTGGGTTATCGTTGTGTCCGAAGTTAATATGTCCGACATTTCTCCATCAGTTGCCATTTAATTGATCTCTTAAATTCCAAGAACCGTTAGTGAATAAGGCATGACCCGAATGGAGGATTAACATTCTCGTACTCAGGTTTTCTAATATTTGAAACACGTCTGTAAATGGCAACTGTTCAACTCTGTGTGTGTGTGTGTGTGTGTGTGTGTGTGTGTGTGTGTGTGTGTGTATTTGAAAGTGGCATGTGTACGTGTTCAAAGGTAACGACATTGTTGCCAAGAACCACCCAGACCACGCCCACATTATTTCGTGTTTGTGACCTGAACGACGTCTTGAAAGTTATTTGACACCTGAATGTGCTGCAGACAGCAAGTATACTAGAAGACAGACACTAGAAAGTGGGACTGTCGCATCTTTCCGGCGCCGGGCGTTAATATTTTCACCTCTAAATATTCGTGGAATTAGACAGTATTTATGTATACAGCCGATTCTGCAATAACTTTGTTTTATATTAAGTGAAGTTTTAAACTTCTATCTGAGAACATAATTAAGGCAATGTTGAAATTTGTTGATACTCACCGCAGGTGTTTTCATCCGAACCGTCGGCACAGTCTTTCTCTCCGTTACAGAAAAGACCTCGTTCTACGCAGTTCCCGTCGCCGCAAGCCAAAGATCCCTCCTGCAATTTCATGAAGCGTTTATTGTTTTGCTAAAGTAAGGTCGGAACGTAAACATCAGTCAAAATCGTATTAATTATAGCACATGGTTTTAGTTCTACGTATTTAAAATCTGAAGACTGTTATGGTAGAATTCTGCGTCCATCGACTGGCTATGTGTACACACGATGTTTCGGGGTCTGGCTTCTTCTTCTTTAGGACAGACACACATCCAGTGAAATCTCTTAGGTAAAGCTGTTCTTTCTCAGTGAAAACAGGAGGAGACCACACGTGACTTCTGCATACAAGAAGGGGCTGCAAGCCGTAGCAGGAGACGTGAGCAATAAATTATCCAACGAAAGTATTACGTCGCAAGAAAGCATAATTAAGGCTTGATGAACAGACAGACGGAAATATTACCAGTCAGTAAGACGAAGCAGAATGCCCTTCTACCTGGAAACGGAGATGGCCAGGCTTCCTGATGCGATTTATTTTCCCGGTGACATGCTTGTACGTACTTTCATGATGTTCGTTAAACGTTTTTTTTGTTTGGAATTTAGATGATGTCTGCAACGTTTTTGAGCCTCCTGCCTAGCAGAGCAAAGAGACTTTTCTCTTCTCTGTCGCGGCCAGGCAAGCTCTGTGGCTCACCCAGCCTCTTATTCAAGAGTACGGGCGGGCTCTTTACCAAGGGTAGAACAGCCGGCGTGTACGACCATGCACCTTCATCTAGTGCCGAGATTAAGAACGCTTGGAGCTATATTTTTATTCTACCTCACGTTTTCATAGCGTAGTGCTCACTTAAGCACAGAAACGACTTCGTTTCTACGCATGCCTCGAGAACATCCAGCTCTGCGATAGCAGGCCATTACCTTAAACACTTAGAACCATACTTTATAGCGTGAAAATACAAAACAATATATGCATACCTGACAAAGAGGTTCGTCCGTGTAGAGCAGAGGTTTAACTTTGCGTTCTTTATTTTTGAGTTTGCAGTTCTTCACTGCGTCCTTCCAGTCACATGTCTGCTTCTCAATGTCAAAATACAGTCCTGCGGGACATCGAATTGCTTGGAGCCCCTAGGAATAATAAGATTCTTAAGTCGTAAATTGTCACGAGTGGAATCGTGTGTTAAGGCCGTCACACAATAAGGTTCTAGGGACATACCGATGATGTGCACTGAATTACATCTCTGCAGTTGTCACCTTCACCTGCCACAAGCCGGAACCATTCGCCAGCGTCTTTGTCTTTACATAGTTCTGTTTCAAAGCTCTCTTCCTTTTTGGTAGTTTCTTCTTGTCGCTTTACCCTCTTTACGAATTGGTTGAGGACTCCCTGACTCGCAGAGCCTGCCACTGTTCGCAGAAATCGACAGTTACTCTCAGGATAAATAATAGGTTATCAGAAGACTTCGGTGTTTGGTGTCACAGAGTTTTGCATAGGCAAAGCGGTTATCCTGTGAAAATTTGTCATTTAGATCTTTACGCAGAGGTGAAGCCCAATTTGAGAACTGAGGTTATGATTCTGTTTTGGCCCTTTTAGTCTGTAGTACATCTCAAGGGTCGTAATGTATGAGTATATGGCAAAGGTGAAATTATGATTGACAAAGGAAAGCAATTCTACTCGTAGCAAAGCTAGTGTGAGTTTATACGCCACAACTACCACAACGGCAATAGGCCTAATTTTTATAAAGTATAATTTCTTTGACAATGTCAAGCCACATTTGAGAGTGCTTCTATGCTACCAAACACCAGCTGCATATTAACCCTTTAGAGTCCAGTGGTTGCTTTATATACCACCAGTTTTAACATTCAAAAATTCTACGTTCAGCACACAGACTTTGTTCGTGCGTTTTTGGCGGTTCTCAGGACAAACAGCGATTATTTTCTTACACACGTTAACGAGTTTTTACGACAGAGGCGGAGTGTGTTTACTGTGCGGTAGGTATTGAATCTTTAAATATAATTGAGATTAATTTTTGTGTTTAAATTTTAATTAGAATCGTGTTACCTAAGGCACAAGAGCGTTACTACTTCATTCGTGTGTCACTTAACACGTTTTTAACGGTGTAGGTACGGTATAATACTCTAAAGCAGTCGTAAGGTACCTGTGAATGATTAACAGCCAAGGATTTGGCCTGTTAGAAAATGCGCATTGACACATTGAAGGAACTAACGGGAAGCCTCTCAGCATAGTTTGTAGATCGATCAGTATTCAAACCCGGAACCTTTCGACTTTAACCTTAGAACTTTACCGCTACGCCCACCTGCTCATTGCGAAAGCAGTATTAGACGCTTCATTGTATTCATTGTTCATGTGTTTAATGTGCAATAGGCAAGTAGACACTTCTGAGGTTTAAATTATTTCTTATTTCAAGGTTACTAAGCACCAGTAGCCTATAGCCGTTTGTTTTTATAACGTTTACTATGCAAGTAAGCTCACCTAAAGTTCAAATTGTTTGTTATTTCAAGGTTACTGAGTACGAGATACCTTGCACAAGCTTTTTGTCTCACTACTTGGCAACATGATTAGCAGGAATTGATGTTCCCCATATTAACTGAAAAATCTATTCTTGTTACTGCTGTTCTAATGCTCTGTTTCATACTTGCAAGATTGCACTTCGTTGTGTTCATTGCCATAATGATACTAAAATTTGTCACCGGTGTTAAAGAAGTCCGAGTCCTCTTTGCAAAGTAACCTTTCAAGTATTTTTTCAATGAACAGGCCTGTTCTTCAGAACTATTGCTGACGGATTGCATTTGATTATGCTGACAGTACGAATGGAAATATTACGTGAGACGTAACTTCATTGCGTGGTAGGTGCAAATTAGTCAGACTGGAAGTGTCGGCCTAATAGTCGGCGGTTATCAGGCCTGATAACAAGAATGTATGTCAAATTTGTTAGTAATACTCGTACTTCCGTTTAAAGACTGAAATTTCACTATTTTTACATAAAAATTATTATTGTAACTATAATATTAATCACAACAGTACTTTTTTACAAATTCAGTAAAATGTGAAAATATAGTAACTTAGTTGCTGTGTTGCGTTGTGTACGGGTTGTATAAAATCATCCTGAACTTTCTGAAAATAAACATATTTAATAAAACATGTCAGACTGAATGTAGGTACCGCGTATACCGACGACGGGTTTTTTTGTGTGTCGAATCGTGTCGTGAATTCAGTACTGTTCCGGCTGACGTGGGCAAAAAGGTGACAGTCCAGACTCAAAATTGGATCTGTTAGTAAGTAGGCCTATACAGTCTTCTTTTGAAATCAGCGTTCAAGAGTCAAATGCAGTTATCCATGCCATCTAGCGACCCCATAAAATCATCGAATTTCACTGGCAGAACACTGTCGCGATGTTCACTTAGAATAATTTTTGCTAAGTTAACCGGTCAGTGCTCGTTTTTCCAGTATGCAAACTGGATCTGTTTACGATAAACTAGAACATCTTATTATCTTTTGTTTTGTACCGCAATTTTTGGCTATTTTCATGAGGGTCTTGAAGCTGTTTATGTAACGTAATGTCGTATTGGCTGAAGCGACGAAACCGTCCTCGGCGCATTTGTTTCCGTAATACGAGTGTACGCTGAGTGTGGAATTAGGAGCGTTAATAAAGACCGGACTGCCGACTACATGGCCGTTTCTTTGTGTATCGATGCAAACGGTGTCTCAGGATCTTTTTAGTAAGCATGCAACAATGGCTAACTGAATTTATGGCGTTATCATGATTATCTTCGGGTTCAGTAAAGGGCAAGGGATTTCTCGATCATTGTGAAATAGCTGGAGCATTTGTACTAATTTTTGTTTGAAAGGTAGGTTCTTTACTTTTATATGTATAGCTTGAGATATGGACAGATTAAAAATTAAGGCTGAATTAGTTTTGTTTTTAACATTTTTCTCCATGGAATCTGAATACAGTGACAAAATCAGTAAAGTATGAATCCAGGCATGAAAGAAACCACATTTATATAACCTTCTGCTTATATGGCGAAGAAACTTAATTTTTCGGTTCCAGTCGGTAGAAATTAGTGAAAATCCGTGTTCGCATGTTGTTATTTTATTTAGAGCTACCTTATCCCGACTTCGGAGAGTTCATGCACCCGCGGTTACGCAAGCCGAGCGCTCAAGCCGCAGTTAGAAACTGCAGAAGGCAGCCTTGCCTCACGTCAGTAAGAGAAAGTCAAGTCTCAACTGGAGTCGAGTCAGCCGGCCTTATTACTTAGTTGTTTGTGCAAGTCTTCCGGCTTTCATGTTCAAACGGTTGTACATCCTGCCAAAATATTCATTGAAATGTACTTCATTAATTACATGTTATTAACGTGATTTTTCATTCTTTGATGCGAGTAAAATCCGTTCAGATGCAACTGCAATGTTTTGAACGTGAAAGTCCGGAAGATTGCTGACTTCTAGGATGCGACGATGTGTAGTATGGTACGAAGGTACCAAAATGTCAGAGGAACCTGCCGCCTTCATCGGTGGAGTCATACTACAGTATCTGCTCAGTACATCAAAGATGGAGGCAGTGTGACCATCTGAAGCGTCTGTACTTTCTGCCGGGCGACACAGCATTACCTCACGGACGGTGGCAGTTTTCATATCCACCACAGAAATAACCTAAAATCTCGCTGAAATCCACGTTTAAACTAAAAGTTTTACATTCCTGACTCTGTGCATGAAGTTGTAGCATTTTAAAACTGTTGCGTATAGAACAGCCTTTCGAAATACTTTGTGGTTTTACCTTTCGGATATGTAAGCAGACCTTTTGACGTAGCTGTACCTTCACAAAGCAACAAGAAGAAATTAATTTGTAGTAAAAGGTGCACGCCACGAAAGCATGTGGGGGAGTAGGAATATTGCTTTGTTCATTCTTAACCTCAGCTCGAGATGGAGGCGAATTGTCGGCATCACTCCACGTTCGCTTTACCGTCGGGGAAAGACCACACGATATTAATTGAATTAGAGGCTGGGCGGGACCCAGAGTTGTTTTGACTTTCCATTTGTGTATGAAGCTCTAATTCAGTCTGTACGTATCTGACATTTTCAGTACTTAACTAAGGCACCGATGTTAGAGGTTCTTGTGTTACAGTTTACGTTGTATCGAAATTTAGAATATAGATTAGATCAGAGTAAAATTTTAGGTTTGTTGCCAGGAATAAGACAGTCGTTTAGCCATAGACTACAGTGCACGTTAAGTTGGTCCCTTGTCACCAGGGCATGGCGCGTCCAAGGGTTGCGAGTGGAGAACGCGGCCTCCAGATGTGGAGAGTAGTTACAAATACGAGTATACTGATTGACCCGCGAAGTACAGCCGCCAAGCTTGTCGCTGAAACTGATGTAACTGATTCTTTGGCTGCTGATAGGGCCCCAGTGGCGATGTTTTGTAAGCATAGCAATGACAGGTTCCATGTAAATGGTGGGATATTTCCAGACAAGCTGCGCTACTGTCAGAGTCTCAACGAGGGCTTTGATCTTCGGAATAAGAACGCAGGAGAACAACTTTGTGCCTCCCAGTGCCCAGGGAACAGCAGAGCTAATGATCATGGCGAATCAGAGTGAAATAAGAATCGTTTAATTCAGATAGAAAGCAGACAAAGTTTGTCTTTGGGCAGGTGTTGTACCTTGCACTTTTGTTAAGACTATCTGTTTCACTTGTAGACTAAAGCAAAGCTTCTTAGGCTGGAATAGGACACGGATTACGTGTTAAGTAAAAATGTACTTTTGTGGGTGTAATTCAATTTAATGTGTGATGTCTTTATAACTTAGTTTGTAACTTACATATTGCTGACAAATTAAATGGCGTGACTGTGTGAACATTCAGCTACCTTATGGTTTAGAGGAAAACAAATAATAATAATAATAATAATAATAATAATTTTTAGTTGGCCTCATTTATTTTTCTTACATCTATTAAAGAACAGTTTCCTAGTTTTTAAAGAAAAGTTGAATATTTATCAGTTCACAGTGTTTGCTACATCATACGTACGTCACAAGCTGGATGGACGTATTAGCTATGGATGGGGCAGAAGTAGTTTTCTGTTTTAGGTGCCTGTCAGGATTGGCCTATCATGGGTTGTGCCTTCTGTAGCCCTATTCTTCCTCTGACTACATGTTGACTGCCACTTACGAATGCAGCACGTAATTCCAAATAACCACCCATTTGGTCCCTTACATTCTTTGTGATGGTATTTCAAGTCTGGCTCGGTCATTGTTTAAAAAATGAACTTTGTTTCACCAGCAGATTTTCTATAAAAAATGCTTGTCATTCTGATGTGGCAGCTCTTTTGTTCTCCAACGAGAGCGAGTAGAACATAAATACTGAGAAATAAGAGGGACACAACAATGGTGATGGCCAGAGGCGGCGCCAAACTTTCATCTAACTGCACATGTACCTGGAGTGGTGACATGGCCTCATTCGTTATTCTCTCTCCGTCTTTGTTTCCCTTGAAACTCCCTTCTCCCCTCTGGTATGCATGTCTGTTCCCATAGCGTAGTTATCTTTTGTGTACATTTAATCTCGATCTAATACGTGAAGGGTAGCAGGAGTCTGTGTGTACGTCTGTCTCGTCCAAATTATTTCAATACGAGGTTGATTTTCGTCTTTCAATATTGTAAACAATTTTCTAGGTTTAAATACTAGCAGTTACGTTTCTGTAAAATATTTTCAACAAAATTATTTCTGCTCAGTAATGTCCTGTTTCAGTTGTTGTTAAAAAGATATTTCTCTCATGTTCACGGACGATCCTTAATATCAAAGCTTTGTATTGAGAACGGAAGTGAATCTCAACCATGTTTCCTGCAAGAAGAGAAACTGGGGAGTTGTTTTATGTGGATTTTACGTATAACATGTTAAACATGTTAAACTGAATGCAGTGTAAAAATGTGCCATATTCACTACCTGCGGTAGAAAATTGTTATAATGTATCACGGCAATTCGAAGTAACAAGTACGACGTCTGACGCTGTTAAGTAACAGTCGTAACACAACGGCACGAAATGCTTTACCTTGTGTCCAGTAGATTTATCGAAATTTTATGTAATTTTATCTGGCAGAAAGCATGGAGGATTGCACAATTTTATTGGGACGAACGTTTCGTGAAGCGGAGCAAGCTAGATCTCTCGAAGTGTGTCAGTGGAGAAATACAAATAAGTCCAACACGTTTATACTGTAACCAGACATAAGATAAGTTACTTTCACGCGATGAACAGCACTGAAGTGTCCGTAGCAGCCGACTGGTTGTTTTGAGCTGTGCCAGTTGCAAAGCCAATGATATTGGCGTCATTTCCCAAGATTTATTAAGAAATAAATAATTCTCTTGAAGACATTGATGAAGCTACGTTGTCGACATGTACGCATGCACGCAATAGTGTCAGAACCTTTTGTCATGAACTTTGTGTTGTTCGTTGTTTTCAAGATGAATGACCACAATTTGTCGTGTAGCGAGTAGTATTTGAAGAAACGTATCGTTAGCAAGTTAACCCTTTAGAGTATCGTGGTTACTGTATGCACCGCCAAGATTCAGACTAAAAACTCTGAATGCTGTCTACACGTTTGTTTACTTTTGTGTGTTCCGTATGGTTCTTACAATAAACCGCCATTACTTCGCTGTACGTCATTAAGAGTTTGGTCTTTCTAATGCAAGCGCACTGTGTTCTCCATGAGGCAGGGACTGAATTTTTGCAAGTAATATGGATGCATTACATTCTTCAAGTGGTTAATGCGTAATCACGTGATGATTACATCCTTAAAAATTCAGATTAAGTATCTAAATCAGGGGTGCCCAGATTTTCCAAATGCCTCGGAACCACTTCGAAATTCTAGGCAACAGGAAGGTAGCATGAAGGAAGTTCCATGCTGAAGACCCACAAATATTAGGCGCCACCGTACGCAATGTAGTCACACGGGCGACCTGGCGCCTCTGGTTTGTGCATCCCTGATCTAAGTGCTTGTCTTTGTGGACCGGTTAGTCCACTGAGGTTCGTGTCTTTATCAGCCATTTAAATCACCATATTTCACCACAGTATTTTTACACCAGTTTAATTGTTTCGTACCGTAAAAACACAGATACACGGTTTCTAAGATATTTTTACTTCTAGCTGTTCTTTTCCCTTTTCATGGGACCACTTCGCTGTGTGCGAATAATTTCACATTCTGAGTGCAATTGTGAGGTTCCTGTGCTAACAACATCCAAGTACAGTTAACATCTGATTTTACTTTACTCGATAGCACTGGCACTTACCGAAATGCAGGCACACCGAAGCACATAACAAGCTCAAGGCTACTCTGGTGCACCACGCCATCCTCGCGCGTGGACACTGACTCTTTAGTGACGTTGCGCGCACCTGCTGTTGCCTTTTATACGTGGCCTACATCCTCCAGGATTGTTGCTAAGATTGTTTTCTTGTGCTGGCTAAAGGGGACAACCCCTCTCTGTTCTTGATCACCCATTGGCGGAGAAATTCTTCAAGCTGATGACGTCGATGCAGCTGTCATGGCCGCGTGCGCACGCGCTGACCTCTCAATTCCGAGCACATTCTGCGATTTAAGAATATTCTATCATCTGACTATTTCGTGACATTGAAGAAATTTTGTAACGGTGAAGAAAGAGCCAGTCCGTTAATTTGCGTATTCTCGGTTATCTTGTATCTCTTCCTCAGTTTACTTTCAATAGAGTGTAAATTCTCGGTAGAAAACTATTTACGAGTTTTATTGTTTTTTCGAGAGCAGTGCGAAACAACCCTTAAGATTATTAGATCACTCCATCTTCAGAATTCAGTTTTCAGAATTTTGAAATGTAATGCCGCATGGGAAAGCATAAGCCTATGTAGCAAAGTCTAGACACAACAACCGCTAATAAGATGCACTTTGGAAGTGGAATATTCTTTTCAGAAAGACTTGCCTTTCCTTGTAATCTCATCCGACTACTATGTAAAATACTGACTACTATCTCTTTTTCCACTAATCAGCATTTCCTTACCACTTCACTAAGTTTTATTAATTCAGTGAAAATAATTATAAATGTGCATTATTTAAAAATGTCATTTACGGAAATATATTTCCCGAAAGAGGAAGGAGACGAAACACATAGAAGTACGTAAGAGGGACCTTGGAAATAAATTACACTTCACTCAAACAACACAGTACACAGCATTCCACAGACATTTTGTCCATAGTGAAACATTCATATTTTCCCGAAGCGATATTAACCTAGTTTTGCCAGCATAATTTAATTTGAAATAGTAATTTCGTCTTAAACATTGGTATGATAAACGCCCGTCTTTGTGGTATGCCGGTAACATATGTGTGATGATCACTGCTTCGCAACTTGCGTTACAGTTTTCACTTTATACCGTGTGATCAAAGTGATCCTGTGTAGGATGTCCGTATCCAACAAATATCACGACCTTTCTGGGAGGGCAGGGTTTTCTAGAACCATGTCACAATGACTTTTGTTGGTTTCTTATATACCTAACACCTTTCGAAAACATTGAAAACATATCTTGTTAGTTCGCGGATCCATGTTACAATTGTTTGCTTCGTTGTGACGAAATAGTGACGTGGAAGACAAAGACTTTGGGAAAAGTAGCTCAATGAATCGAATATTCAACAAGAGATGGAAGAAAAAGAAGGGGGGGGGGGAAGGGGGCGGAAGTTTCTTAGGGCCATTAAGACAGTTAATGGCGTACGCGATGGCGCAGTTACTTGTGTCACTGCGCTACAAGCCGGAAGGTCACGGTTTTGATTCCCGATGGAGTCATTGGGATTTTCCACCATGGCCGCACTATGGCCATGGGGTCAACCCAGCTTCTAACAGAAATGAGTACCAGGGATGTCTCCTGGAAGTAAAGGCGGCCGGTGCCTAAGGCTGACAACCTTGCCACCCTCACGTACCTACTGGCCAGAAACTGTGGACTTTCCAGGCCTGTATAAGGATAGCTTTGCCTAGCGTTAAGACAATCAAATGTACGTTTTTCCAGGTTTTTCTTAATATTAATTTAATCACGTGAAATAGAATGATATTTGGGTCACGTAGCACGCATGGGAAACACAGGAAGTACGTGCGAAGGTGTAGTTGGTAATCATGGAAGGAAGAAACTACTTAGAAGAGCTGGGCGTAGATGGTAGCGTAATGTTGTAATTGGTCTTAGGGAACTACGGTGTGCGAGTGTGGGGTGATTTTACCATTTTCACGACAGAGTTCAGGTGAGATCCTTTGTGAACACTACAATACATCTTCAGGTTACATAAAAGGCGAGGCACGTCATTTGCTGATCGGCTGTTAACTTGACTGTATTCTGATGTGTGGAGTTATTTGGTTGGTGTTTGGTTGGTTACGTAGTGAGGTAGTTACTTAGTTTGTGCGTTGACTAGCTACTTAGCTGTTTTCTGACTAGAATTTCTTAGATTTAATTATCCGACCGCGGTGGTTGTGGCCATTAAAGAGTGGTTCCTGCAGCATCGACTGTTGATAGTTTTAAAATTACTTGCTCATCCAATCAAAAAATTCCCTCCTTTTGTGGAGCCCGCATGTTTGTTACTGTAGTTACAAGAATCCACGACAGATTTCATTACGAGCCACTTTAATCCGACCCCATCGTAAGCCAGTTACACATACTCCCAGTTTCTTTGTTCCAGATGGTCTGTTATTTTCCGTTCCTGTTTTTCGACTTGTTAAAAGTAATAAATTCTGTAACACTGATACAATACTTTAAGCTGACAATTTTATAACGGAATATGACTTTTTTGTAAGCCGTTCTCTTACGCAGCTAAGCATGTGCTGCTTGAAGGAATCGTCTATTATTTATTGAAACACCAGTACTCAAAAATCGCTTGCCAGTGACTCCTGTAATTATTTGTATGGGTATTACTATCTGCTGGAGTTAATTTACGACGGATTTAATTCGGTGAATATTTTTCCGTTAAAGAGAACTGAAAATTTTTATGGTGGAAGAATAAAAATAAGTGTTTATTTTCTTTTCTTGAATTCGGATACGCTGTGAAGCGACACCGGTTTTAAATAGGAAACCAGCTGTAATCTTGGGAACAGCTTCGAGTTTCAATGCTGCAGACTTATTGTTGTTTAAGCACAATATGTTGAACAATTTATTAAACGTGGTAAAAGTACTTAACATATCAATGCGTTGTTCGGTTTGTTATGCTTTTATTCTTAACGTATTTCGTTCTCCATTACATTTGACGAAGCGAGGGATTATGCTTTACACCCGGCGTCACACACCTAGAATGATAGATGCACAATTCGGAGACAAAACAGTATGTTATTATTATTATTATTATTATTATTATTATTATTATTGGTATTATTATCTAAATGCCGAAGTTGCTTCTGCTGCTGTGCAGTAAGTTCAAGTCTGTAGTTTCTCTCCTTCCGCTAGTCCTTAGTTACATGCTTAAATGTTAATTTGTGTGTAAAATACTACAAGATTTCAAAGCCGTTCTGTACAGTTTCAGTTTTCTGAGTTTCGGCTGCGTCTTTCTAAGTGATAAATATTTCAAGCAGAAGTTCTGACGGAGTAACTTACGGGGCTGCTGCCGTTTCTTATAGGACTGAAATAAAGTTGTTATTTAGGCACAAATTCGTTTAACTTTCTGGCATCTGGGATGGAACATACATTTATATTATTTCGTATCTCGCATCTCATTCCTTGACGTAGAAAAAGTCCTGTTATCTCAGAGACAAAAATTTGATGACATAGAACTCGCGGTTCTTTCTATACCTATATGTCTGAACTGTTCTTTTATCATTTTCGTGTTATCTTCGTTAATCGTTGGGATCTTCATTTGTCTCTTCAGGCCGGGTAATTGGCTGTGAACTGGAACAGTCTTTTTGAATCTACGTGTGCCTGTGTGATATAATGGAAACGGGCTGTCAGATCTGAACTCTAAGTCTGCATAGTTCCCGCGACATTTTATAATGATTTACGATAAACAATGTGGATTTTGAGATTTTAATAACAGATTTTTTCATGCGCTCTTGAAGATATTAGGCTGTGAGTGTATTGTCTCGTGCATCAGAGTAAAAAGCACTTTAACCTCCTAATTTAATTAAATTAGACTTTATTTAAGTTTGAATTACATAGTTGCTGACTCGTATAATGTCAGTTTGCTAAGGATTACGTTTCCCAGATAAATTTGTTGTCTCGTGTGCACTTATCATCGTAATGGTCACACGTGTATTCAAAATCAGCATTCAACAATTTACCTTCATACGCCCTTCTCTCGCAACTGAAATTTTAGTCTGTCTCAACCTCTTTACCACTTTCACCCAATCTAAGGCTAAATAAGTATTTTCCCACATGCATGAGATTAGTTTTATTTGTATGGTTTAAAATTATTCTATACGCTAATTACTTATTTCCTGTTAGCCATTTCTTAGTTAGTAAATCCTTCCTCCATTTTTTTCTTTTGTTTTCGTGCATCCTAAGTGTGTAAAAAGTGGCAGCTGCCTTTCTCCACCCCGTCTCTAAATCAACGCATTTTCCATTATCCGAATATTGACCATGTACACCCTTTCTCTCCTTCCTTCCATAACACCCCCTGTGTTTCTCCTTACCCTATGTGCGTTTCATATCCCGACAGAGGCACGGGTGTCATTTCATAATATAGTACCGAAACCATGCTTCCTGTTTCAATATCATTGCGTCTACTCTTAATGGCTCATTGTAAGCATTATATAGTCTTTATCATTCCCCACCTCTCTTTGTCAAAAATTTAAAGACATATGGCTTTTCCAATTCTTGATCTAGTCCTTCCAGTTATTATTATTATTATTATTATTATTATTATTATTATTATGCCTAAGTTACAATTCATAACCGCATCTCTAATTTCCACGTTATAGTTCTCAGCCAAACTTTTGGAGTTAAGTGTATTGTCCTTTTTATACTTTCGTTAACCCTCCACTTCACACCCGAAGGTTAATGCACTGCTGGAAGCATGCTCTAATTAACTCCTACTTAGCAAGAAATTCGGTCTCTAAACGCGAATGCACGTGACCACCTAATTTGGCGCGTTTGCAAAATTTCGAAGAGCGACTGTTAGGTTCGTCATGTCTGTCTGACTGTCTTTCCGTCCGTCTGTCTGTCTGTCCGTCTGTCCGCATGGAACAACTCGACTCCCACTGGATGGATTTTCGTTAATTTTGATATTTAAATATTTTTGTAAAATCTATCGAGAAAGTTCAAGTTTCATTAGAATCTGATAAGAATAACGGGTACTGTACATGAAGCTGTATGTACGTTTATGATAATATCTCGCTCAATTCTTCTTAGAATGAGAAATGTTTCAGACAAACGTTGTAGAGAAAATCAAAACAAACATTTTGTGTTGAATAACTTTTTTTCTGAAAGTCGTGCGGTTGAGGTATATAGAAAAATATGGTAGAGCCGGAGGGTCTACAGATGCTAATATAATACGGTGCATGCGCTTTGCATGCTGGATAACTAAAGCTACAAACACACACTCAGAGCGTGTAATACTTACTGCTTTTCCGCGGCAACAATGGTTACGCGAAGGTGCCTCAATGTTAACGTTTATACGTATAGTGCGTGTCTTGTTTCCAGTATTTACTGCCATGGCGCTGCATGATGATAAGGCTGCATTATTTATCAGAATGTGTATCAAGTAAGTAACTTGTGTGATTGTTTAACAACAGACTGTAAATTGTTCTCCTGCGATGGAACTGAGTCTGTGTCTCCCAAGTAACAATGCACAAACATTTAAAGTACTGTAAGATTACGGCTACTGCGTGGCTGAAATCGGACATGAACTTTGAAAATGGATCCGTGCCCATGCTTAGTGATACTGAGACCAACTGGAATCGTTCGTTGTTCTGTCCAGGATCTGCGGAGCACGGAACCGTTGCCTTGAATGTTTCGTGTTAGTTTGTTTTCCATGTTATTTCCATTAATACACTTTGAGCATCAGTTTCAAATGATCTCCACAGTTGATAAAGGGATGTGACGTTGCAGTTAATTATAGATTCTTTTGAAGTCAAACTAGGATTTCTCTGGATTTAGGTATCAGGCAAGAAGCTACGAAGTGTCTGAAGTGGCTGCTTCTCCTTTAAAGTGCCTCCGAGTTTCCTGTAATGAGCGAATCCTGGACGGGACTAGCATACGGTTGCGTGTAAGTGCAGCCACGACCTGTTTAACTGGAGTGACTGACCTCACCACACCTTGACCAGAGACGGGAGGGGAATCTTGACCACCCTACCATAGTCTTTTTGTCGCCTCAGTTATATAATTGTTTATTTGTTTCTGGACTTATTAATTTTGTATTTTCCTGCCTCGAGCTCGAGGGTGCTTCTGTGTCAGTTGGAGCAGATACACTGAGGTTCATTAAGGGCAGTTTACTTTTAATTTAACGAAGATGTACACCTGGAGAGATTATTTAACTTCGAATTATGTGAGACAGTGGCAGTAATTTAGATTAATTTTATTCTTCTAATTGGCTAACATAGCCGATCCATTGGCCGATCCCAGTGGCCGCGCGGTCTAAAGCGTGGGTCTGCGGCCGTTCGATTGCTGGGATTGTGGGTTCGAATCCGGCCGGGGGCATGGATTTCTGTCTGTTGTGGGTGTTGTGTGTTATCAGGTAGAGGTCTCTGCGACGAGCTGATCACTTGTTCAGAGGAGTCTACCGGCTGCGTGTGTGTGTGTCTGTGTGTGTGTGATCCAGAAACCTCTACAATGAGGCGGCGTACGCCCGATTTGGACTGTTGCGCCACAGGAAAGGAAAAACCTGATCCACCGATAGAATTAACCACAGATAAACAATCATCTATGGTCCTTTTTATGTTACTGTGATATTTACAGAAGGCCCACTGTGTAGAATGGCGTTAACTCTGTGAGAAAGACGAGAGTTTACTAATGGGTAAGAATTATTCAAGGTCACTGGACCAGTGTTGTAACTAATGTGCCTTATGGTCGGCCTTTGTCTATACCGTCTCTTGAAATCATTTAGCAGGTCGACCAACGTACGGGTATTTTGCACAGTGGAGCCAGACCTTTCATGCAAGTCAGAGAGTAAATGGTGCAAGATCAGATTAATGCCCAAATAAAACGTTTTGCCACGCGTGAAACAAGTACACTGACACGGAGGGCGATTACTAGTCGTAACACTGTGTGATTCTTGTCTGAGGGTTTTATACACATGACTAATTTTATGTGCGTCTGCAAAGTTGCAAAAAGCGACTGTTAGCTTCGTCATGTGTGCCCATCCGTGGAACAACTCGGCTTCTGCTCGACGGATTTTCGTGAAATTTCATATTGGTCTGTCTTACTAAAATCGGTAGAAAACTCAAGTTTGTTTAAACTCGAAAAAAGGCACGTACTTTACATGAGAACGTACTTTGGTTACTAACGTTATCATGATTACCGCGATAGTAATCGATACCGGTAGCAGTCGATACTAATCTGCCTTATATCTTCATGCGGAATTAAGGAAAATAAAAACGTGTGATCGTAATAGTTATTAGTTATTGAATACATTTAGGGATAGGCCTGTGAAGTTTGGTCTGCAGACAGATTGTGAATATGCCGACAAGCTCTGTACCAGCTGTTGTTTTCAAGTCATAAGCTCGTTGGGGGTGAAGATCTGACCTTACGTACTTGTATGACCGACACATCTAACAAAATAGCGTAGATATGTAAGTAGTAAGTTCTGCAATGAAATGTGAGAACGTACGCTGATAACAGTAGTAAGTACTGTGAGTAGTAGTAGTAGTAGTAGTAGTAGTACTACTACTACTAGTAGTAGTAGTAGTAGTAGTAGTAGTACTGTAAGTAGTATGCACAACTGTGAAAATAACAAAATGTGTGGGCAACTTGGCTTAAGTGGCTTCAGTGGTATGGCCATCTGACAAGAGTCCGGCACCCCGAATGCAACTCAGTGTTACATCATAAGTACATTTCCTATCTTTTTTTTACTTATTTTTATACAATTCTAAAGAAGACTTCCGCTGGTTAGCCGCATCAGGTAATCACCTCATTTTTGGGAGTTGAAATCAGTTAGGCCTGTATGCGCAAGCGTCATTATTCATTGGCATTTTGTCTGTCGACGTATTTAGTGTCGCCTTGTCTCTTTTATTTAAATCTGCTTTCACTTAATTCCGTCACGTTCATGGAATGCGCGCAGTTACGTAGTAGGTTCGCCATGTTGTCTTTGTGTAGTACGAAATATGTTGAAGTACCTGTTAATTTTCATGTGCGTGTAAAACTAAAGTGACCTGATAGTTCTGAATACAAAGCGAAGAGACAGGCCTCATACGGTCGTAGTATGGCACCACAGCAGCGATCGCGTTTAGTACCTTTAAAATTAAGGATATATTTCATCGCAATCTTCAATTTGTTGTTCTGCTTTCGTCATGTTATTCGACGCTATATAGTCTGAGCTATTTGAAGGTTCGTTAAGTGAACCGTGAATGAATAAACATATAGCATAAATAACTTCACAGCGAATTCAGACAGTATAGTTTACAGGGGTCATACTATTTCTGCTGGCTGCAGGTAATGAGATTATCCGGCGGGGTTGTCTGCTGAATCCCCTAAATACCGCTTGTCTTAAGCTGCAAGGAGCCTTGATCCAAGCGTGAATCGGGGTCGCAGCGACTGGGATTTCTTCCTTCCAGGATAACCTAGAACAGTGTTTTCCAAAATGTTTGCTCGCAGACCCCTTCTGGCTTCGAAAGATAAACACGGATCCTCATATTCGTGCACACGTAAAAGTACACTGCCCGAATGATAGGTATCCAAAATGAGACATTTATATCTGAGAGCTGATTTTAGACAGCTACGAATGCATACCCCCGTAGCATGAGCAACAATGCATTGCATGATTTGACCTTAGTTAAACTGACTGTCGCTCGCTTCGTGGGTACAAGGGGTTTATTAGTAAGCTGTTCTAACGGTCATACGATTTAAACACATCGCTAATTACAGAAGTTCCGCAATTATTTTAACAAACGTTATTCCTTTAATTAAAAATAATTAAACTTCAGAGTAGCCATTACAGAAATGTACCATGGATGCCCTGTGAATTGGTGGTGGATCCCTTGGCCTGCGCGGAGTACATTCTGGGAACCACTATCCGCTTTTATTTTGTCACAACTTGTATTTATGCAGCGTAAAGAAGTCGAATTACAAGACGAAGAGAATGGCTAATTACTTGCGAGATTTAATGTTGTCATGGTGGTGACTATGGTGACTATTCTAGTTTGTCATGAAGTTTAGAAAATTAAAGACGATACGGAAGAACGTTCTGCCTTCAGCTACAGAGTAGGAAAGATGACGTACCCTGAAAACGGAGGCACAAGAGTGTGAAGATCGGGAGAGGAGTCAGACAAGGATGCTGTTTGTTACCAGTTTGTTCGACTTATGCAGCTGGTACTTTGCCGAAGAAGGTCTTGAAGAGTCTGGAGAATTGAAAATAAAAGGACAAGTAATTCGCACTGTGAAATGTGCAGATGACCTTGTGCTACCGGCTAAGGAAGAAACGATACCGCAAATCATGATTGATGGGCTTGTTGAAGTTGAAAGACGGCGTGGAATGAAAATGAATGTGGAAAATTTAAGGTAATGAGAATCCTAAGCTAACCATCACCAATACAGATTATGATAGGTCAAAGACAACTGGAGAATGTGGAATACGTGTATTTCAATTGTTTGGGTAGCCTGATGACAAATAATGCAAGATGTACACGTGAAATTGAATCTAGGATTGCCATGGCAAAAGTAGCATTCCAGAAGACGAAGACTATTTTACCAGCAGATTGGACTCGAATGTAAGGAAGAAACTATTGAAATTCAACATTTGGAGCATATTGTATGGTTCTGAAACTTGGACACTTCGGAAAGTAGACCGTAAATCTTTTGGAAGTTTTGAAATGTGGTGCTCGAGAAGGATGGAAAAGATCAGTTGGAACCATGTGAGAAAGGAAGAAGTATTACGTAGAGTCAAGGAGGAAAGGAGCATTGTACATTCTACGTCCTACATACTCGAAAGAGGAAGCACTATGTCGCACTGTGTGGAGAACTTGCTTTGGAATAGGCTGTACCTGTCGTAAGAGAGACTAGGCAATGAATGAAGTATTGTGTATAGTACTGTGTATACATCGTGGTAAAGTTTGGAAAAGTAGATTTATGTTCCTAGTAAGCCTCGCGCTACAAGAGAAATAGCAAAAACCCATTTGGAGAATATGTGTACTCCGAATTCGAGTATGTCTTTCACGTTTGGCGTTTCTTGCTTTTCGATTGGGTTGCGCAATTATAGTTACCAACGTTATCACGGTTCCGGAGGAGCTAGGTTCCTCCGCCTTACGATCAGACCAATCTAAGCAGTTCTTCGACTTGCGAGATGACCCGATTGTATTGTATTACACGCGTAACTGAATATTATATATGATATGATATATCGAATTTCATAGAGCCTGAATATGGAGACAGGAAAGTTCTGGAATAGCATCTTATTTCAGACCGTGACTGCTGCCTTCTATGTCCTTTTCAGTTCATTTTTTGTTACCATCCAATTATTCGTTTCTATGTAGTCTGTGTTACTGAGGGCGTCGTTAAATAAACTACAGACCTGAAAACAGCAGTGTAATTGGTTTTTTTTTAAATACGACCACCTTTATTTTATAACAGAGAGGTACACACATAAATTCTCGGCTGCGTTTGCCGGGTAACACTGTTCGTGGTTTCATGATTTGCCCCAGAAAGATTCTGCGATGTCTTTAAAGAGGATATTATAGTCGTCTTGTAAGGCTTGGCGACTGATAGCTCGTTCTCAGCCTACTGTCACATGTTATAAACAAGTTTTGCTATGGTAAATTCTTTAGATTTTATTTGTCGTCACTGAAATTACGTGTGATGTTGAACAGTGTCCACACCTTCCGAGCACACCTTAATAGGTGTCAGGGTGTTGCAATCAGTAGAGTTTCAGATTTACATCCTTGATGAAGCGGGTTCTGTCAGATTTAAAAACGGAATTTGTTTGTATGAAACTAAGTTCCTGAAGTGACACTTGACATTTCTGAAATCCCTACGAGGAAGTTTTGTCCATCGGCATTGTGATGGGAATTTAAACTGGAAATCAAATGCCTTTTAAGTCAATAATCTAATTTAAACTATGCCACATAGTATCACACTCGGAAAATGGTTGCTCTCTTCCGGTAGGCTTATTTTCATTCCAGGAGTGGACCAATAGAAATAGTTCTGCCTGTCAGCCTATCCGTTTGTACGCATGGTATTTCATGTGGCGTGTTAAGTTCAGGTGTGTCGAATTGTGGTTAAAATGGGGCAACAGTAACGGACCCTTATTACTTAGACACGTTTACTGTCCACTTTGAGTTTATTTCGCTTGTAACTAGTTACGTACTTTTCAAAGTGAAAAATGTATTGAACAGAAGTTACTAAGTACCATAAACGTTATCACACATTTTATGTCCAATGCACTTATTCCGCAAGTATTTACTTTTTCGAGCCAATTTAGTACGTGGGCAAACACGCCAGATTTATTACGCTGTGCGTGAATTTCCTAACTTGTATTCTTAGGTTTGTTTGGAAAGATTACGATGTATTTATTTCTTTAAAAGTGAAGAGTCTGGGAAAAACATGCACAGAGTATTTGGACCTAAGAAGAACAACTATACAATAGGGCGAAGAAAAATGTTTAATGATCCTCATGACTTGTACTCGTCACGAAATATTACTGCGGTGATGGACGTGAGGAGGATGCCGTGGGCGGAGAATGTAACACGCATGGGAGAGACGATAAATTCAGATAGTATTTCAGTCCGAGTACAGCTTGGTAAGCCAAGGTATAGATGGGAGTATAATTTTAAGACTGATGTCAAAGAAGTAACATGTGAAGGTGTGGGCTGGTTTGAATCGGTGGGTTGTATTTCGGTTCACGTCTCGCAAGGTGGTTCTGATGAAGATGAAGGCTGATGGTGAAAGGGTAGTGAAGACTGTCATGTCTTCACCATTCAGTGCTTATCCTGATGTCTTGAGGTCAGTCAGGTGAAAGCCCACCTACAGCAGCTGTATTATCTGTTCACCACCCATCAGGTATTCACGTATACTTGTGCTTGGTGTTCCTCATCACCCTGATTGTTTCTTAAAGTAATGGTTGAGAATGATTAATTGCCATTTATGCTGCAACAGAAGGAGCTGTGATTCATTTATTTTTTTGCATATATTACAATAGTCGGTAATCCTAATGAATGTCACCGGTTCATGTAGCTTCACATATTGCTATCTAGCCGAATGCTTCATTGTTTGCTTCTTATCCGAGTATTTCGCTGTGGAGGGTAGCTGCTGTTGTATCGATGTTCGTATTTTCATGAGATGACCATTGGCTGGTTATTAACAAGCATTATTGTCATTCGTATCTTTACCTGACTACTAATTGACAATGCCTGTAGCTGAGAGAGTGAACTGTTATATTGAAGACTCGTCAAATAGGAAGTGTTATAGAATTTTGGCAGCAAAACTTGAAGGAGAGGGACCAGATAGGCATTATTGAGAAGATAGTACTAAAACTGATCTTTATTAAACGAAATGGGAGGTGTAGATTGCGTTTGTGTGGTTCGGCATAGGAACCAGTTATAGGCTGTTTTGTAAACACGATAATGAATTTTCAGGTTTTTGTAAGGCGGAGAATTTCTTTACTGTCAGGAAAACCATTAGCTTCTCAAGAAAGGGCCTGCTTCGTGGAAGTCTTTAAAATATTAGAATATTTGGTATGTTATATTTGGAGGAGGCTGTTCATTATTATAATATGTACAGTATTTCTTTTTTATGCTTTGAATTTACACGTATATTTTTTATTGTATATGTATTTCTTGTGGAATAAAGTAAGCTTCAGAGACGAAAGTATTGTTTTTGTGCGTGCATACGTGCGTGCATGCGCGCGCGCGCGCGCGCCTGTTTCTTGAACCACTCAAATTTTAACATATAATATGAGCTTTTGAACTTTCTGAATGCCAGCTTTTTCTGTTCTCTTATAAATTGTGTAAATCAGGTAGGACGGAAGAGCTGACTGTCTTATTGATGGACAGGCATAAACATAGTTTTTGTTTAAGTGTCTCCAAAGCTGTGGAAGCTTAAGGGATAAGACTGTTGAAAATAAAATATGTTTCTGCTTCTTGTGAGTGTGTTTGGAAACATTTCCCGCTTCCATAAACCATTAGCGAATTTCGTTTGAAATGCGCTCAAAAACACTTGTAGGCCCTTATGTGAAATGTTGTTGCCCGAATTTACGTAAGTTTTTGCCTCAATACATTGTAGTAAACATCAAAAATCTATTTTGTGGTTTTTTAGAGTTGTAAAACGAAAAGACAGACAGACAGGCCTGGAACAGCGAATAGGTGCATTTTTGCAAATCTTCGGTACGAGTACGCCAAAATTGAAAGCATTCTTCCACGTAGTCAGACACACCAATGCATGGAATTACGGTAATTGAGGCAGTAGTCACTGCTGACTGTAACTGACACAATGGACTTACGGCAGTTGAGGCAGTAGTCACTGCTGACTGTAACTGACACAATGGACTTACGATAGTTGAGGCAGTAGTCACTGCTGACTGTAACTGACATAATGGACTTACGACAGTTGAGGCAGTAGTCACTGCTGACTGTAACTGACATAATGGACTTACGGCAGTTGAGGCAGTAGTCACTGCTGACTGTAACTGACATAATGGACTTACGGCAGTTGAGGCAGTAGTAACTGCTGACTGTGACACAGTGGACTTAACGGCAGTTGAGGCAGTAATCACTACTGACTGTAACTGACACGATGGACTTAACGGCAGTTGAGGCAGTAGTCACTGCTGACTGTAACTGACACAGCTACTTACAGTAAGCTTAGGTCTAACAATACGATATAGGTTGGCCATCGACTCGCGAGTTCTGGGCGGACGTGGATAACAGTGTGCCCCCTTACCCGCCAGTCCACTTCATAAGTTAACTTATCCTTAAGAGAACTCAGTTGTTGAATCGTGGAAAATAAACATCTCGCACCGAACACCTCGATGGGGAAATTGACATCAGCTTTCCTGAGGTGTCGTGTTGAAATCTCGAACTTCAATCCGGCTGTCCTGTTCGAGGTGCTGTTACGACTTGCTTCAACATATCAGTGAAAATTACGTGATGTTATACCGAAATATTCCATTATCTCTTGCACGTCCTTTTCAGATCATCGCTGGTAAGTCGTTTATGTTTTATACGTTACATAAGTTAGGCAGTTACAAAAGCATGCTCTTAAGTAAAGAAAGAATAAAAGTTACTGTCGTCAATGATATGATGCCGTGTAGTTTTGTAGATAGGTACCAATGTGTCGGAGGAACTTCCTATCTACATCCTCAGGATAGCAGAGTAAACCGTAAGTTCCATCCCTTCTCGATTTTTGCCCGTACCCTCTCTTTGGCCAAGATGAACCATTTCAGAGGCACAGTCTTCCATGTGCTCCCTACCGACTCTTCTCCCTGTCCTCCCTTACCTGCAGCTGTACCTTCCTTTGTCGCGCAGCTTATGCCTCTGGCATGATGATGGGGGCAGTAGGTTCCTCAAACACTTTTGTGGTCAGCTACCAAACTACACGGCGTCTCATCTGAGACGACCGTGGTCTTCGCATTTACCGCTGAGAGAACTCCTAAGATCGCCCAACCTGAGATGAACTAGGATAACTCTTTTAGAGCAGTTCTGCTGTTGCAGTTATACGTACACTAGACTTAAAGTTATCAATTGACACTGTTTTCATGAGGTTTTACGTTTTCACGCTGTGCCTATGACTATTACTGTCTTTACGGTGCGACGTCATGTAGTATGGCCGCTGTATAAAGACTACGTGGATTCGGAACCCAGAAGACAGCAAAGTTTAACCTTTTTCCCATTACCGTCTTCCAGTAATTGCCTTCCCATTGTTATAAGGCCACATATGGACAGATTTTTACTTAAAGCATTTAATGACTGAACAGACGTCAAGCGAAGGATGGCACCGGTGCCATGAAGAATTTACGCAGTGCATCTTTTTTAAGTAAACTTTGTCTGCTCAATTTGTTTATTAGCCCCTGAAAGGTGGAATATTGATAAGCAGTTTGTGTTGTGACATTGTAGTACTTGGAAACAGTGTCTCCTGTTTTCGACGCGTGAACTTAAATATGTAACAGGATATTCGAGTCAGCGTTGGGGAAATCCCTCAGTCAAGGGGTATGTTGCAAGTTCGTTACCCACAGTCGCTGTGTAATTCAAAAGTCTCTGCTTGTATAGTGGAGAAGTTATGATGACTAATGCCGTCCAATTTCTAGACGAACTCTCAAAGAATCAACGAAAGTTTGTCAGCAGAGCCATGAAGATATTCTACAAAAGCGAGTAGTATACGCCACCCATTACTTGATGCGTCTTTGCCGTTAAATGTGTAAGAAGTGGCTTAAAGTTTCTGCAGTGACAATGATCAATTGTAAGACTTTGCATGATTGATAACATTACAAATTAACGGCTGTGTGGTATTTACTTTAACGTATATGCAACTTTTATCCTTTCGCTTAGGCCTATGTTACATACTGTACATAATTCTTAATAAGTTGGTCACACCGAAGATGATAAAATGGCAGGAAAATAAACCAACGCGGTTCATCATGTTCTATTTAATTACTAACGATGCAGCATGTTTCGGCCAAAATATAAAATATAGAGTGTACTGTGTTGGTCTGTTTTTCTGTTATAGACCCTACCGAAGTACGCTGTTGTATTATAGAGTTATGAGATTGGTTAGGCATGTAGCACGTATATTGGAGCGGAGAAATATACACAGAATTTTAGTACGAAAACTAAAGAAGAACTTGGAAGATCTGAGCTTAGAATGGATGACAATATTGAAGTGGTTCTTAAAGAAACAAGTTGTGAGCGTTTTAACTGGATGTGTCTGGTTGAGGAAAGTTGGCTGTGTGTTGTGAACCTAGTAATTAGTCCTGTGGTCTGCTAGAGAACAGGAATTTCTTGACCAGTTGAGTGACTCTTAACTTCTTAATTGGCGCTGTGCTCCATGGAGTAATGTATTCGCAACTCGAAAGCTTCGGCCATCTACATCCGTATTTTGCCGATCTCAGTAGCTGCGCATTTTAACGCGTGGGTCTGTGGCCGTTCGCTTGCTGGGATTGTGGGTTCGAATCCCGCTTGGTGCGTGGATGTCTGTTTCTTGTGAGTGCTGTGTGTTGTCTGGTACAGGTCTCTGCGCTGGGCTGATCCCTCGTCCAGAGGAGTCCTACCGAGCGTGTTGGGTGTAACTGTGTGTCAGAAGTGAAGCGACAATGATGAGGCCCTGGCCCACTCGGGGCTGTTGCGCTGTTAAAAAACATCCGTAAATTGCTTTTATTTTTGGGAACAGGATGTTCAGAAAGCTCTGAAGCAGCTCTGGGATGTTATTGCCAGCTGAAGGGACGCTGTTGTGTGTTTCTGCTGTTGATATTTCTACACAGAGTATCATTGTAGTGACTAGGCTACGGACAAGATGATTGACGACTGGGGGTTAGGTTTCCAGAGACTTCTATATCCTGTGCTGTGTTGTGGCGGTCCATATTTAGTTTAAATTTAAATAACGTGCCTTAGTTTAATTGCTTATGCAATTAGTTATTATTCTTGCTATAAATCTAAATTTATTTATTTGTTTATTTATTTAAGAATTTACTTTTTGAATTATGTGGTAGTAGAGACGCCACGTTTTCTCCCATGCAAGCTGTAACGTGTCAGCTGTTGGTAGACGTGCGTGTTAACGCCTGTGAATTTAATCCAAAATATTCTACGCTTTAAACACGTCTAAGTAATTACGGTCTGTTAAATCGATGTTTTAGTTTGTACTTAATTCCAGTAATAAAAGGTGCTTGTGTAGTGGTTATAGTTGTGGATCAGTGGTTGTGCTTTGATATCAGCATTCTCAGACAAGGCTTCTAGAAATTTATACGCAGAAAGATGTGAGGAAAATGTTAATAAATATCTAATTATTAAATATGGATTGTGTCTGCTATTTACATGTGATTAATAAATGCCAAGCCTTCAGCGGTAATTTGTATGTAACATTTAACTGAATGGCTTTGCAGCAGTGTTTTTGGCCACCTGTTTTAGCCTATTCAAATGTTGCTAATTACAACTCTGTCGGTGACTGAAACCAGTGAGAACTATTTCTCTTGACCCGATTGGCGATTGCACGCAGTGAAGTAGCCAGTATGTGTTTCACTTTTATTCACCATGTCTGAGCGTAGCCTTGCTTTTCGAAAGGAGAGGTGAATGTTTCTTCTTTACCTGCAATGAGTACCTAATCGAGATGAATGAACAAAAGGGTGCTCATGAAAATACTTTCCAGTTTTGAATCCGCTGGCATGCAGGTACTTTCCAGATGCGTTATTTTCATCATCGTACGCATGTTCTTACGGAGCAGGAAAAAAAAAGTTTGTCGCAAAGCTGATGGCCAGTATAACACTACAAAGAATGAGAAATCAGTGTATGTATATTTTGTTAAATACTATCCGCATTATAAACGTTTCGAGTGAAAGTTGTTGATCTGATTAACGTGTAGAGTTTAGGTCGTGAAACACTCTTCTGGTTATGAATATCTTTTGAGATAACTCTTGTCTTGCTGGAGTAAAGAAAGCAATGTGTGGACTGCCTCACACGCTTTGATTTTTATAATGCTGCAGGTACAATAAGCGCTCAGTAAATGCTGCAACTTTAGACAGTCATCTGTTTTATACATCTACAATCTATAGCAGGGGCCGGGATAGCGTAGACGGTACGGCGAGTCGTTAGGAGCTGGACTGTTCGGGGGTCGAACTCCGGTAGGGGAAGGAGATTTATTCTTCACTACCCACGTCCAGAACGTCCCTGGGGCCCACCTAGACTCCTGTACAATGAGTACCGGGACTTTTTCTCGGGGATCAAGCGGTCGATGCCTTGCGTTACCTCCCCTCCCGACCCCAGCCCCATATAGTGCCGAGGTTAAGACTGTGTACACTTATACCACCAATCCCCCACTTTCACTTCATAGAATGTGACGGGTGACCTTTACTACCGATAGCGACGGGGTCACAGATCAGTACGCTCCGCGGGTGCGCGGGTTCAATCCTAGACCAGTGTATGTGGGATTTGTGTGGGACAGGTTTCTGTCCCAGTACTTCGGAGTGCACCTGTCAGTATCATTCCACCAGTACTCCTTACTAATTCAGTCATTTATTACCGGCACTATAAGAATTTATTAGTTGACAGCGTCATTAACTAATACGATTAAATATACCTTCTATATCGCATTTATCGTATTGATATTGTCATGATCATATAAAGTAGTTTAGCCTGATTGTAAAGCGTTCTGACGCTTGTGTACCTTATTTCACTTAGGGTTCCTGGACTTAGCCCATCGCTTCATATTCAAAATACACCGCTTCTTATATTATTATATCGTGATATGCCTATAAAGGCTGAAACGAAATCATCTCTGTTCTAAATTAACCATGACGCTGCGAAGACGTAACGCAAAGTGGAGTACAGCTGTACGTATCTGGACCTCTGTACGAGATATGTATCAATGATCAGCTTGACACTCCCGCCTCTATAATCATGGAGAAAGAATGGACAGGAGGCTTGGGTAGGCGTCAGAGCCTGTACAGACGTTTGCGTTTTCATGACAAGGTGATTAATACATTAACGACCGGACTGGTTTGTACGTTAATCAAACGTGCGGCTTCCTACTTCACGGTTGAAGGTGAAAACTGTATGTAACTCTAAAATGCTGCTCTCCACGTACAAGACTTCACGGTAACGCAACGCAGAAGAAGCCTAAACTCTCACTGCTGTGAACAGTTCAGTACACGCCAGAGTGATATTACTTACTGGACACCCTATTAAGTTAGGTGTGCATTTTGTTGCGCTGGGCTCGACTCGGTGCCAAGTTTGTTGTCGAGCTCCACGCGTTTCGCGAAGACGCTTTGTGTTGGCTCCTACTTGTTTACACCTCGCGTGGAACATAGCGATAAAACCGGACCGAGATCTTTGAAATGTGAAACCTCGTCGTTTTGTCGCTCTCATTGTGCCAAAACTGACCTGATAACATGCCTGTGTTCTGGCCCATGGCGGCTCTTCCTTAATTTGCCCGAAGTTCTGTCAAAATATTTTACATAGCAGAGTCCATGCGTGACCCTCAGAAAGTGAAACTTCGGGGAAAAACATCAGCCTATGCGATTAAATGAACGGAAAGCTGTCTGTGAAGAAGTACGTGGGAGGTGCTTAAATCTGTGGCCTTGATTGATTGTGTTAGTCTTGGGCATATGAAAAGTAGTGGCAGGAATCAAGCAGTTTCTCTAGTGATGAGCTGCATTATTCATTCTGATCGGTCAGTGTCGTAAAACAGAACTGTTAGAGACGGTAGCCATTTTTAGACACTTTCCACCAGAGTGTGTTCAACTGTCGAAACATTGGTCGCTAGTTTTGTATTTTATATTTTATTTTTGGTTGCTAATGTTAACTGCTCCGTTTATTAATTTTAAGTTATCAGTAACCATGCTAGATATGGTAGCTAAAACCAACAAAGGCACACAAGTGTACGAAAACATATTTAAACGTAGTAATGCCTCCGACATGTTTCGCCCGCTCATGTGGCCATCCTCAGGGAGGTGCTTAGTGGCGGAAACGTATAGGTGTTACTACGTTTATACTATATTTTCATAAACTTATGTACATTTGTTGGTGGCGGTCACCATATGCTCCATTTATCTCTATGTTCTGACAAATCGTGTGGTGCGTGGCAAGTCTAATCGGGGCTTTAGTACGTAAACTTTAAATTGTGACTCAAAATATGTTTGTCCCCATCTCGTTTATGTGTACAAAACTTATGCTATGTAAATTGTGTATTTGGCCCCTTAAAGTCAGGAACTTAATTAAAGAAATGCATAGACTCTCATAGTAATGTGGTTATATGTCGATACGGGTGGCCGTGCGGTCTAAGGCTTATGTCTGCTGCCGTTTAGTTGCTGGGATCGCGAGTTCGAATCCTGCTGAAAACATGGATGTTCCTCTCTTGTGTTTGTTGTGTTTTGTGTAAGTAGCGGCATCTGCTGTGAGCTGATCATAGACGAGTCCTACAGGATGTGTGCGTCTAATTGTGTATGATCTAGAATCCTCAAAACTAGTTGGCCTAGGCTCGATTGGGTCTGTAGCGTCAGAAAAAATAAATCTAGCAGCACACAACTAAAGATTGTTAAATTACTTTTGTATTACCACAGTATCTATGCTATGTTAATTTTGTGCTATTGACGTGCAATACTTACGGCATGAAGGAAATAGCGGACGAACGCGCGACAACTATGGTAACATTGCTGTGGTACGTCCTTTATAAAATTCCGTTTTTCTGTCGCAAAACCCACTACTCTTCATTACAAATAAGAGTAGCTTTATGCTGTTTGGGGAAACACGAGTAATCTCACTGCATTATGAAAATCTTATGAAAACCATAAGTAAACTCTGTGGGTGGAATTTCTATTATTCGAATATTCACTAAGTGGCAAGCCTGTGTATAGTGACCATTGTTCTGTAAAAGATCAAATAACCAAATAATCAGCAACATTTAAAATTGAGAGTAACCTATTAACAGTTTTTTCCTCACATATATTTATCAAGCTTCCTGGACCGTACGCAGTAGTTTAACTGTAATGGTCTCATGATTGAGGGTGTAATTGGTTACACAAATTTCGCCGTCATTCCGATACTGACGCATTAACATGACGGTACATGAGCACAACCGCCTGTACGTTATGTTGGCTGTTTTATTCCTCCTGAAACTCTGAGCGAAAGAAACTACTGCAGTAATTAGCCATAAGTGACCAGCACTGTAACGGATTACCGGTTTCGCTTTATTGGTATGGCTATTAATATCTCCCAGGGAGGATTGTTTGAGCAATTGGCTGTCGAGTACTGCGCCTACTACAGGATTCATTCACCATGTCACAACACCTCACATCATGCTGAAGGATACGTGACTTCTGCAGTAAGATTATGGCCTGCCATCTTTTGATACTGCGTCTGAAAACTCTGCTTATTGCTGTGGCATATTAGGCACCTTTACGTGGATTACAGGTTATGGGGTCATTGAGGGTACCTACCACTCTTGATTTGCGTACTGCATTATTATTAAAGACGTATAGGGTATGGTTAAGACTTTTGAGTGACAGTAACGCTATACTCAGTGCGTTCCCAGCTATTACCTTCAAGGTTTCAGTTTCGTATTCAATGAATGCTTTCGTGTAGTAGTAACATGTCAGTAGTTTCACCTGCTGTCATCATCACACTCCAGTAATGTAGGCTATTACGGAAGTGGTAACAATGTATTTATTATACACCTGCTTAATGTATGTTCCGTAAAGTTTTTATTTACAAATACAGGCAATGTTACCTCCGTTCTAAACTTGTCTTTACCGTCACTTGTTCATGTTTTCTTATCAGCAGTGCACTTTATTTTCCAGCGTCAGGAAAGAACTATATTGAAGATGCTGGATGCTACTGGATTTGCAGACAGTGGTGTTGCGCTTAACGCTATTGTGTGTGTGTGTGTGTGTGTCTGTGTGTGTGTGTGTGTGTGTCTATGACGAGTACATGGTTATCGCGGGCTTTACGATGGCAGTCTGTAGAGGAAAGATGAAAAGTAATTTGTCTACATTTATTTTTGTGTTAGTTCAAGCTTGTAAGCTAGACCTGTTGATTGATAATGAAACTGCAGCGTCGTTACTTCTTGTTATTTGGTTTTAGTGTTGTTAACATTAAGGGCTAATATTAAATTAACCCTCCACCGTCCGCCCTTCTCCAGGAATATGCAGCAGATACCTACATATCTACCTTGTGAAACTGCAGCGCCTGCGAAACAGCGTCCTCCGAACGACTGACAAGTTCCCAAAGGCGCAGAGCTTTCCGCGATTTGCATGTCGCTTTCAGAATTCCATACTTATGTGATTTCATCACAAAATTTTGCATGTACGAAGCAGATGCCCTACAAAGTTGTGACAATGAGGGTGTTCTCAAAACTGGAAAGGCGAATCCCAGCACAGACAACAGCAGCTTATGACCTTCCATAGTTTAAGCTGCTTTTGTATACAAATTGAGTACGCAAGTAGTAATTTGGTAATATAAGGCATGACCTGTGCACGGCCTGGACTAGTGGAGGCTGTGTATGTTTTTTATAATGCTAAAATTATAAATAAGGTGGTATTTCGGTAATCAAGATCCCTGTAATCAGGATCCCGCGTGGTCCGGTCAGTTTTGGGCCAACCATACCCCACTATTTTCGATTGAAATTATTATTACAGAATATTATTGTTGTTGTTATTATCGTACAATATTGTGTGTATTATTAGCGCTTTAAGGAGTTTTAGTTCAGCACCGAATGATGATCTTTTGTATGTTACTTATGCCATGCATTTTCCCCTTCGTGGTCCGTATTGCCGGGTCATCCGAACCACCCCTCCCCCCATACAGTCCGCATGACCGAGGGACTGCTGTAGGCTAGTGCAAACTAACGTAACTGTCGTCGCTGTACAAATATGTACACAAGACAGACAAACGGACAGACCCATTCTGTAATGTAAGAAGCGACAGAGAGTAACTTCGAGGTCAACGCCAAGACTGACTGTCGATTGTATCGTTGCTTTGACGAATTAATCTTCGTAGGTTTAAATAGTTAAAATGTTTCAACTCAGGAAACTCTAAAATTTTGTGTTTTCATTGTAATAATCATGACGCATACGACAATGCTATGTGACTGCCTGTAATTCCTTCCCCTTAATGTCTTGTCATTGTAGTCAACAGCACAGAGGTACGTACTATTGTTACGCGTGCATAGGCTTGACCGCGTGGAGAATCTCTGTCCCTCAGACTGAATGTACTCAGGACAACACGGAAAGGCGCGTACATATACCCAACCCAGAGCTGAATGTGAACGTGCGCACAATTCTGACCGAGCAGATACTGTGTATTGGAATTATTGAAATCAATTCAGCAAAATATGTGCAGTGGAGTACAGGCATTTACATATATTTGTTTTGTTGATATACACAGCTGCAGTATATAATATCGCGACATGATGTGTGTGTAAATATGACTGGCATAAACTTACTGGAAGAAAATTAAGGTGATGCGGCTTTACTATGTAACTTAATGTGAGTTTACTATGTAAGTTCGTTTCTTCGACATTAACATTTTAAGTACAGGTGTTACAGATGAGTTAGACGCATTCGCAACAACTAACTAGTTACGGTATGGAAATCACATTTTCACTTGTTACAGCTCGTGAAGTAAATATCACCTGTTGTTTTCGCGGGCGTGCCGTCGTATTGAGACGTAATGAATTTATTTTTGTGCCTAATAATTAATTCCGCAATATTCGTATTACCTCCTAGGGCGAAGTTACGTTTTCCTGTTACAGTTTTTAAAGTGAATCCTAATATGGATATTTTTCTCGGCATAGTGGCGACAACTAACATGGAAATGTACCAGGAGATTAACAGACCTGAAAGTGAAATGTAGTACGTTTCAGTACTCGTAAGCTGAACACGCGCTACACTGTGCATGATTAACTTACGTCTGTTGCTTCAAGGAAAGGGACACTGGAGTGACAGTAAATAATTGGAACAAACGCGTGACCTTGTCTCGTTATCACAAGTTTCTCTGTTTCACATTCATAGTAAAGTCGAAGGTCGAGCAGTGCCCCTTTCGCTAGGGTTTTGGCCTAACCTTCTGCAAAACTGTATTTGCTTACGCACGAGTTACACGTTGCTGGATATTGTGTGTAGGCCTAAGGCAGCGCATGGTTCATTTGTTGCATGCACTTTGCCTATATTGTTCCAGCGATTGGCTGCTGTGAATCCACGGTAATGAACATCCGATCATATAAAAGGCGGGGAATTTCTTGACCAGCTGAACTACTGTCGGCTTCCTTAGAACCCTGCTGTGTTGAGTTTCTTATAGGAGAGTGTGTGCATGCATTTGGGGGCACACGGTGGCACAGTTGGTTGAGGCACTGCACTACAAACCGTAAGGTCGCGGGTTCGATTCCCGATGGTGTCATTGGAATTTTTCATTGACATAATCCTTTCGGCCGCACTATGGCCCTGGGGTCCACTCAGCCTCTAACAGAAATGAGTACTAGGAATATTGCCTTGGGAGGGGGGGGGGGGACGTTGGGGAAAGCGGCCGGTGCGTAGGGCTGACACCTGTACCACTTCCATGTGCCTAATGTCTAAAAATCTGGGAGCCTCTAACTCCTGGAATCCTAAGGGCCTGTCCAGACCTGTAATGGGATTGCTTTTATGCATGCATATATGTATGTGACTGTATACTTTATACGTTGACTGATAAGGTGCTTTAATATCGTTGCTTACGTATAGAATGAGACGACGGCGAAATGTGGATGGATGGAGACTTTGACGGGCATTTACTCAATTCAGCCAGTCCACACCATCACGACATTAAGTACAGGAAACGAAACTCTCACTTTGTTGGCACGTGTACTTTCTTTATACTCCTTAACACTCGTCGTGGTTAAGAAAATATATCGTGTCGTCTGAACGCAAAATCAGCGTCATCTGTTGATGCTGGCACAAGTCACAGCCGAATCCCCTTGCCGGGAAATCGGCCTTGGCTTCTAGATATCCCCGCCCTCTGAATAACGGGATAGGAAGGTCAGCTAGATTACGTAGTTGGATTCATGTTCCTGCCCAAGACGAAGTTCTGTTGGGAAGAATTATGGGCGACATTCTGACGGCTATGTAAAGGTTACATTTCATCATTGTGTAATCTGACGTGGATGTTCTACACCTGAAAGGGCGTCTGTTCCTTGAGGCATGACATTGCTGGAGATTGGATCCTACGTTTCAAAACAACTCTCTTTAGCCGCCCGATCGTCTGTAATGGTGGTTAGAAAAGACTGGAAATTGCCACGCTTTACTTCGGGATAAAATTGTAATAGAAATGTTGCTTATGAAGTCTTTAAAGATAACAATAAATATCAGGTTCTTGGAATGGAAACCAGAAACCGAAGTGAAATGATGGTTGGAACTGAGACGTACAGTTTACGTTTGGACTAAATCCATGATACAGGGCTCTTTTTCAAAAGCTAACACTTTCTCACCTAATCAGTTTCCCCGCATGTTAACGGAACTAGTTCCATTAACTAGTTTACAAACTTCCGCCACCTGTCTCTGTCCTGAGCCAGATGAAGCCAGTCCACTTCCATCCTGTTTCTTTGAGATCCGTATTAGTATTATCCTAGCATCTATGCCTGGGTCTTGGAAGCTTTCTTTTTCCTTCAGGGTTTCGAACCCAATCTGTGTGCGTTTTATGTGTGCCTATAGCCTCGCCCATCTTATCATTTTATTTGGTTAACCTGGTAGTATTTCGAAAGGGTACAAATCATGAAGAACCTCGTGACGCCATTTTTCTAGCCCGCTGATCGTCCATGTCACTTTCAAAAATCTCTCTCAGCTCCGTATTTCCATACACCTTCAGCCTGTATTCTTCCAGTAACGCAAAAGACAGTACAGAATCTGGGAGGACTGCTAACAAATACTTAAAAGTGTGGGAAGATGTAGTTTATAACGACGGTCACAATGAAATTAACACTCTTCACGGAGAGTAAATAGATTATTTCGGGAAATGCTGGCTAGTGGGAGGTTCATAAATCCAAAGACAAAGAATGCTGCAAGCGGGCATCACGCCTAGCACATTTCGTCACAAACAGCCTTACATCAGCACCGTAGAGTTTTCCGCTACCTGGGAAGTTTACCGACTGATGTTTGTTCTGAAGTTGTTGCTTCCACATTCGTTTACCTGCCCAGCTGAACCTCATTCCTTGTGACCGAGTCACTACTCCGAGGTGTACGATTCAATTTTCGGACGTCGTCTGTGGAAACAGGCAAATGCTAATGTCGAAGGTTACAGCCATCTGCGATGTGACGCCCTGTTGACTAATAATTTGTCTGAGGATCAATAAGGCATCCTATTTCAGAAGAATGTAGTCTTCATCGGCAGCGATGTGAGAACACCAAATCGCACGTTTGTTGATGTCACGTTGTACTTGTTAGTGGTCCACATTTTTGTATTCTCATTGATAATGACAGGGATATTAAAAGGACTATTTTTTGTCTCAGGCTGAGTTCTGACAACGTTACGTTCAGTTACATGCCGAACCGTTCTGACTGAGTGCTGGTCGGACATGTTATGCACTTATTCTTGTGTATTGTGGTATATTCGCTGGGAATATGGGCTTATACAGTAAACGTGAAATTCTTTACTTGCCTCAGGTTGTTATGAGAGAGCTCCCAGCTGGTAAACAAAATCTCCGTCTGTTGTGCAACCCGAAGTTTCTTTGCCGTGGGCACAAGGGCCTACCTTTGGGTTCTATCTTCATTAGGTTTAATCCAGGCCACGTTTCCACACCTACTTGAAAAATGCGTTTTAATAGTGTTATACCATTTACTTCTAGCTCTCCGAGGTGAGTGTTTCTGAAATATTTCTGAAATATTTCGCGAACCACTGCTTCAGTGTGCGTACACGGTAACAGCCTCGTGTCACGGACAAATGAGTAAATCTCCAGATTTTTATTTGTGAAGTCCTGGGTTAGAGTCTCGGCTCGAAGCCTGACTATCCTGACTGCAGTTTGTTGGTGTTTTCGTCGATTATTGCTGAGAAATATCGTGATATTGCCTAAAACAGGCCACGACTGCTTCCACTTCCTTACCCATTCATTATTCACTCATCATCGATAATTTGTGCTGCTGACAGCGTCGTTAAATAAATAACAAAGTATAACAATTTTTAAAACACCAAAGAATGCACTATATTTATAATGTAATATAACACTATCACATTACTGTTACATTCATTTACCTAACATGTTTCGGTGCATTCAACATCATCATTAGGGGTACACCATGGGTTTCACAGAACGTGTGCCACGTTGCAGAATAGTGCATCGTGTATCCACCATCAACGTATCAATGTTAACAATTAGATAATATGGTAAAATATTAGTGGTAGATAAAAAAACACACTTGTTAGATCTTAAAACCTGTATATACACACGAAACAGCACACAGTAGCACCGTTACCAAGAGTCACTTTTTTGAGAACAATCCATATAATATTATGATTTTGTACATGTCGTAGAGATATATCAGCAATATCCGGACAGTGTGTCTGGGCGTCGAGATGCGTATATATATAGGTCCCCGTAATCCGTAGGTCTGAAAGTTGTATGCGGAGCTGGTATTGTCTGTAACAATATAGTCTTTTAGCAATGGAAGCTTTTTAATATTTCACAATTATATGGTAGAGGCTGTATACATACCTGTAGTGTTACGGTGGTTTGAAGTGGGTGCAGCGTGTGTGTGTGTGTGTGTGTGTGTGTGTGTGTGTGTGTGTGTGTGTGTGTGTGTGTGAGTGTGGNGTGTGTGTGTGTGTGTGTGTGTGTGTGTGTGTGTGTGTGTGTGTGTGTCAGTGTGGTACTAGTACGGAAGATGTCGTTGTCTGTGCAGTGTTCGAGTTGAGTGGTGGCGTGAGGAGTTACGTGTGTGGCGCGGTATTTAATTATGGATTATTGCGTACAGAGGGTTATGTTCGTGATTTTTTTCATATTTTAAGATTTTAATAAGTGTGTTTTTATATATTCAACTTCTGTCACTAATATCTTACCATATTTTCTAATTGTTAACATTGATACCTTGATGGTGGATACACGATGCACTATTCTGCAACGTGGCATATGTTCTGTGAAACCCGTGGCATACCCCTGATGATGATGTTCAATGCACCGAAACACGTCGGGTAAATGGATGTAATAGTAATGTGATAGTGTTACTTTATAAATATAGTGCATTCGTTGGTGTTTTAACAGTTGTTGTAAAAATGCACGGTGAAAGCAACTTAAAATTAAAAAAGTATAATATTTACATTGCCGTTTTCATCATTGGTAATTTGTTAATTGGCTACTGTTAATGTGCTGCTGGTGTACAGTAATTAAAACGATAGTCCTGTCTTCGTGCAAGGTACTGTAACAAAGCCAGGGCCCCTTATTGGGACCGTTCGACATTATTTTCACGGCATGGACGCTTTCTCGGAAGGATATTTGCGACGTTGTGCTGGCCATTCCAGTTAATCTGTCATGACTTGTACCGTACATTGTGTGAACATATGCCGAATTACTTTATTACGTTTGTAACAGTATTTACACATGACTGAACATCCTAGTTTCTTTCTGCTTTGCAGAACCAGAAAGGTTTACAAACGGAAGGTGCGAAGTAACTGTGACAGTAAGAATACGGGCAGTCACGATGTATACGCATCCTCCCACGTGGAAGCATGTGCATTAGAACGAGTGCGTGCGGAGTGAAAGTGCGTGATCCACAAGGAGGAAGTAGCCTTTTATTTACGTGGCCTTCAATTTCACTCGGTCAAGTTCAATGCCGCGTTTCCTAATCAATGTTTGATCGAATAATGCGACCTAAATAATTCGACATATTGTTAGTCCTCTCAGCTGCTAATGTTTTACAAGACGCCTGCGATGTCGTTCCTCACATCCGTTTTTGTTTAATTTGCCACACCTCGAAACGAAGTTGCTAACGAAGCAGTGCGCTCCATGCCAGATGCTGTACAAGTGATTTGTTTTCCAAATGCGCAAGTGAAACTCCAGATACGTAGCGCCATTGTGGTTGTCTTACCCTACATACTCTGACCACTTGATGGATACGAGTGCATCAGAGATGAGAAAATAGTGATCCGCGTATCTCAGGCGACAATAGAACAATTAACATTTTAAAGTTCGCTTGTGACTGGCATCGCCAAGTTTAACACAAAAAGCATTTTGTGTGGACGGCCAATGATGTGTGTCGTGTCGTTATAGCATTAAACAGCGGATGTTTCCATACACAACATTAACTGATTTGTCTTTCCAATGGAAGCGAACTGTGTACTGTGTAAGGTGATAACTGAGTATGTGTATATAATGCAGATTAATTTTAGTCTTCAAAGGGTTAAGCGTATTAGTGTTTTTGAAGATTTTCCTGAAGAGTTCTTTTGTAATAGTTCAATCAGTGATAATTGTTGTTTAGGCCGATCGATAAATAAAACTTGAATTCATATCTAGCTCTATCGGAATATTTCCAGTGAATGTGTGTAAAAAGTCCAAGAATTTAGGAGTAGATAAAAGTCCATGGAGCAGAATTCTATACCAAAACTATAGAACTGCGTAACTGGTCTGTAAATTCGCCACCAATATTGGAATCCAAGGATTTGTTATCCTAGAATTTTCAATCAGTTGAATTAATCCTACGACCTCTTACCTGTATATAGCGTATCCGTAAGAATTATTTTAGGAACTTGAGTCTGTAAGTGTTTGAAATGTGTATTTCCAGGAAATTTCACCCAAGAAGAAATATGATGTTGATGTTGAAAGGTAAAGGTACATATTTCATGCTGCCCGTCTTGCAAATGTGGAGATGTGTCAAGAGTGTTTGAGCAGTATGCATCAGCTTTAATTGTGTTTTCTGTCAATGACAAACACGGGACGCATTTAATTTTTAGCCTACTTTCTTTCCCTGAAGTAGGTTTGTGTAATTAAAATGCTATGTGTGTGTATGTGTGAGAGAGAGACTGTGTGTGTGTGTGTGTAATCTGGTAGAAGTGTGCTGACGTTTCAGAGTAACCTATTGCTTCTGTTGTGAGGGCGATGAATATAAATTCTTCTGCACCTCTATCTCGACGGAGGCAGCAGATTCCTGTCAGGCGTCGGTACACTTGTACCGGACATAACGACGTCATACTCGAGAGTACATCAGTATTCGTATCATTCTACATTATGGAAGGCTTTGTATTAATAGAACAACGCAAAAGCGCTAAGTGATTCTTCATGTTACAGATGAATGGCAGTTTCAGGCCTGTATTTCAGCAGATTTCTATTGCTAAGTAAAGGCAGTCGCCCGTCAAACCTCACGCTGGAACATTCCATTCAAATTTAAGCTATAGATTGTTTCGCTGAGAGATTAAGTACAATGACCATGCTCTTTCATTACGTGTCTTCGAGCGTGAAACCAACTCATGAAACTCTGAAGTTTGGCTTCTTTATTTTGCTTTATTTGTAGTTCTGTCGTCAAAAATAGGCGACTGGGACAGAAGGAGAATGGTACTAAATAGTACTAAATGCTGACTCTTCGCACACTAATTCATCATTTTAATTAATGGAATAGTGAAACAGGATAATCTTAAGGCGCTTACAACGGCAAGTGGTCGTAGCACGACAGTGTGATGAGTAGGACGATTGTCAGTGGTAAGTAAAGTGTTACAAAGTGTCCATATGCATGTTCTACGGTGGTCCCAAGTTAGTTAAGTGCCATGCGTGATTTCAGACTTCCGCCGCGGTGTAAATGAGGTCTTCGCTCTTCTGGGATGTTACGCAGCGTACAGTGGTAGTTACCGACGTTTCGCAACGCTGCGAAACGTCCCATAAGAGCGAAGATCTTAGTTAAGTGCTCATTGTATGAAGTAGAATATTCAGACTCTTCACCAAATGGCTGTAGAAATAAACACAAAGATCATGAGGTATTCTGCAGGTTTGATTTTATGAATAATTCATAGCTAATAATCATATCTTCTGCACTTCGTAAGACAGAAGAAAGTAGAAAATACATTATATCCACAGCGGTTAATAATTGGACATTTGGTAAGTAGGGAAGTAGGCTTACATAGTTCTGTTTACTCTACGTGTATGGAAGCTGCATTACTAATTTTCGCGTCATCATTGATCGTAAAATACGGGTAATGTAGGTATGCAACATGTTTAGCTTTTGTTTCTGTGAAAGGGCAATAAAGATGCAGGGAAGGAGGATTCCAAAAGCCGACAGCAAAGAAAATACAAGGTGTATAACACTGACAAAGCATGATTTTAAATTATTGAGGAATGTGTTCTTTAACGACGTTGTATTCTGATAAGGGTTTATATATTACATATATACTTGTATAGCGTCGCTTGTAGGTGAACGGAATGTGAGTATGGATCACTGGCGGAATGTTACTGACAGGAAGAATGGAGTGCTCGTAGAAAATCCTGTCCAACTGCCACTTTTCCCATCACAACAGAGAGAGAGAGAGAGAGAGAGAGAGAGAGAGAGAGAGAGAGAGAGAGAGAGAGACAGACAGACAGACAGACAGAGAGAGAAATATATTTATACATAAGTGTATATATGTATCCCATGAACACTTTTATCATTCAGTTCAGAATCCACTGTGACCAGCTTTGGATTTACAAAACATTAAACCCCAAGATGTATTTCATAATTCTCTTACCTGATGTACATCGGCGTGAAATGTACGCTCTTAGTTTGAGGTAAGAACATGAATTTGAAGCGTACAGGAAAATATTTTGATCTAACATGGATAAAGTGAGTGTGCAGTGTAGAAATGTGTGATTTATATAGGACACCTAATGAGGAAGGGTGGGACATGTATGTAGAATTATGGAATTCGAAAAACATAAAGAAATTTTGGTATGTAAACCTTTTGGTAAAGCGATAGCGAAATAGAATAACATTAACATGGGTCTTACGCAGATAGGTTTTGAGAACGGGAGACAGATGCAGTTGGCTCAAGTTTATATCCAGTGGCGGATTTTGGTATTAGCGATATTGAATCTCGCGGTTCTGCTACGGCAGTGTTTGTAACTGATTTACTGTGCTGGTATTTGTGTTAGACATCTGTTGTATTTATTTTAAAGTAACATACTATACTGTACCTATATGAGTAATTTACGACTAATTAAGGCTCATTTAGTTGGCATTTTAAGCCTAGTGGACGGACTGGAGACCGTGTGATTAAACAATGACGGATTTAATTACTAATCACCAAGTCAATTAATATTTTTATACACACGAGAGAAAGGGTTGGCGATCTAGTATAGCAGTGTCGTCCTTCGTTTCGTAGTCCTGACCTCTTCTACCTACTCACAGTAGGTGTCGATGTTGTTTTTATTTTCACTTAATCACATTCAGGCACACACCACAGTCTGTAGGACTCCTCTGGACGAGGGATCGGCCCGCCGCAGAGACCTCTACCTGACAACACGAACACTCACAAGAGACAAACATCCATGCCCCCTGAGGGATTCGTACCCACGATCCCGGCAAGCTCTTGGCCGAAGGCCCACACCTTAGACTGCGCGGCCACAGGGATCATCAGCGTCGTCCTTACGAATTTGAATTGTAACTTTTACGTATGTGAGTGCGGAATAGTTTCCCATTAGTATGTAATATTGCAGTTAGTTTGAGAGCAGCTACGTGAAGGGGAAACTGCGTAGTAAAACACATGCGTCCCCTTTGTAACTGCCTGAAGATAACGTTTCATACTTTTATGAAGCTTAGAGCACGGCTGTGTCAGAACTACACCGATAAACTAAGCAAACCTTCGTCTGGGCGCTTCAGGGTTGCAGTGCCGTGTTGCCGTATGGATGGGTCTCAGGAAACTGCTGCATACTTATTCAGGCTAAGAAGTGTAAATTTTAGCGCTGTGATGTAACTCTGTGTCAATTTGTATATAGTTACGGAAGTTTCGAGGGGTTATAATGCCTTCGACACGTCAGTAACTATTTGTCAATTGACACTGCGTAACATCCGAGAAGATGTGGAACTTCAGCAAGACCGCTATGAGAACTTAAACGTCTCGAAGTTTATGTTTACCAACTTTATTCTTTCATCCACACTTTTAATTTACTTTACTTTAATTTAATTTAATTTAATTTAATTTAATTTAATTTAATTTCATTTCATTTCATTTCATTTTTAATTTCATTTTCGTAATTCAGTAGTGATACAGCCAGTCATACATTTCCTTTGATTGTACGTAATTTGTGCAGCTCATGGACAGTCGATATGGAAGTGGTGTCTAGCGAGACAAATAAGTACGCCTGCCTGTTTTTATTGGGTATTTGAACGGTTACGAATGTCTCGGAGAGATACAGATTTGTCTGCAACACCGTCATATTCGAGCCTGAATTCGTGGATTGGTCTAAAAATTTGTTCGAAACTTTCTGCGGTGGTTCGTTTACTAGATAGAGACGTGACAGCAGCACGATGTTTGTCAAATATTCGTATGAGTTTATTTGAAGAGTCGAAAGTACTGGCATGTGTATAAGGAAGTAGTGTCTGAATGAAACAATTTTCTATTTACGCGATTTTGATACGGACCGCATTCTGACTTCAGTTCCGCAAGTAACATCTTTCGCCCCACGGTATTTGCTTCACGTACACTAAATTTTGCCCGGTTGTTTGGATTGATGTGGCCCGGAATAGGCGGAGGTGGCGGGCTCTTTTGAATGGGGCAATGAATGTCTGTGGTCTATAAAATGCGGGAATTTCTTGACTAGCTGAGTACCTATAAACTATTCAAGGAGGACTCTGCTCCATGGAGTTATTTAATAATGAACGGCATTGACTAGGTTTTAAATCTAGTAGTCATGCGGTCTACTGATATTACGAAAGATTGATTGAAACATCGGGAGGTGTTTGATAGTGAAAGGAATTTTGAGTGCGGTAGGGGAAGCTGTAGTGAAACACGTTGGAATATGCTGCTGATGGCGTCAGCAACGCAGGGAAAGTGCGCCAACCGGCTTCAAACACGAATTGGGACGCCAGCCTTTAACTTTTAAGTAAAGAAGGCCCATGATGATAACAGTGACATACTTTGACAAGGGAGACAAAACTGTATGTAGACAAAACCGTATCCTGCATGTTGTCATGGCGCGTGGCAATTTGATAAGGCGATTGAGTGCAAGGAAATTTTAAATTTCTACATTTGAGTAGATGCTGCGAAGTAGTGTCATCTAATACTGCTGATTAGAAGCGAAGTAGACCCGTATGTTACTGCAGTTGCAGTTCTGTGTGCGGAAACTCGCACCAAATTTCCCCTAGCGTGACCTCCGTCCTAAAGACATAAGAAGTAAGCTTATAAGATCAGCATGCTCTCTGTTTGCGCTGTCCCCATCTAAACTTTTGAATTGTTTAACCTATTTGTACAGAACTTGGCATGGACCTTGTGCTACTGTAGGAGACTTCAGCTTCATGATTTTAATTTCAAACAGTCTGTAACAGCAACGTGTCGGGCGCTCGAACCTGTGAGAGGTGGAAGTGACTAGCGCCAGTCAGTGCAGGTTCCTGAAATGATGTAATACTTTTTCGAAAAATATGCTGCCTTTATTAAAGTAACTTGAATGTGAAATAAGCATATGGTGGACGAGCGAACATTTTCTTCACATTAGGTGATAACTAATGCTGTATTGGAACTTTGCATGTGAGATTTGTTACTGAGGTAGACCAAAAACACTCATATTTAATGCTATTAAATAGTTCATGTAAATCAACAAAAATAGATATGGAGACGTGTGAAATGTGAAGGTTATATCCAACATATATAATATAGACAGTATCTGCACTTAAGCAGTTAATAAGCTGTTTACAAAAATAAAGTAAAAAAATAAAGGTAGTTTTGTAGGGAGAAATATATGAAATAAAACAGTTGTCTTTATGGGTTCTGTTCAAAATGTCTTGTTATTAGTATTATTCCTGGCAACTTAAAATAGTATTTCCGTGGCTGATGAGTAGTAAGTTAATGAATTGTGTGGCGGCTGAAATAAGATATAGATTTATGGGATGTGAATGGTAGGAAACTGTATTTATGGTCCCTGCATTAGGACTGAAGAACTGTTGTTAACCTTAGCAGGATAGGTGGAAATGTAATGATTCCACTTACGCATGTATCAGTCCGACGTAGCGAGGCCAGACGCGTAATACGGTGTATACATTTACATACATTAGAAGTCACTTCAAGATTCAGTTTCTGCAGACTGTGAAATTCGTCCTGTTTGATGGTTAATTGTGAATTGTCACAATGAAAGGGTGGTACTGCAGGTTAGTTGGTACAGGGAGAAAGACCGAAAAGTAAGTAAGATAATTACTTGCTGCTAGTGTTTTGCTGGTACTGGATCGGAGACGGATAGACGGAGAGGCGACCGTGGTCTCCACATACCGCTTTTTTTATCTTTGTAATAGTGCCTAATAAAATGAAGACGTCTTTTCCAAAAATATCACACAAAAGCGTAGAAACAAAGAGGAGCGACTCATGACACATAGCAGTGAATTACATACAGAAGTGTATGTCAACCAAGCAGTGCAGTTACCACGTTAGTTGCTGAATTCATTGTACTGGTAGAATAAGTAACTGGAAGGTTACATTCAGTAAGTTGCAGATCTTAAAGTGAAGATATTTTTAAAATGTCATTCCACGTACAAGTACAAACACAGAGTGACTCTTAACACACACATTGTGATTGCAAGCTCGCACCGAGCCTCCCGGTCAACGTCTCTAGAAAACGAAAACGCGACAGAAATAAAAATTACGCATGTTAGAGAAGTTCTAAAACTTTCGGGGGCAGTGCTGTCCACAGACGGCAGTTTACTTGATAGAAACGCCAGTAGAGTCCAGTAGACCTTGTGACACAAGTGCTGGCATACACTCAGAACCGATGTTCCGTTCTTATTTGGCGGAGTCACGCGGATGGATGAACCTACCTGGCCGAATGAGCAGAGATATGAAGCAGGCCTTCTAACTGTCTAGCAAATCGCCTAGTAACCTTTATATACCTCCGTATGCATGCGTACAGTCTTCGGTGTTGGTCGAGGCCGAACGAATTTTGTATTACAAACAGTAGTGAAGTTTAGCCTGTTCACTGTTAATGGATATTTGTTCAGTAATGTAAAAGTGACGGGCGGGTTGTAAAGTACCTCCTGGCCGAGTAGTTAATGTGTGCTAGCTAATTAGGTAAAATACGTTTTGCTTATATATGTCACGCGGGCCACACACAAGGGCCAGTCCAGTGGTATTTGGTCCGGAGTCCGCATGTTGGACGCCCTTCGTTAATGACAATAGCAGAGAAGAATAATCGTTACTCACAAGTGGGTATCTTCGTATCTTTTTGTTAGTTCTTTGCATATCGGTTCGCAAAACGAAGGCTGTACTTGTGTAACTATTTGTATAATAATATTTTGTTTTACTTGTTGCATGTTAGGTGATATTAAGGGATCATCGTCACGTCATATTACGCTAGTCAACCATTTTTATTGCAATAATTACCATGTTTTAATACCTTCCAGAGAATTTTCTTAAACTTAACCAGTGCATGTCATGTGTTTGTTATGTGTCAAATAAATACAACAAATTGCCGCTCCAGGTTGAGTTCTTTGAAGCCTCTCTTCTATCTGAACTCAGTCTGTCTCCATTAAAAAAGCCATGCAGTCAGTCCTCTCTAGGGAAATAGCTAATTGCTGTTTGTTCTAAGACACGTAATATAAACTGCAGGGGAAAAATATAGTACTGAACTGTTGCAGAAGGTGGCGCGACTCTTCAAACAGCTGTACCATTAGGCCGTTTGTTACTGGCTTAACCGTAACACTCAATACTCGTGCCTTGTCTGTTGTTAATAGGGCTACATGTGCTTTTTTCTGCCCTTGTTGGATTCTAGATACATTTCTTTAGATATGACTGGCAACACCAGGATTAGATCAGTTGCTGTTTATGTCGGGATGATGAAAATCATGAGGCGTGAAATGTTGCAAATTAGAATAAACTGAGTGACAAGAAGGTAGCCAGCTTTTATTTATGACAGTGATCAATCATGATAGTGATTGGTCTGCCAACTGGCAATCAGTTGTTTTCCCGTCAGACCATATACGTACTTATTTGCGTTTTCTTCACAGCGCCCAGACAAGCTGTGGTGCCCACCAGGCCTACTATCCGGTGAGTACCAGGAGTAAAGTGGCCAATGCTTAGAGCTAATCGCTGACATGTCTAGTGCCGAAGTCCTGGAGTTATATTTCCACTTCCCATTACGTCTTCATGGCCGAGTGCTTAAAGAAACACGGTGACAGTTTTATCTTTACAGTTGTGGTGGTGATTAGAATAACACAAGTTCTCTGCAGGTACCGGATATCTCATACGAGAACACGAGACAAATTGTGCTGTTCACTTGGCGGTAATTGCTTATTTTTATGCATGGCCGTAACATTTACGGACTCAGAATTAAACAGCGATAGATTAGCAGTTACCACAAAGATGGAATGGTATGTTGGTATTAATGATGGCATACAGTTGAACTTTTAACGAAGATAATTTGCCCTGCTGTCTTCGGCTTCGTAATCGGAAGGAAGACGCTCCTGTTGTTCATCTTGTTTGGGAGCGCAAACAAACAAACAAACAAACAAACAAACAAAAGAAGCTCTATACGTTAGGGCTTTGCACGGTGTACTGTAACCCTTTAAAGACAAAATAAAGGCGAAGGAACTTTCCTGTCCAGTATTCCCCGATTTCCGAAGGAGCATTGCCTTTGGAAAGGTTCCCGGTCTTCGCCCGTTTGCCATTCTGGTAACACAAACGTGTAAGCGTAGATGAGAATGGGTATGGAGTACTGGTGGAATGATACTGACAGAGGACAGCTGAGTTACTTCGAACAAAATTTGTCCCAGTGCAACTTTATGCACCACAAATCTTATATGGGTTGGTCTGGGACAGAACCCGGCCTTCGTGATGAGAGGCCTGAGCCATGGAATGTCAGTTTAAAGACGAAAATTGACCTCTGCTTTATTTAAAGCTTCTGCTCCTACCGTGCAATGCACACACTCATTCTCGGTTGTTAAAACCAATCAGTTAACATTTGTAGGAGAATAACCTCTGTTTGCTCAGATATCCATACATAACATGTAAATGTTGTCTGCAGACAGAATGTGGAATATTGTAATGTCAAATGTGGCGGCACGTAAAGTAACCAGTGGTCTGTAAGGGCTAAAGCAGTGTGTAAGAAAACATAAGTAGGTGAACGTATCATCTGCACGTCAGACATATGAATTTCCAGCTTACGTTTAGTCCGTGTGTAAATGATGTTAGTGACTTCAGATAGTGAAGAACCGAAGGTAAAAGCATCACTGGATGTGTAACGTGAATAATCCCATGACCCGAGCTCATATTTGAAATTTTGATTTCATGCTTAGCCCCACAGTACACTATATAGCCCCCCACCCCGCTCAGGAAGGCAATAACCGTGACTTTTGTCACAGTGTTTGTTGAGCACCCATTTTCGTCCCTCTATTCCAAGGTCTTCCTGTTCTCTTACGGATTTTCCATTTAAATTTATATATGAATTTGTTTTGTTCCTGTGCCTGCCTGCTACATTTTTTGCTTATTATATCCTTGTTTTTGTCACCCTAAGAATCTATTTCGAAGTACAGAAGCTGTGAACTTGGCGTACACAACTTAGATTAATATTTTGATACTTCAAGATTATGTACACCTAATTTTCGCTAACGAGTGGTGTATTTAACATTGTTAAAATCGGGGTGCGTATGTCAATGTACGTATGTTCGCTGTTCTCAACTATTTGCACCAGCAGGTGGCGAATTGTTAACTTAGTTTGACAACTTAGGTCCCTTTTACTGTAGGAATTTTGTTATACTGCAACCTGCATAGGCCTTTTGTGAGGTGAATTTTCAGTTTTGTAATAAGATATTTTATCTAACCACCCGAAAGTGGATGTTCGTTTAGCAATAAGCGGAACACATCTAACAGTCGAAACATTTTTTTTACAGCTGCTGATAAATTTTCTTTTAGTGGAACATAAATGTACAAAACAAAAGGTGACATTCAGACACATGCAGGCCGAGTGGAATGCAAGAGGAGTGACAAACAAACAGCGGCTGGCGGCAGTACAAGTCTGTGTTGCCAGAATCAGGGATTCGTATGTAATACTACAGGGTGAAAAGTAATGTCTTTCCTAATAAAGCTTGTAGGTCACGTATTTCCACTGTATAAATATTATGAATGCATTTGCAACGGATCAGAGGAGAGTGTGTTTACTAAAATTGTCAATTCTAAAATTATTTAGGCAGTTAAATCTAAAGAAAGATAATTACATGGAGCAGAGTGCTTCTGGAGAAGCTTGTAGTCTCTCAGATAGTCAAGAAATTCCCCACATTTTATGGAACATAATGGGCAATTAACTGTGTTCCCAAGGGCAAAGCAGTAACGCCCATTCCGAGCTAAATGAATCCACTCCACACCTTCCCAGCCCATTTCTTTAAGATAATTTACATGCAGTGTTTCCAAAGTGTCCCCTTTAGTACAGGTTATCCGACCGGAACCCGGTGTGGGTTTCTCTTCTCCCCCATGCATGCGGTTTGGCCCGGAACTTATTCTTCTGAGAATCTAATAAAGATTGCTGTAAAATGAGAATTTAATTTTGTACGTCTTCTCCAGCGCGGGTCTGGTCGTCCTCAGGAGACGCCATGAAGCTTGGAATGTTGCCACGCACCAAAAAAAATGACTGCAGATCATTGGAAATAAGAAAGCGGTTTAAATGTCCGCATGGCCTTTCAGTGTGGAGATCGTCAGTACAAAATGAAAATAACAAACAGTTCTCAGTGACAAGGGCATGGGTGTGTTTGCACTTACGCTGTCTGCAACAACAAATTACAGATGCAAATGGAAACTTTCTTGGGTGATGATTAGTGAAAAGCTAGTCAGATTCAGTGAATGCCAACCTACGCAGACAAATTTACAAAGTGTTTGTAACTAATTTAAATTCACCTTCTTCAGTCGCGCTTATGAATATTTACTTTTGGTTTTATTTCGCTTTTGATGGAATTTTCGTGCCTTACAATGTAAGTAAATGCTTCGGGGCGTTAGGCATGTAAAAATGTTTGTCCTTCACGTATTTTAAGAGATCTGTACATCACACACCCCCGCCCCCCCCCCCCACACGTACACATACATTATTAGGTTTCCTAATTGTCTTCAACATATCGGCGGTTTGTATCGGTAATAAATTTTTGTAAGTCTCTTGATCATAGAAGGCGTATAAAAGAGAACAGAGGGTGTTAAGAGATGCAGATTACAAATTTCTCAAGTTTGAGATAGTGGAGCAGTATGCTTTTAAAAGAAAGTGGACCACAAGAGTAGAAGGATGGAAACAAAAGATGCAGGAGGATAGTTAGAGATACCGTGAAAATAAATCAGCTGCAAGAATTAGAAGGAAAACAAATCCGTGGATAATGCAGATAATATAAGAATGTAAGACATGAAACTAGTAGACAGATTTGTAACATAATGCGTGAATATTTTCAGTGTAAATTTAATTATCTTGAAACAAACACCAATAACAAGAATAGTAGAGCTCTGCATGGAGGCATAAATGGATTTAAGAAGGTTTGCCAGCTTAGTAAGGACTTGGTAAAGCGTGAGAGAGGTGATCTGGTTGCTTATTGTCAGAATATTTCGAATAGGCGGAAGAATCACATTTCTTGACTGACATTAAACCGACTGAAATGCATACAGCTGAGTCAGCAGTGCTCGAGCTCAGAGCGTTTGTGGTTGAGTTGGCTGTTTAAAGTTGATGGGTTATTTCAATATGGTTTAATATTATAATTTGTCCATTAATTCCCCTCTCTGTGTCCATAATACTGACTTACCGCAATTTTCTTTGTCTCAGTACTGCTTGGACCAATCGACGCTGCCTCATTGACTACTAGGGCTTCTTATATCGTACATGTGCCATTATTTGCTGTATAAGAAATTTTGACATAATCAAAATTCATACTGTCACAGTTTCAACTTATCAGTGTTTTTTTCTTTCTTACGTATTGATTCTTAGGTCAGTGAAAACCCTTCAGTAGTTCCTAAAGGTGAACTGCAATGCGAGTTTTGCAATGATAGCCTAAAGAACAAAACATATAGAAATTAATTATTGGTGCTGTAGTGGTAAGCGTTTTATTTAATGTCCACAGAATAAAGCCGTAATATAGAAGCTAATGTAGGGAACAGAATATTTATTGCCGTGTTTACAAGATGCCGCCACTAGACCTTGTTCGTAATTATACAGGGTGATTAAAAAAGAAACGCTCTCAGAAATATATTACTTAGTAACTATTATACGGATATCTTGTATGCACCAAATTGTAGACCCATCCTGAAGTTTTTCCAAATGTTGGCGCTTGAAAGTTGTACGCATTTACGCAACCAAGGGGCACCAGTTACTGGTTAATAAATTGCTGAAAGTGTTCAGCTCAGTCGATGGTCTCATGCACTATTTGAGACGCATTTAAATGTGATCCCCCAGTGTAATTACAGGTTTCGTACAAAAAAGTGTTATGCAATTATTTTTTCCTCCATGCGTGCTACGTGATCGATCCCATTCATCCACATTGATTTGATCGTCCTAACAACAAATGATGAAGAGTTCACATTATGAAGCTCCTCATTATGAAATTTTTTTTCTTATCCTACTGTATCTTTCTTTCTGTTAGGTCCAGATATTCCCACCAACGCTTTCTTGGCAAACGCCTACAGTTTATGTGCTTGCCTTGGGCGATGCAGCTTCCACCAACTTACATGCCCATAATAACTATAAAAAATTATACTTTTGTGTCTTAACTCTGTAAAACAACACGTACATATTTTATTCTTAGAAAGCTCTCCGTTTTAACCACAGAGTTCATTTTTCTCTTTTGTAAGATTTTCACAATCGAAGATGATCGTTCCGCCTTAGAGCATTCACCGCTTAGTATTTGTAAATGTCATAATGTTTCGGGTTTGCTGTGGGTGGGAACTAAATTTTTAAATATTTGATACCTGCATAAAATTGGTGCTTCAAAGTTGAAGTCCATTCGGAGTCTAAATTCTAGGCTTTAAAGCTGAGGAAATTAAAAAGATATAAGTTCCGTGTGAGAAGATATCCGCTGTCAAGTGTAAAGCTTTGTGTGTCGATTGAGCGTTGTAACATGTGAAAACAAAAATCAATTGGACTTCCACAAACAATGATCTAGAAGTTAAAATAATGGTAATATTATATGGCCGACAGTCCTCTCAAAACTTCCTGCAAATTTTTCGGTTTATTTGAGATATTTCGAGAAAACATTATCAAGGGTATTATATTTACGAAATTTGGTTTAAATTAAATTTATTGCAGCTTTACTCAAATCTGGTCTTGGTCCACCTGTTCCTCAGTCCCGTAGACATGATCGTTTTGTCCCCAGATTCTGGTTACTTCATTTCCCGTTCCGAGGCAAAAAACGCTCTTGGTCATATAGAGAGACACAGTGCCGCGGAAATGTTAATCGTTTTACGGGCAGTTTTCACTCAGTCAAAAGTTTCATGGTACCTTCCGTCTCCTCACATGTGTTTGTGCAGCGGCCACGAAGGAAAGATGAACCTAAATATGTGATGTTATTGGAGATGTATTGCAGCAGCAATTGTAAAGGTCAAAGAATGTCGAACTTGTTCCAACATCCCTTCACATCCGTGTCTGAGTAAAGCTGCAATTACTTAATATCCCACGTAACAAATAAGAAAGTGCTATGAGGCAGTAAAGCAGTTCCGACAGGGTGTTAGATAATAAAGGTCCCTTTGATTGATAATTCTTGTGAGTGGTTAATTGAATTATTAGGTTATTTAATACTAAGTTTCAACTACAGATGTTACAAGGAAGAGAAGATTGTCATGAATTGTGAGTAGGTAAAACTTAACAAGGAAGATGGTTGTAGTTTGTTGAGAGGTTTGGAATGAAAGCGGAAAACAACTGTGGAATTTGGTAAAAGCAGCGGGTAACTCGGCCACGATTTGAACGTGGCACGTCCCAAGTGTAGGTACAGAATAGAAGCTTCACCGCCATGCACGTGTGCCCGGGTTTCCGATGTTTACGAAGTGTTTTAATTTGGCGTTCTTTGATCAGTGTATTGTAGAAGGATGCATTAAAATGGACGTGAAATAAGAAGATAAGATCAGAGCGAAATGTATATTCACTTACACGAACTGCGTTAGTAGAGGCTGCATTAAAAGCAAACAATAAAGGTCGGTACAGCAGTGCAAGATACGTTACGGTTTGGTTGTTTCTTTCTGCCCACTTTGAATATTTCACTATTTAAATCGCCTGTTAATGTGGAAGTAGATAATAGTACGTTCTTTATATATACTGCATTTTAATGATGAGGGATTAAGAATTCGTCTGTAAATGTCACGTGTTTTTACCAAGTAATTTTAACCCTTTAAAGAGGAAGCGTATCTGTTTTATATAAGGACTCAGTGCGTACCGCGCTGTAAACACTCTCCACTTCGGTTATAAAAACCAATCTCTTAATGTTTTATAAGGCAAAAGTTGCTGTTTGTTCTGAGATCCGTACAAAACTCATAAACGCAATGTGGGCACCACGTAGAATTTTTTAATGTTAAACCTGGTCGTATGTAAAGTTACCGCTAGGCTTTAAAAGGTTAACATCACAAAAAGAAGAAATTTGTTATTCCAGATCCTAGGCTACTAACGTTGATTAAGGGTATAACTCTAGATACGACTTGCTTGGTTAAACGTATGTTATTGACATCTTTGTTAAATAATATGACGCTCTGAGACATCCGTGACTCGCTGTATTTTTGTTAGTGCTACTGCATCTTGTTTCGGGGGATAACGAATCCTATTATTTTTTCTGCAAGTCGGCTATTCTGACGTCGGAGAATATCGTAATTTTCCACAGGCCTTCTAGTAAAATTATCTTATACTACGTCTGGAGTGATTCTTAATTTATTGGTCACAGTGACACAGTCTTCAGTGTCGTGTACCTTATACAGCTGATAATGCCTCGTTAAAGGAAATAAATTTGCACCCCATATTTCTTGTTGGAAAAGGAGCCGGATTAGCGTAGTCGGTATAGTGACTGGGCTGCTGGACGTGACTTTCCATGGTTCCAATCCCAGCAGAGATAAGAAATTTTATTTTTCCTAAAACGTCCGGACTGTCTCTGGGAGCCACCCAGCTTCCTGTTCAGTAGGAGATGGGGGATATTTCCCAGGTGTTAAAGCGGCCGGAGAGTAATACTGACCGCTTACCTCCATCCAGTGCCGAGATTAAGAACGAGTGAAACTATACCTCCATTTTACTTGTGTGCCGCCGCCATTACGTGTGCAGAGACAACTAAGTGTGTTTCTTGGTACATAGAAGTCAGAATTCTTTTGAGTACGAATCCGGATCAAACGAACTTCATTACAACATAACTATTCTACAGATGTGCAAGATAAGTCCGCGCTGTCAAACCGGTCTGTGTGGCCAATCAACACTCGGCACGTGTCGCAGGAATCCTGGGTAGGGCCAATCATATTCGGAACTGATGAATTAGGGCATGGACTTTCGAAGGATGTCGGATAACAGACTGTGATTTTCGTCATGTTGAAATCAATTTTGGTTTTTACAATAGAACTATGCTGTCATGTGTTAGACCGAAAGCCTCGCAACGCACGCAAAGCACGTCCATTCATGTTGGACACATCCACTAGCGTTTACTTCACGAGGATCGCTTATTTAACCCTTTAAAGACGAAGCGTATCTGTTTTATATAAGGACTCAGTGCGTACCGCGCTGTAAACACTCTCCACTTCGGTTATAAAAACCAATCTCTTAATGTTTTATAAGGCAAAAGTTGCTGTTTGTTCTGAGATCCGTACAAAACACATAAACGCAATGTGGGCACCACGTAGAATTGTTTAATGTTAAACCTGATGGTACGTAAAGTTACCGCTAGGCTTTAAAACGTTAACACGAATATCCATTAATCCCTACAGCTAACAGGTGAAGCCGATTATATTTTGTTCTGTGGAGCTACAGGGTTCCTAGATCACGTAGAGTTAGAGACTCGCACCCGCTAGGACTCCTCTGAACGAGTGATCAGCTCGTCGCAGAGGCCGCTACTTACACAACGCACAACAAACACAGGAGACAACACCCATGCCCTCAGTGGGATTCGAACCCGTGATCCCAGCAATTGAGCTGCCCAGACCTACGCCTTAAGCCACACGGCCACGCAGTTGGGCTTCGAAAGCCTTTACAGATCGTAATTCTCTAAGTCCTGTTTCGTTGCAGTGGTTACGTTTATTAGATCTGTTTAAGATTGCCTTGTGTAGGCTTCCTGAAATTAGCGGATGTACATAAGGATAAAAACGAAATTCGAAGCAGAACACCCGTTAGAATGAATAAGGCGGCATGTATAAGTCGAATGATTAAACCCTTGGAATATAACTGTTCACGGAACATTTTTGGATAAAGCACTTATTACTTTTAAACGTGAAACTACTCTCCATTTCGTTCACCGCTGTTCTGAGCATCGCAGCTCTCGCGGGATGTTCCGGCGGAGGCAGACTTTCTATGCGATCAAGCTGTCTTGCTCGGCGCGACAATGAAAAAGACCCTGTATATGCTGTAAGAATACAACGCGTAAGAACAGTTTCGTTTCTGCGGATGTTGTCATTTGCATTTAGCTTACCACCGCAACGCTGTAAGCCCGGTATAAGACATCTGAAAATGCTGTGGTTCTCTGAAGAGTTGTGAGTGATTTTTTACACCGCAGTTATTTTGGGTGTTCATGATTATACGAGCCATATTTAATGCAGACTTTCTTTTGAGATCTGACTGTGATTTCGTCGTCATGTGACTCTCATTACATTGACAAATTTCATGGTTTTGTCATTAGGAATTAATTGTTGGTCGTTACCGCTGCTGCTATCTTTGTTACCAAAAATTATGGAAAAATAAAAATGGAGTCATTTGTTTGAATTGTCTGTGAAGTTATGATTGAGGAAGACTTTTAAAGTACCTTAGTGGTCCACATTATAGCAAGCAATCGGTACTGGACTATATGCTACATATTTTGTCTTTACTAAGAATGCAGTGAACAAAAGAGAGACGATTCTTTAATCACTGCCTTCTGTTATTGGTCTGAAAAAGATGCGTTGTACTATCAGTCAATATGGGCCAAGTATATAAAATATTACATTGTGTTAATGAACGTGGATCTTTGACAGATTTATGCCTTCTAACTAAGTGAATGTGAAAGGTAAACTTGTAGACCTGTTTACACAAAACGCCATTAACCTTTATCCTGCTAATGTGGAATATATGGTGAGCTGCTAATAATGCCAGCACCACTAATGTGTAATATTTGGTGACCTACAAGGGCCTAGTTGGTAGCCGAGTAAGTGTGTGCACACAGATATGACATAGGACGGCTTTCACTTTTGATTCAGTGTTGAGACATTGTGCAGAGAGAGAGAGACAAAGAGGCCCCTTTCAGCGTTGCCAAATGTAGGTCACCAAATATTACACATTAGTGGTGCTGGCATTATTAGCAGCTCACCATATATTCCACATTAGCAGGATGAAGGTTAAATGTAAGCAGAGCGAAGTGAAGTGGACGTATTTGTAAACTCGGGGCTAAACGTACCTATTTTCATTGAATTATTACTAAACGTTTGCCATTTAAACTAACTACAGTAAATGTGAACTGCTCGTCTGTTACAGGTTTTAAATATATTTCATTTAACCACGCTTTTTCAGCTGCACAGTTTCTTGCATTGTTGATAGGATGACTTGTAATCATGAATTGATAGTTATGTGTATGGAAGCGGTAGTGAGCTTTTAAATTCACTACCAAAACATTTTCCGCATAGGACTGAGAAAATCCACAGGCTGATGAAGGGACTCTGGGACTGCTGAATATGAATTAGGGACATGGCTACCGTACCGCGACTTCGGTGAGTGTTGACAGAAACGCGGTTAGGTTGAAGTGTTCCTTGTGTACGAAGTGCTGAGAATTAAATGTAAATGCCTGATGGGGAAGAAATACAGCAGCAGGATGTGTCATCTTTGTGTAATGCAATTTATTATAAAAATCAACACACATCAAACATACGCCCTTGTTTGAGGTGCATGCATGTGATGAAATAAGTTCCGTTTATGTGAAACAACAGAAGAATAAAAAACTTATTGTTCTTATGCTGCTTCCTTTTCGATTTAGTTTATTTATCGACGCTTTAATATTGTACGTGGTCGTTGCTTATTCTGAAGAACTAACACAGGTTGAGGTTATTTGAGAACCGGTTACAGAGAAGGACATTTTGATGTAAGGGGCACATAAGAGATCAGGTTGGAGTAACGTTCACAACTACGAAGTAATTTGTAGGCATACTGTTTACGAAATATCACGAAGGTGATCAAATGAAGAAAGAAAAATGTACCGGATATGCAGCGCGTATGAGACGGATTTCATTGGGTGGCTTAATTCTGCACTGCGGTCTTTCCAAATGTCGGGATCTGTTTTGTGAAAGACACAGAAGGCATGCGCATCCGTAAATATTTAGTTAAGGGGTACTAGCTGTGAAAGACTGAGGAAAGTTATGGAAGCCCTAGTCACGATAGCCGGTAGGTCGTTTGAGATTCGAACGGATTGAAGTATGAGGCCTTAGAGCTACAGACATGAGATCGATATTGTTTTCTTTAATGTTTGTGTACTTTGTGTGTAAGATGATAGCAGTTTTTGAACAAAAGAACAAAACGGATTTCCTAAATCTATTTCTGTGTTACGAAGGCTAATTTTGCTCAAAGTTTCACTAACGCATTCCTGCTCACGCCGTTGTACTGCGGGTTGCTGGGATAAACCTGTGTGTGTCCCATGACATTATAGACTTGACCTCTGACGTCCATATAGCCTATAAGGCACCGACATAGCGGTTTGGAAACACTAAAGTTCATGTACATACAGTGATGCAGGTGTCAGCTGGTCCGATGGAGGTGGGGGGACAGTTACCAATGTGGGGGATCCTGTTAAACAAGTGAAAGGAAGACGAGACACAACTTTCACTGCCTCAAGCCTCAAGGATCAATGACGTAACCACAGGCTTCTTGCGCGTGACTTGCCCCGTCGGTGACAATCACATTTTTTATTTCTTTCTACAAGTTTATTGTATTAAATTAATGAACATTCGAGACGGTACATGAACTTATAATATTAATAAATATGACTATCAATAAAAATTGTCCTGCGAAAGTCAAATTAAAACAAATATTCACAAATCCAGTGATAATCAAAGGAATAAAAACAACAGCAACAACTGCAAATGATTTTTGAAGTTTCCGTTTTGTACTTCTGTGCTCCTTTTATAAAAGGAAGTTCTCGGGTAATACGAGTACGACTAGGATTTGAAAGCTGCTGGGAAATTTTGCAGCAGTTTTAATGAATGAGTCTCATAGTGATTTAACCGTTTGAGGACTAACATTTCTGTACATAATGTGTACGAGTACAGCTGAGTTTCGGCCTCACGAAGCGCACAGTCTGCCTGTGTTACCAAGACCAGCCGGCTGCTGCTGTTTGGGGAAGTGAACTGGACATTTATTGCGAGAATTGTTAGGGTGATGGGCTCAAAGAGCTTGACATGGGCGGGCATGTGTGACGTGTGGGGGAGAAGAGAAACGCTTACTGGGTATGGTGGGAAAACCTGAAACAAGGAGCATTTGGAAGACCTAGGCGTGCATGATAGGGTGATATTAAAATGGATTTGAGTAAATATGATAGGTTGGTGTGTGCTGGGTTTATCTGACTCAGCATCAGGACGAGTGGTTTGCTCGTGTGAACACGGTAATGAACATTCGGTGCTTATAAAATATAGGTAGGAACGGTTAGCTTCACAAAAGACACCAATCCGTGAAGTTAGTATTTAAGAAAAACACACGAAACGTAGCAATACGCAGTGTGAAAGAATTCAGTGTTGGTACAGTACCACGGCGGTACGTTGTACACATTGCATGCTAGCTACCACGGTGATATCAGTGATTAAGCCTTTAATACCGAGTGCTTGCTTCGTATGTCAGATTTAACAATCAAAAAATTCTACATTCTGCCCACAAGTGCATTTCGGTGTTTTTTGTGGATCTGAGGACAAATAGTGGTTATTTACATGTACAACATCGAAACTGATGGGTTTTTATGATCGAGATGGAGGGTGTTTACTGCGCGGTATGAACTGAATATTTAAATATAATTCTGGTAAATCGTAGTTTTTGATGCGGGTTAAAATGTGTTTTGCCGTAGGTAGCATCTGTAACTCACTTCGATTTCTCGAAATCACATAAACGATATTATGAGCCAGAGGACAATTAATGGAGAATTAACAAGGTTGTCAAACAGTATCGTGTTTATATTAAAGTGCTGCATGGTCGAATGTGTACCAGTGTAAAGCAGTTCAAAGTAGACCGGTTTAGTACACTATTTTGTGCAGCTTAATCCGTCTGTATTGAGCTACTTAGTGTAATGGTCCTTAGACGACAAATCGGATCAGTCTAATGATAACAGAAATTACATTAGTTGCTGCAATATGAATGTAGTTGTGGCGTTAAGGATATTAATTAATTTTCAGACGATTTCTTCATACATAAACTGTACGTTTATATTTAAAATGACTTGACAGTGGTCTGATTTTGAATTTCTTTAACGTGTTTAGAGTAGTGTTTTCAAATTTAATTTGGCCACGGAACCCTTTCGCATGCGAAAAAGTTTTGCGGAACCCCTAACAAGACTATTGTATACTAAGCTAATATACTAGACCACAACTTAGCAAGAACAAGAAGAATAAATAAATGTTAAAGGAGGATAGTATTTAAGTGTACACATAATTGCACAGATTTAGAAATAAAAATCATGTGTAGTGTATATGAAACGTGAACTTTAGAAGCTAATACGTGTTTCCACACCAAAAGAAACGAACACAGATTTATGGTTATTTTATATACGCTTGTTTCTCAGAATTCAGAAATATTCGAGCCAATGGATCACGGCGAAATAAACAGGAAAATACTTTGAAGTTTATAATAATAATAATAATAATAATATGTTATTATAAAGAAATTTTCTTAGCGAACCTTAATTCAACTTCACGTAACCCCGGAGGGTTCTACGAAACACCAACTCGGAAACACCGGTTAAAGCAGTGTGATGCTAGCGGGCGTCCTGAAATGCCAGTCGTGTAAAGATTCCCAGCTATCTTTCCAGGCATGGAGCAGATGTTGAAATGTACGTATAAGTTCAGGGTGAGAGAATTTGCAAATTGCCCATATTGCTAAAGTCGAACTGCTGTAAATATGCGTAAAGGGTTTGCAGAATCAGTCCGATTATCTGCCAATCCTAGTAATATTAGGAAATCTGGAGCAAACTGCATTTTTATTTCTTTTTGTAGGTACCACGCCGTTAAAAATAAAAATTGTAATCTCTCTATAATGTATAGCATGAAGACTAATTTTGACGTACGACATAAAGTAGATGTAACAAACAAGAAAAGCTGTTGTTTCATTTTGTGCGTATGTGTATCATTGCTGAAACAGGCCTACTGGAATTTATGCTATACATAAATTTAATTCTCAAGTACTTCCATTTTCTGTGTGGCAAAACACTGCAAATGAAGACGTACACTAAAAGATGCCTTCACACGAATACCGTTTCGTGATTAGGCCGGTGGTAAACGATTTGTCTGCGTTTGTGGGGAACGTATGGGACGTATATAAAATTCTTCGAATTGAGCCAATTTGATAAATGTGGGGTCTGCAGAATTGTATGACTGCGTTTTGAAAAACCTCAGCAATCAGACTCATAACTACAGGTTTGTCTGTTGGACGAGAAATATAACGTGTCATTGCATACTCAATTTCTCAATTTCCGTTTACTCTTATGGTACGAGACGCAAAATAATGCGCGCTTCATGTTATGTTACAGGATTAATTGTTATGGCCCCCAACATGAGAAGAATCTTCATTAGTTACTTACGGACTGTGTGAACGTTAATTACTGCCAAATAAAGCGGAAGATTGTGTATGCATTGGCAGAGAAGGATTGTAACCAGTTACGAGATATTGCCACACAAATGGTCAGAAATGCCAGTAGACGCGGCTCATTGACCAGCATTAGAAGCAAGTATCCGTGGATTAAATGCCAGACACATCTGTGCTGAGTCATCATGAGTTAAGCGCTCAGGAAAATGCGCGCTGTTGTTATTATTATTATTATTATTATTATTATTAATGTTGTTATTGTTATTGTTGTTGCCCTTGTTCTTGTTCTTGTTCTTGTTTGGAAGCTGAGTCAGCTTTCACACTTTGGGTGTTTATGTTTTTGTGCTTATTTCGTAACTGACCCTGCCCTGATAAGCCTGCGCGTGAAGAAACTGAAATTCACTGCATTGAATTGAACTATCGATATGTTTAGAAACAAATTACCTCACTTACTTATACGTTAAAATAACGAGTCTGATATTATTCGTGCTGTTTGTTGCCTGATCTTATTTGTTCGTATGATCTCTTTTTTCTTTGTTTTCGTTTCTGGGTTGCTGTTTGATATATTTTCTTTTATGCTCCTCTGCTGCCCCTGCAATTGGCCTTGTGGCGTTCTACCAGCACTTAATAATGAACAATTCAACTGAACTGAACTGAGGCACCATTGTCACTGTCATCGTTATCGACATTCTGTATATTGTAAGGGCTAAGCATTATAATTTACTTTGATCTGTTTTGAACCATTTACTTAGATCACCGCTGACGGAAGGAAAACAGAGGACAAGAAAGAGAGACAGAAGAAGAGGGAGAACCAAGAAATGAAGAAAGAAAGCGAGTAAATATACCTCAGACTGTCGTACAACTACGATGGCTTCCTTCCGCATTGTCTTGACCGTTGGACCTTATACACGTATGGTGTGTGCTGCTGACATTGTCGTTAGATAAACCGTAAGGACAATAAATCCGGAAAACGTACTGAGAAGAGAACTGATGCGCCGGGTCCAGTGTCGGCAATGGCGAAACAATTTATTTGCCGGTATCAGCGCAGCGCCTCAAACACGACCCTCTCGCCATCTCTTGGGGCGAAGTCTGAAGTTGTTGCGCCGGTTATGCTAGCTCGTATGGACACATAATAACAAGAATTAGCAATGGGCCAGTAGCTGAAAACGAGTTTTTCCGTGCCTGATTTGGCAACTGAACTAACAGAGAATATGTAACTAATTATGCAGCTTGAATGAAATAAGCAACGGCTTGTCAAACAGGAGCTGAGAACAGTCTTTGATGCATGTTATCTGCGAGTGGTTTTATGATGCTTTACGTATAGTTCATTTATCACCAACTGGTGTAATTGTACTAGCCGAGTTGAGTAGTGCATGAGATGCATGTCTCCAGAGCAGCTTACTTCAGTGTTACTCTTTTGTAACCCGGGTGTTAAGGAAGGGAAAAGTAAGAGAGAAATTAATTTTTAAGATGGAAAGCATGTTGCGAGATGTGAGGTTTTGACAGCATTAGTCGTGAAGATTCGAGCCTTCGGTATCTTATTTTCTTGCTACGAACAACAGTCGATATTTCGTTTAGTAGGATTGGTTGCTGATGTGTCTAAATTATTTGAACAAGCTAAAAACCCTCGACGTGTTTCGCACATCTTTCCCTAATTGTCTGTAAAGATTCCCACTCAAGGCCTTCAGTCAATCTCAGAAAGTCCAACTCCATGTCACGTTACGACTGACGATCAGTCATTCCGTCAGTCATGATCAGACTGTAGTCTGTTAAGATAATTGCTATGTTCTTGGTGTTTGGGGCTTTCTCTTTCACGAGAGGGCTGGTCTGTAACTTGCTGGAAGAGTGTGTGAACTTCATGAAATACTCAGTATATACCGCATCCTTATAGAATATTCAATGGCTTCTCAATACGGGCTTTCTGTAGCAATAAACCGTACTTATACACCTTTTTCACCACTTATTATTATTATTATTATATTGTTATTAAATTTTTGTCGCATTACTCTAGCAACATGTTTCGACTCTAATTAGCCACCTTCAGGCTAATCTGCGAAGTACTACAAGTGTAAAAATTCTAAAGCTGTATAAATAGTGAAACTTCATGTGTCAATTTTGGAATGAGATCTCAGTTCATTACAAAGGGTATAAGGTACAAAAAAAGTAACTACGCAACAAAATACAGAAACGAGATAGGAAGAAGTGCATTATTGTGTATTACCTTCGTCAAGAGTTGAGATCTCGTCCCAAAATTGACACGTGACATTTTATTACATTAGCCTGCGAATTTGAACTTTGTGATCACTGCACGAATCAAACCAAGTGATTTTATATAATTTGAGTGTGCTGAATACAAAAATGAAGTCGATTTCTTTCTACCACGTAAGGATTTTTTGTAAACCAGTGATAATGGTAGTTATAGCTTTACAAACATTTTATGACAGTAGCCTTTTTTTGCCAGCGTGTATTTTCACCGTCACTAATAAATCTACAATACAAACTACACATAACTAACACAGAATATTACAATTTCACTGTAGTAGTTTCGACCAGTCACTGTAATCTTTGCTTTTTTTGTTGTGAAAGTTCTTCTTGCTCCCTTTCTTCTATGTGCAATTTCTGGAACCTATTGCTTAAGCATCCAACAGTAATAATCGAGCATGTTGATGTTCCATTTTACTTGATGTATTCTCTTAATTTCCTTTACATCTTTATGGAATCTTTCCCCTTGACCTTTACTCAACGAGCCAAGGTTTTCGGCGAAGTAATCCAGATGCGAGTGTAAGAAATTAAATTTCAAACTCATATTGCAACCGAGGTCCTCGAATGCATCCAGCATTTTGTTGACAATGTTTGTGTAATTTGGATCCTTCACATGACCAAGAAACTTCGTAATACCATCTCTAAAAGCTTGCCATGCCGCCTTTTCTGTTGCAAACATTGTACTTTCAAATGTAGCATCAGACAAAAGTTTCCTGATATCGGGACATGTGAATATGCCCTCTTTGAACGTTGCTTTTGTAAGAGCTGTAAATTTTTGACATATGTATTTGAAGCAGCCCCCTTCTTCATTTAGAGCCTTGACAAATTGTTTCATCACCCCAAGGTTAATGTGAAGGGAAGGCGGAACTACCTTAGCAGCAGCGACGAGACTTGTGTGTGCAATATTTTTCGAAACGAAGACCACCTTTTCTCGAGGCGGCCAGTCCTTCTGGATCCAGTGACGGGATCATGCTCTACTGTCGCACTCGCACATAAAGCATGGGTATTTGGCGTATCCAGATCGTTGACCCAATAACATAGATACAATTTTGAAATCGCCACAAATTCGCCAATTGTGTTCCTGGTACTTGATCCAAGATAAAAGTGTTTCGACATTTTCATAAGATTCTTTAAGGAGCAGTAAATGAACGACGGGAACTGGACCGAAATACGTTTCTGTTGTGAAGGAGGACACCCTTTAAACTTCTCTTAGAGGTGTCGATAAACAGCCTCCATGCACTGGGGTTGTATCGCAGAGTCCAAGCCCGTTCAGCAACTCGGGAATGTTGTTGCAATATACGGGAGGGCCTTCTTGAGAAAAGTAAGGAATGATTTCCTCTTCTAGATGTCTGTATCAGTAGTACGACGTCCCTGGGCCGACCATGTTTTTTCACAAAGTCCAGATTCTAAAATCTCAGCTCAGTCTTTCGGAAGGCCAAGTTCTCTTACCAAGTCACTCAGTTCGCTCTGCGTAAAAAGCTGAGGTTCCTTAGCGGTGGTTTCTGCCTGAAAGTCACTGTCACTCTTTTCACTTCCTGAGATTTCAGAATCGGATACGGGCGAAAACAAATCAAAGTTTTCTGGTCGCGATGGTGTTGGAATTTCTGGCCCATGAGGAACGGGTAAAGTGGCTGACCGAATATTTGTATACGTAATTTCCGTTTTGTTTTTAGTGTTGTATCCTTTCACATTGCAAGAGCAAAAGTATGCTTGATTTTGCGGACTGGCTGTCATATATAATTACATTGAAACTCCTTGTAAGAATTTAGCGCTTTTCCGATGAACACACAAAACGAGAAAAATCGCGAAATTTACAGATTTAAATAACAAAATAGCGGTACCGGATACGAAGTTTCTGGCATCGATTTTGGATTTGGCATGCTAAAATTACCCATAAAACGTTCAAATATTCATTGCAATGAAAAAGTCGCAGGCTAGTGTTAGTTATAACGTTTTAGAATTTTCGCGGTTTTCTATGTAAAAGTTTAGCCTGAAGTCGAAATATGTTGCCAGAGTAATACGACACGTCATGCATTCATAATGACGAAAACTTGCAATGCCGTGCATAAGAGCTGTTTATTATTATAGGTAGCGAAAAGGGGAAGCTTGCATCAAAATTAAAATCTTAAGGTGGAAAAAATCAAAACTTCCTGTAAGAGACTGCGCCTAATTGTACTTAAAATTCCTCCTAGTTTACCATCACAGGCTTGCCGGGACCAGATGTTAAGGATTAGGCTTCCCTAACATGGGAAAAACTACTTTGAATTTGTAAATGATCAGTGCACTCCTACCAGTTCGATACGGAAAGGGGGAGAGGGAAAACATGAGTGAGGTAATGCATGAGATGGCTCCAGTGATGCAGTGAAACACACGTTTGTGTCACGAGTTTTATGTTTGCTCTTCAATTCTTGAAGATCAATATTCCCCGGGTCGTAGCGTGCTGCCGCACGGCTGAAGACACCGTGTCTCTTCTTGCTTGCCTTTTGTGGTTACTTTTTTATTATTCTCTTGGCGTGTTTTGGTACCAAAATATCTGATGCGTAAGTGTCTACTTTCCACTCTGTTCCCACCGTTTTCACTTCTGTCTAGCCAAACGTAGAGGTGCTCGTGTTTGTACACGCAATGTTACAACAAATTTGACTGGAAAAATATACAGCGTGACATTTGACTTTGTATTGTTAAAAATAGGGGCACCGGCCAACATGCCGGAAGGTCGCGGGTTCGATTCCAGATGATGTCATTGGAATTCTTCATTGACATAATTCTTCCGGCCGCACTATGGCACTGGGGTCGACTCAGCGTGTAACACAAATGAGTAAGTTAAAGGTAAAACAATCCCATTACAGGCCTGGACAGGCCCTTAGTCTTCCAGGAGATTGAGGCTCCCAGGTTTCTAGACAGCCGGCACATGAAGGTGGTAAGGTCAGCCCTATGCACCGGCCGCCTTAACCCCCCAGGAAATATTCCAGGTACTCATTTCTGTTAGAGGCTGAGTTGACCCCAGGGCCATAGTGCGGCCGGAAGGATTATGTCAATGAAAATTTCCTATGACACCATCGGGAATCGAACCCGCGTCCTTCCCGCTTGTAGCGCATTGCCTCAACCAACTGCGCCACTGCGTGTCCCCCAATACAAATGAGTACGAGGAATGTTTTCTGGGGGGTAAATGTGGCCGGTGCGAAGGGCTGGCAAATTTACGACATTCCTGTGCCGGTTGTCTTGAAATCTGGGAACCCCAAACTCTTGGAACCCTTAAGGCCTGTATAGGCCTGTACAGGGACTGCTTTACCACTGCAAGTGTCACACTGCACATAACAAAAATAAATGTCCCTGTTCTTTTGTTGTGTATTTGCGACAGTAAAAGGTTTTCAAATGAGAGTCAAGGTTGTCTAATGAGAATTATATTTTATTTCATATAACAATTACTGGTACGATGATCTGTTTTAAAGAGACGCGGTAGGTGTTCGGTTGAGCGTTATATAAGACTGAAAAGATACCTTACGACAAGAAATTAATACGAAATTTTGAGATTCTCCTGTGTATTGGTGAATATTCAAATCCTGTCAGGTTAAACTGAAGCTGTGCTTCACTACTGCCACCTAATCCAGCTTTCCTAGGCGGATATACCTGTGGTGCACTTTCCGTTAATCCCAATAGACCGGCCAGTCTGCGCAGTGTAGACGTGACACATATTCGCACTCTGCATGCACAGCTTGACCTTGAATATGTAGGCAATACGCTTCACCGAAATGTCGGGTATTTGCCAGTCTACACGGCGTAACATCCCAGTAAGACTTGAATATTATCTAAAAAACTTCCAGACATGCGCAGAGGCACGGAATTACATTGGTATCCGTACAGTAATTTCGGATACAGACAAACCAGCATGTATTGACAGACACTAAATTTCGTGTACGATGTATCCCATACATTCACACTTCATGCACCTTATGACAGGGACGGTTAATACACAGTCATGTCTCGTAGTTGGACTGACATTTCTTTTCTATTGGTGTATGAAAACTTATTTTTCGTTTAAGGTTCATTCAGTTTAGTTGGAGATTACAGAAGAGAACTTCTTAATCTGGACTCTTAGTTTCTCTTGCGTTGGGTTCGTAATCTTATTTAAAAGACTTTGGGGGGGGGGGGGGGGTATGAACGGAATCCCTTTAAGGGAAATAAAGTTAATAGAAAAGAAAAGAATGATGGCCTTGTACGAAGTATCAGTGTGCAGTAATTAGTCCTGCATCGTATTTGAAGTGTGTTATTTAACGACGCTGTAAATTGCTAAGATTGTGTCGCGTCAGTGACAGATGAAAGAATTAATATGAAGCAGGTTTTATAAGCGGTAATGTTTTTGACGTGTATACGGGAGGTGCTCGTTTCGAATCTCGGAGGGTAACTGACTACCGGGACTGAGATTTTTCGTGGTTTTCTTCAGTTTCCTACGTCTGTTCTAGATTAGTGCCTTAAAGTAGGCTAGAAAATTTTTTCGACGTACTTTTCCATTTCCTAGGCATATTCTGGAATAGTAGCTCAAAGTAGGTCACTACCGCTTTCTTTTGAAACATTTCCAATTTATTGGTCACTGATAGAGTCAGTCTACGCTTATGGTTCGAGTTACTGGCAGCATCGTTAAACAAGTTACAGAATTAAGTCCACGGCTTTTCCCATTTTTCATTTGTAGTAAAGAGAAGTGAAGAGATGGACAGAGCAAGAAGAGATGTGAGTATCCTGCACAATAATGGTACTATACGTGGGTAAGCAGGTATTGCATAAAGCGTCTATCCATGACAGTAAAATTCAGCCTCGAGCTTCAGTTCCAATGTTTCTTGAAATTTCGTACTCCTTGATACACGGCATTTATTCGTCTTAAGCGTGATCACGGTATTAACGATGCTGACTTGCTGAGGTTACATAGACGTGCAAGTTAGCGAGTGGAGAAACTGATACGTCCTGATTAATTTTTTAAGGAAGCGTTTCTTAATTGTGCCGAAGAACAGAGGGAAGATGTGGAATAATCCTTCAAGGTGGAACACTGCAAACTGAAAAACGCCTGATATCCAGAGGCGTGTTCAGATTGTTTATGTCACTAGGTAGGTGCGTCAGAAAGTTTACATCATGAACCTTTATTCTTCGTGTTTCTGCGCCATCATTATAAGTTGTATCAAACTCAGACGGATTGCCCTGTTAAAATGCTACTTCAGATGTTTGTCACGCCTGCTGCTGCTGAAGCGACTTAAAATTTGAGTTTGTCATTGGTGATTGAAAGATGCGCTTACAGTACTTGTAACTTAAAATATCAGTGAACTTTACACTTCTCGTCTTCACTGAGTGACCTTTTCTTTCTTTCCGTATTTTCACGCTAGTATCCATGTTTATAATAAGTGACGTATTGATATCAGATCCGAGTGCGAAGTAGTCTAACAAGAAGGAAAAGGCTGCTGTTCAGTTTGTTAGTCTCAGTTCTCGGCTTGAGTGAAGGAGTTTTGTCGGGAAGTTATATTATAAACTTTTCGCACTGAGTGCATTTTAATTTCAATCACGCGACTTGATTCTCTCGCAATTTCATCTTTGTAGCATGTGAACAAACTGAGAAGCTTCAATTGCGCACTGTTTATTGATTGCTTTGTGTAGTACAAACAGTGAAGTCAGAAAAGTTTGGTATGACAGACGTAACGATGCATACATTCAAAGTCTGATTTTTAAGAAGTAGTTATTCCATTTTAATTTTCCGTAGTTATTCTGTTAGAGCATACTTATTGCCCATTCCGGTGGTCGCGCGGTCTAAGTCGTGGGTCTGCGGCCGCTTCCATGCTGGGATTTCGGGTTCAAATCGCACCGAGGGCTTGGATGTCTGCCTCTTGTGAGTGTTGTGTGTTGTCAGGTAGACGTCTCTGTGACGGGCTGCTCACTCGTCCAGAGGAGTCCTACCGAGTGTGGTGTGTCTGAGTGAGATCTTGCAACTTCGATAATTAGGAGGCCCTGGCCCGCTAGGGCTATAGAGTCATGAAGAAAATTCATACCTGTTGCAGGCAAGTAACAGCATAAATCTATGAAAGGAGAAGTACAAATTACTCGTATATTACAACGGGACGTTACTGATAAATAAATTGCATAAATCTGTTTAAATGTGCATATCTGTCATCTGCAGAATATTGTTTTACAATAATTTAACTTCTTTTCCTTTCTTATGCCAATTTTACACTAGAATTAGTCTGTAATCTGTCGCTGCTTCAATCCGTTTGATTTTTGGGTGCAGGGCGCTCTGTACTGCTGAAGACGTTCCTCTGTCTTCTGCCTGTAATCTTGTGACATGTTATGGCGTCAAACTTATGAGATGTGACGTGACGGTATCACAGCGGCAGATCATAGGGTAACGGTTTCTTTGGATGTGACGCCGTGTAGCCTCGGTGCCACAATTTTGGAGGAATTTCCTGCTTCCATTTTCGGGTTAATAAGGGCTAGATACTTTATGAGAACGATCAGGCTTGATGAAAACTTGTTGAAGAGATAAAGAATGGGACATTTGTAATTAATGTTGTGCGTTGATTGTTACACTCAGTGAGACTGATTTCTTGTATCCTGCGGGTTTAGGTGAAGAATTGATTTCTGCTACCCTGACAGTGGAGCTGGCAGGTTCCTCGGAAACGTCGATACCTGTCTATCAGGCTACACAGCCCCGTATTGCAGAAGTTCGCAAATCTTAGTTCCAAACTGTCTATGAAAATGGATTTTTGCCCTTCACTTGGTATCAGTCGTGCTTAACCCATTCCGTATAACACCTGTTCGTTTTGCAGATGGTAATATTTCAATCGGTTACAATATTTCTTTTTCAGTTATTGTTTACAAAACTATAAAGAAATAACACTAAACGAGGTTTGGAGTTATTTTGGGGCTACTCGTCTTAATCATGGGATAGGACAAAACTGCCGGGACAGTAGGCACAGCATTGACGTACACATCCATGTGTGTAACCTACATGATAGGCAGAGAGGCTGAGTATTGTATTGATCACAAAACTCACAGGAAGTTTAAGCAGTAAACGAATTTCTTTCTGGTAGCAGGAAATAGAACATACATTAAATTAGCTACGTCTTCCAAGCGGAATATAATAGCATTTTTTTTGGGAGAAACTTACGAACCAGCAAATAAAATACAAAAGAAAACTGGCAAGTCCAGTGTGTAGTACTCCTGCTTTGTATTGTGGCGATTGCGACTTCAAAACTTTCTACAGACGCCTGATATTCTGACTGAGGATTTTTGTGGCTTCTTACCAATTATTCTAGACAAGTGCCGATCTAGTGCCTAGGATTAGGCCACGACCTTTTCCTTCCGTATCCTTTGCAAATCATTATTCACTTATAATTCGATTATTTGATGCTGCAATCTGACCTACAGAGAGCGTCACATTTAGCTCATTAAGGGAATTTGGAACAGCTGACTCTTCTCATATCGCTGGCCTGCCTTCAGTTTAAATTGCGGAGGTTCAGAAGAGCTGCACATCTTCTTTGGATGACAGACACAAAATATTTGTGTGTAATTTTGACACAGAACATCTAGTGACGTACGATTTTTAAGTAATTTCATTCCATGTCGTGAATAGTCTACGTGTAGTTGATTAGGAGCTTTAAGGTAGCTTCGTTTGGTTGTAAATAAGACAAGCCGATCTCTTCCAGTTCACGGCAACGTCTATAAATGGCAGAATTGCGCAAAAGGACTCGTAGTGCATGGAAGACTGTCTAGAGGCAGCAGTTCGTGTAAATTTTGTCGTATCATGTTTCGATGCTTTGCAAAGGAAGATGCAATTTTTAACAGTATGTATTTGCTGGGGCAGGTAAAAAGAGAGGGTTAGTGCCTTTTGGGGATCTCTCAAACGACACTCCTGTCTCAAGCAGCAAAAGAATAGAGCTTTGACTTAAATAATAAAACGTGCTAGAGGCTGATACGACGTACACAGAAGGCGGAAGACGCCTTGCACTGCGAGCAGTTGCCTGTCTTTCCTGAATAAGAAGTGGCTGCATCTTAATATGTGCTAAGACTCTAGTCAAAGTATATATACATGGCGATAATGCTTATGACCGACAGTTGCTCAGTCAATACTGACGATAGATAATAACGATTCAGAGCCGTCGAGGAGATGGCCAATGTCGTCGTCATCATCACCATCATCATCATCAGCATCCTCATTATCAACTTCACGGGTTTTGTTCGGTGGCTTGTTCTGTCCTCACCAAATTTTATTTTTATTAATCCCAAGTTTAGTAGCCTACAATTTGCTTTCCCTATGTGAACCATAATTCAACTTCTCTTTGGGTTACGAGTTTCTCACGTCTTTTCAACACATTCCGATAGGTTTTAGCTGCTGTAGCTCTGACAGGTAGGTATATGCAATACTATTAATCTGTAGTTTCTGTCACTTCTGCAGCGATTTTCTACTGTCCATAAGCTTACATTACAACTTCAGACTCTATGAGAAATCTTTATTAAAATTTTTAACATAATCCGGGCACAACGGTATTTAATAATGAACAAGATTTAGGCATCTTTTACGAAGTAAAGAACAACACTTTATGCGGAGCCGACGTCCCTGCTTCCGTCCGGCCTATGACCTAGAGTCGCGTTTCCATGAAACTAGTCATAGGCTCTTTAAGAACGGTTGTCAGGCAAGCATGAATTTCATGAAAATCGATTTACTGACTGCGGTACTTTACTTAAGGGCGTAAAGGGATCTGTGCGCCTACTTCCCATGTTTATTCAGCGATCTGGACGAAGTTCAGTGCAACGCAGCTCCTCCTGTGCCATTTTGCAAGTTTTGTGAAAGTCGACACGGTGGAAGTCATACTTCATTTAAGGGCGTAAGTGAAACGTTGCCCGAATTTTCTGCTTGTTTCTTCCGACTGCGATAAAGTTCAGTACAGGACAGGTTAACAAAAATTGATTATGAGTCGCCATCATATACATACATACATACATACATACATACATACATACATACGTACGTACGTACATACATACATACATATATACATACATACGTACGTACGTACGTACATACATACATACATACATACATACATACATACATACATACATACATACATACATACATACATACATACATACATACATACA